>ML685785.1:14480372-14492273 GCA_007922175.1 Pelusios castaneus | reverse complement strand
GGGGGGCATGCCAGGTTCCCCCTGTGCCCCCCCCTGGCAGGGAGGGCATTGGTGTGGTCCTGGGGTAGCCCTAAGTCGACTTAGGTCTACCCCAGGGCTACACTGGCTTAATTCGACTTTAAAAAGTCGAATTAAGCTTTAAATCTAATGAAAAGGTGGTTTAATAAAGTCAACTTAATTTTCATTAAGTCGACTTTATTTTGCTTAAGTCGACTTAAGCAAAGTGTAGTGTAGACGTAGGGCAAATTAAGTCAACTTAAGCCAAACTTAAGTCAACTTAATTTACCAGTGTAGACGCAGCCTAAGACTAAATAAGAGTGAAGTCATTTCATGGAAGATTTAGTCAAATTAGGTACACCTGTGCAGATAAGCATGGTAGAGAGAAAGCACCGAGTCCACAATAGTACTGGTCATATCAGACCATGTGCACTTCCTGAGGAAGTGTAGAAATGGCAAGATATATGGTATGATTTTGCTATTGGAGGTACAGCACCCTATTAATTGATCCTTAGTAACAGGGACAGTTAGGCCGCAAAAAATATTTTCTTTGAAGGTTGAAATACTACTGCTGCCCATCAAGTTAGCATGCAAGAAATCAGGCAAAATACAGGTTCAGTTTGAATAAACACTCAAAATATAGGTTGCTTATCAACATTTCAATCCAGATTTACTAGTTCTAGCTGGGCTGCTTTCATATCTGTGCTTCTAATATCAACTAGGACCATGGATTCCAGAGGCATAGTACACTAAAAAAGTTTTAAATTTAATTTAATTTAATTTAATTTAATTTAATTTGTTAGTTAGTTAGGAAGGGTGCATCTACACTAGTAAATTAAGTCGACTTAAGCATGCTGGGCTGGCATTGCAGGGCAGAACTAGTCTAGTTTAGACTCTCTAAGTCGAGTTAGTAAGGTCCACTTTAAGTCAATTTAGGAGTCCTGTGTGGACTCTCTAAGTCAACTTAATAAGGTTGACTTAAAGTCGACTTATTTAAGTCAACTTATTTAAGTCAACCTAAATTCCCCAGTGTAGACATAGCCTTAGTTAGTTAGCAAAAAAAACAAACCCTCATCTAAACCACATGAAAGGCTTAGCTTGGAAGTAAACTGAATTTAGTATCAATTCATTCTTTATTCAAACAATTTTTCTGGTTCTTGATAAAGTGCCAGCAGAGTTAGGTTAGAGGTAAAGAAATTTACCCATTACATATGGCTACATATGGCATATCATTGTAGTGTTTTAACTTATTTTAAATGAATATTAGGCATAGGCTGAACTACCTTGATTAGGTGACTATAAATCGTCCAGATAAAGCTACTTAAAGGAATGCCCTGATTTAACATTATAAATTAGCCCCCATCAATTGAGTGATTGTGTAGACCCACTCAAATGATGGGAGATGAGCTCTCCAGTAGACACCTTGGGTACGTCTACACTTGTAAATTAAGTTGACTTAAACCTGCTTAAGGCTTCCTGGGAGCTGGAGGGCAGCTGTGCTGGCAATTGCCGGTGCTCCAGCTGTTTAGGGAAGCCTCTGGGCCTCCCCAAACAGCTGGAGCACCGGCAATTGCCAGCATGGTGGCCTCCAGCTGGCGAGGAGACCCGGAGGCTTCCCCACAGCTGCAGCACGGTCCCAGCTAGGAGGGAGTGCAGGGCTTGGGTCGTGGGTCCCGGCAAAATGGGAGCCGTCACTTCCTTCTGGCTGGGGCCATTCAAGTCCTGGCCAGAAGGGAGCCCCGCGGTCCCCCCTAGCCGGGACCAAGCAGTCTCAGCTAGGAGGGAGTGTGGGGCTCCCTTCTCTCCGAGACCCGTGCTCCAGCTGCCCGGGACAAGCCCTCCTAGTCTAGGGAGTCGAGGCTTCAAAGGAGCCTCACTTCCCCCTGGACCTAACTAGTCAACTTAGAGAGTCTAGTATAGACTTTCTAAGTCGACTTAGTATGGCCCACCTTAAGTCGACTTAGGAGACCTGTGTGGACTCTCTAAGTCAACTTAATAAGGTCAACTTAAGTCGACTTAGTAAAGTCGACTTAGTAAAGTCGACTTAAATTCCCCAGTGTAGACATAGCCCTTTAGACTACCTGTTTGAAAGGAATAAAGTTGCGTCGACAGGAGGGCATCTTCAGCACCATGAAGACACTACAGTACACCAACATAAGTCATTGGGAAATATGCAAGCAATGCTATGTAACATAGCTTGCATAGTTTCTATTGATCACTGCCTCCAGTTTAAACTAGCCCTTAGACCCTCATACTCACTTATGTTCAGAGCAAAGTGAGAGATGTGTATATGGAAGGAGGGTGAAGTAAATTACACTGTGGTAAAGGGAAGTCAGTATTTAGTAAATAAAAGTAAATCTATTAGACTATAGAGGGCATCTGAGTCAAATGGTGTTACAAATTGTAAGTTAACTGCCCCCTTCCTATGCTGTACCTCGAGAATATTTAGTTCCCACTCGCCTATGAGTTGACTATATATAATAAATGTCATAAGCACTAGGTACACTCGAACCTACTGACAATAAGAGAAATCTGATAATATATACGTTTACTATAATGATAAATTTAAATTGTTTCCACATTTCTTGGAGTTACGGGAAATTTCTCCCACATACTAATGCAGAAAAATCTATTTCATGGATATATATATATTAAGAGTAAGAGTAGATATTATTCTGATATAAACTGACTCTTAAAAGCAAGAGAGAATCTAATATTTATCCAGCCTAAACAAACAGTTATTTTAGCTTTTGTTCAAGATTTTAATCAAGAAAGTTTTTCCCACATACTAATATGTAATTTTCTTGATTAAAATCTTGAACAAAAGCTAAAATAACTATTTGTTTTGATTGGAAAAATATTAGATTCCTTCTTGCTGTTAAGGGTCAGTTTATATCAGAATATCTATTCTTATATCACTACATACTACACTTTATGTATAAAATGATAGAAGACAGTGCTGCTTACTAGTTTGGTAATTCATGCTACACCTTTTTCTTTTAACATTCTATTCTTCTTGTGCATTTTGTGTTTGCAAAAGTCCAAAAACCTAGGGGAGAGTGAATATTGTTCATCATATTTAAATATAGAAAGACAACAGTAAACTATCCTGCTGTGAAGGAAAACTAAGAACAATAATCAGAGGCCAGTATGGCTCCATCAGAATATTTTAATGACCTGAAAATGAAAAAAGGAATCCTGCAAAAAGTGAAAACATCGACAAATTGCTTAGGAAGGAAACAAAAGACTAGCACAAGCATATAGAAATGAAATGAAAAAAGCTCAGTAAAAATTGAGTTACACCTAGGAAAAGACTTGGAAGGAAATAAGAGAAGAACATAAAAACAAATATATAAGGAGTGAGAGAAACATTAAGGAACATGCAGGTCCACTGTATAATGGGAAAAGAGCTCTTCATGCAAGAAACCAAGAAGGCTGAGGTAGGTAATGCCTATTTAACTTCAGTCTTAGTTAGAAATATTAATTGTGTACTGATACTTAACAGACTTAATATAAACAACAAGGGGAAGGGAACACAAATAATAAGGAAGGAACAGATTAAGGAATATTTAGCTAAATTAGATATATTTCAGTTGCTATGGTCTGATGAAATTCATACTAGGGTACCTAAGGAATAAACTCAAGCAATCTTGGAATCTTTAATCATTTGTCTTAGTGAACTCCTGGAGAATGGGTGAGGTTCTACATAATTGGAGAAGGGCAAATAGTACCTACCTTTAAAAAAGGTGAAGAAAGAGGACTTGGGAAATTATGTCAGTCAGGCTCATTTTGAAATCTGGAAAAATAATGGAACAAGTTGTTCACTGAGTTTGCGAGCACCTGGAAGATAGGGTTATAAGCATTAGTCAACACAGAATTTTCAAGGACATATCATGAAAAAACAACCCACTCTCCTCTTTTGGCAGGGGTTACTATAGTGGTTCCTAACCAGTGGCGCACGGGACAAAAGTGGCCTGCAGAGGCTTTCAAAGTGGTCCACAGCTCCCCTCCTGCTGGCTGCAGAAGGGAGCCACTGCCTAAGGACCCAGGCAGAGCATGTTTCCTTGGCACTAAAAGACCAGTGCAGGCTTCTTGCAGCAGCCAAGGGGATGGGAGATCAGCACTCCCCTCCCCTTGTCTGTAGCAGAGAGGAAAGCAAAGCACTCTTCTTGGGTTCCTGGGTCCCCTAGGCGCTGAGTCCCTGCTGGAGCAAGAGGGTGGGGAGCACTGATCTTCTGTGCCCTTGGCTGCAGAAGGGAACCACAGCCTAAGAACCCTCTCTTTGCACACAGAGCTACAGGATTTATATGGTTTCTCTAGTGCAGCCACGGAGATGGGAGGTCAGTGCAGAGCTGGGGCCCGTGGGGTTTTTCGCCTTCTTCTGTAGCACAGAGCATGGTTCACCTACTGGTGAATTCTCTATATCTTAAAGTCCTTAAATCATGATTTAAGGATGTAAATAACTCAGTCATAGGTTGGTGGCCTATTGCAAGAGTGGGTGGGTGAAGTCTTGAGGCCTGCATTTTGAAGGAGGTCAGAATAGATGATCGTACTGGTCCCTTCTGACCTTAAAGTCTATGAGTCTATGAGGAGGCAATCTCCTTGCTGAACTCCTTCTGTCTGGCTGAAGTGGGGTGAGGGGTTTGGTGGGGGAGGCTAGTTGCCATTTAGGGTTATAAAAAGGATATCTGTGGCTCTCAAGCCAAAAAGGTTGGGAACCACTGGGTTCCTAGCTTAAGGAATGATGGGGAGGGCTGTACACATGATATGGTTGATTTTAGGAATGCTTTTGACAGTCCCATATCATATCTGCATAAACAAACTAGGGAAATGTGATCTATATGTAATTACATATTATAACTGGCAGAAAAACAAAACCCAAAGAATAGTTGCTGGATAGTTATTGACAATAAAACAAATACAGAGTCCTGTAGCATTTTTAAAGACTAACAAATTTATTTATTGCATGGGCTTTCATGGGAGAAACTCCCACTTCATCAGACACTTTGAAGATGGGGAACTTACAGAATGGGAGCAAAATAAATGTAGGGGAGTGTAAGTCATAGGATCAGTTCAGACTGTTACAGGAAATCAAAGTAGTTCTCTGCCACCTCTGCTCTACTAGCACCATCCACTGTTTCAGTCTGCTGGCCGCTTGCAATGTCCATTGGTGCCATCCAGTGGTAGTGGCTCCAGACTTCAGCTTTTAGGACACCAGATACAGGTCTCTGAACAGAACAACAACAGACTCCACAAGGAATCATTAAGTCTGTATTTTTAACAATGGGGAGGCGGGGAATGAGGCACAACTCTTCAGTGAACTAATGCCACCCCTTCCTCCTTTTACAAGACTGAAAAACAGTGTTGGCCATTCTTCTGAGTTCTGTGTTGCTGATGGTGACCCTTTCATCAGAGCAGGCTAAACACAGTTTATATAATCAAAGGGCAGCATATAATGAAAAAGACCACATTTCATTCCCCCCTTCAGTTAAAAACACAGGATTTGTAACCTAAACTAGCCACACATATCATTTCCCATAATGTCCAGCAACTGTAATTATGTAATGTAATTATGCTAAGTACTTAATTGTACTCATGCAAATACAAAGCCCTTGCAAATAGGGTGCCCACCTTTTAGCCGCTAAACAAGAGAAGTGCCTAGCCTCTAGACCACTGGTTCTCAATCACTGTGTCCTGACAGAAAAGTGGGTCATGGCACAGCAGTGAGTGTGTCGCGAGCTAAGCCTGCGCTGCACCCGCTGAGCTGCTGCTGCAGGGAACCATGGGCTGCAACACATACAGCCTACTTCTGTTAAATCAGGGTCAGGCCTAGAGAAAAGGGACGTGGGCTGCAGGGTAGGATGCAGGGCTGCTGGGGGTGGGGGGTTGGTGTGTCACAAACAGTTGGAAGGCTCCCAGATGTGTCACAACCCTGAAAAGATTGAGAACCCCATCACTAGATCTTGCTTACAAACATATTAAATTTGCAGGTGACAGCAGACTGGGAGGCATTGCAAGCACTTTGAAAGATAGGATTAGAATTCAGAATGACGTTTAAAGAGTGGAAACTTGGACTGAAATCAACAAGATGAAATTCAATAATGGTAAATGCAATTTACTTCACTTTGGAAGGAAAAATCAAATGTATAATACAAAATAGGGAATAACTGATTAGTTGGTGTATGGCTGATAAAAATCTGCATTTATGATTAGTCACAAATTAAAAATGAGTTTATAGTGTAATTCATCTACAAAAAAGGCTAGCATTTTTCTGAGGTGTATTAACAGGAGTGTCACATATAAGAGCTAATTATCACACTTTCCATATGATATTTGAGGCCTCAGCAGGAGTACTGTATATGGTTCTGGGTGCCAAACTTGAAGAAGGCTGTGAACAAATTTGAGGCATTGAGAGGAGAGTAATAAAAAATGGTAAAAAGTTTAGCAAGCCTTACCTATGAAAAAAAGTTAAAGTACTGGCATGTTTAATCTTGAGGGAAAAAAAAAAAAGATTGAGGGGGTACCTGTTAAAAATCTTTAAATACATGAAAAGCTATTAGAAAGGAGGTGATTAATGTTCGCCATGTCCACTGAAGGTAGAACAAAAAATAATGGACTTAATCATCAGTAAGGGAGATTTGGGTTAGATGTGTAGAAATAAAATCTAATTATAAAGGTCATCAAGCTCTGAAATAGGACTTCAAGGCAGGAGGTGGAATCTCTCTAACTGGAGATTATTGAAAACAGGTTAGAGAACACATGTCAAAGATGGTGTAGGTATACTTGATCCTGCTTCAACATTGCATAATGGAGTAGATCTCTCAAGGTCCATTTTAGTTTATATTTCTGTCATTCTATGATGACAGAATCCTGTAAAAGATGTGCTTTCAGTTGCCTGTATGATACATATTTAAAGAAACTCAGCAATTGACCATATGTGGCAAAGTTCCATTACCATATTTTCTCCTTTCCCCCTTTATCCTCTCTCTTTCTCTCGTGATTATTTCTGTTGTTAGATACTTTACTCACTAACTAAAAATGACACAAATGGAAAGTAAGCCAGAAAGAAATGACTTCTGGATCTAGTGAACAGTAAGTATTGTTATAACTTCATAAATCTGAAGAGCTTCTTCCGCCGATGCAGTTCATCCCATTTGTTATCCCCTCTATCTGACTTGCCCAGGAGGCAAGGCCAAATAGTACAGCTGTCCTGTATGTCATTCTTATCACAAATATGTCTCTTTAGGTAGCATTAATGTTAATCACATTATCTTCTTTTCCATTAAAGTAATTATTTTTCTCTCCCTCCCTTTTGTATCTGATTATTATGTCTACAATCTATCTACATAAGTGTTATGAGTTGTAAATTTATATCTTCTCTCAGGGTATCTACTATATGTAAATCTATTACCTTTTTCCATTATTCTAATGAATGTATTGCACTTCTGATTAGAACAATCTGGAATCTTTGAATGACTTAAAACTCAGAAAAATAAAAATAAATAATTCTGGATCAAAAGTAAAAAAAAAGTCTCTTTTGCATTCAACATACAGCAACATGGCTTAAATGAAAGCAAGGAATGCAACATGTCACTGTTTTGAATTCTAATGCTATTTCAGTTAGGGCTAGCAGTCAGTCCATTTCTAAGTCATGCACTCCAAGAATATTGTTTCCTTAGTGACAGATGAATACTGCTTAGGTACAGTGGATATTAACTATTTTGTTCATCTTTCTCTTTTCAAGCCATTCTTAATGCAGATAACTAAACACATGTAAGAAATTACAATGGTGATGGACATGATAGTACAGGGGATCTTTTATAGGGTAGAAAGGTAGGGTTTTGTTTGTTTTGGTTTGTTTGGGAGTTTTTGTTTTGTTTTGTTAGGTATTGGTTCAAATGCAGCACATGTCAAAGCTGTTACCCTTTGATGGCCACTCATGGTCTTTGGCTGGGCTTATGTTCATACCTGTGGGAAATGCATTCACACAAAATACACTTACCACTAATTGGCATGTGGATCAGTTCTCATTATGAGGGCCAATATATTCAGTGAGAAAGGCTTTGAGTCCTGCTGTGGAGCTGCTCTGAGGTTTTCCACATCACCAGTTTTCCTTTGGAAAATGCTCATTTGTCAGAAGTGAGATGTTCTTTGAGACTATGTTGATTTTAATATCTTTGTTGAAAATCAGACAGGGAGATAGGCTTTACTTCCATATCTTAGGCCTTGTACACACTATAGAGTTATCGCGTGGTAAGACTCCTTACCGCGCGATAACTATCAAAGCGTCCACACATGAAAGCTTCTTGTTGCACTGCAAGAGCCTCTTGCCGCGCAACATGTAAACCACCCCAAATAAAGATGGTAAGGCTTACCACAGAACAGTTGTTCCATGGTACAGCCTGCGTGGACGCTTGTTGCGCCATTGACAACCTCCGGAAATGTCCCAGAGTGCCAAACCGGGCCACTCTGGGACATTGGAGCTGTCAAATATGTCAATTTCACTGCTCTAGCTGAGCAGTGAAATTGACATATTTGGCCAGATTCCCTGGCTGGGGTATTGGCCAGCTGGACCGGCGAGGGCGGGTGGCCCGAACCGGCTGCTCTCGCTGTTTGGGTCAGCCCTGGGGCTGCAACCCCTGCCGCCACCCAAAGCCCCCTGGCTCAGCCCTGGGGCTTCGGGTGGCTGCGGGGGCTGCGCTTAAGCGCCACAACCCCTGCCACTACCTGAAGCCCTCTGGCTCAGCCCCGGGACTTCGGGTGGCGGCGGGAGCTGCTCCCACCGCCACCCGAAGCCCTGCAGCCCCCTAGCTCAGCCCCGAGGCTTCAGGTGGCAGCAGGAGCAGCCTGCCACCACCCGAAGCCCCGGGACTGAGCTAGGGGGCTGGCTGTGGGCAGTGCATGGTGGGACAGGTGCCCACCATGCACTGCTCTTGTATCACAAAGGAGCGTTCACACGGTGAATGCTCCTTTGTGATTTAAATAGCAGGTGTGTACACACCAAAGTGTTATAAATATAGCGCTTACCTTGTCCCACAATAGCTTTTACTGCGGGACAAGTTTTTAGTGTGTACATATCCTTAGGCTCCCAGCCTCTGTGGCAGTCTGTCAAGTGGGCTGCCAAGGAGATGGGATTTCCTGGGCTTCTAGGCTCTTGGCTCCTTAACAGTATAGCTGGAGGACTGCTAGATAGGCTTATCTTCCAGGATCCACAACAGCCTGATTGGCACACGCTTCTGGACTCCACTTTTCATGGTACCCAGTACTGACAGCCCACCAGACAGATTCCCAGATCTGGGGAGACCAGGAACATACAGGAGCTGCAAGCAGAACATTTTGGTTCCTCCAAAAGAAAATTAGTTGAAAATGTCCCTTCTGCAGAAAATTTTGTATATCGAACTTTTTGTCCTGCTTCAGAACAATTTCTGTTTTGGAAATGCTAGAGGAAAATATCAAGCTCTACCAAGCTGCCTTTTACTTCCTGAGATAATCTTTCCCCAAGAGATGTAAAGTACATTGCGAGTATACTGTAGAAGAAACATGAACTACAAATGCTTGTGTTGTACCTGGTCTACGATTAGAAGTCTTCATAGGAAATGGATGTCAACCCACCACCAGAAGTTGTTGTAAATGTAAATACCACATTACTTAGGTTAAGTTCTCTAGTTATAGAAAGGAAGGCCAATAGCATTCCTCCAAACATTTTTATTTATTTATTTTTTTATCTGAGAATGAAGGTAAAATGAATAATCAGCCGTTGATTCAGTAGATGAAGAAAACATATGTAAGCCTCATTGGATGTAATTTAATTTTTTGTGCTGCAAAAAATTCTTTAATCTTCTGTAACATTATGTCTCCAATTTGATGTGTCTTCTCTTTTGAGAGATTTTAGACTTATTCTTTTGAGTCATTTTAGACTCATTTATTTTTCTACAGTTACTGGAGAATGGTTGAAAAACAGTCTTAACTTTATTTTTTTTTTAAATTCTAATGTTTTTCATAATCTAAGCAATGAAGTAGACTCAGCTCAGAATCTATTAGTCTATCTAGGCATTAATGCCAATCTCCTCACTATAATTTCTGAGCATCTCATTATACCTGGGTATACTGTACACTGGAGGCTCAACCCTGCTCTCGCTGATTCAATGGGAATTTGATTGAGCCATCCGTACTATTTGCCAGAACTACAAAAATACTGAAACCATACTGGTAATATTTTCTTACCTATTGATTTCAACAGATATTCATTATGCTTTTTCTATACATATGGCACAGATAGGCAGGCCCCAACTCAGGAAAGCATTTAAATGTGTTTACCTTTAAGCACATGCATGAATCCCACTGAAATTATGGTTAAAGTTCAGCACAAACTGCTCGGCTGAATAAGGATGGACTGCTTTATTGGAACCATACAGAGCACAGGATAGGGAATGGTGGCCTGTTTGAACCCATCAGAAAGCAGAACCCTATACTGTGGGGGTGGAATGAGGCAATAGAGAAAGTGAACAGAAGTGAAGACTAGCATGATAACTGAGGCCCACCTGTGAGACTATGTCTACACTCCGTAATTTAAGTCGACTTTAACTAAGTCGACTTAGTGTGTCCACACTTAAAAATAAAGTCAACTTAAAGGGGAACTTAAAAAGTTGACCTAGAGCATCCACACTGGATGCCTAGGTCGACTTCTAGGGGCTTAGGGGGACCTAGGGGAGGTCAATCGGGGCAGGGGGGCACCCTTGCCCAATGTCAGGGGGCTCAGCCTTTGCCCCATTGTACCAAGGTACAATGGGGCAAAGGGGGACATGGACCCTGGCAGGGCATAGGGGCAGGGTGGACAGGGCTCTGCCCTGCCATGTGGGGGGGCATGCCAGGCTCCCACTGTGCCTCTCACCCCAGCAGGGAGGGCATTGGTGTAGCCCTGGGGTAGCCCTAAGTCAACTTAGGGCTACCGCACGTATACACTGGCTTAAGTCGACTCTAGGGAGTCGACTTAAGCCTTAGGTCTACTAGGAAGGTGGTTTTATAAAGTCGACTTAATTTTAATTAAGTCTCTTTAGTTTCCTTAAGTTGACTTAAGCAGCTTGCTTAAGTCAACTTAAGGAAACTGTAGTGTAGACACAGGGTAAATTAAGTCGACTTAAGCAAACTTAAGTCGACTTAATTTATGGGTGTAGACGCAGCCTGAGAGAGTGGGAAAGCCAGATGAATTGACAGAGGTGAGAAGATTACACTTTAGCTAGGCTTGTATGTGAGAGAGATGTCAGCTGAAAGTGACTGGGATGAAGATTTAGTTATTTTTATATATCTTGTGAAATGGTTAAAGACACTGGCCCTGGTAGAAACAATTTATGGGGCCTTTACAAAGGGTTAAGTCATGAGAACTTAAAAATGGGCATACTGAATCAGACTAACCATCTTGACTAATAGCCATTGATAGATCTATTCTCCATTATCCAGTTCTTTTCTGAGCCCCATTATAGTTTTGGCCTTTACAACATCCCCTGGCAATGAGTTCCACAGGCTGTCTGTGCAATGCGTGATGAAGTACCGTATTTTTCGCCATATAAGACGCACTTTTTTCCCCCCAAAAGTGGGGGGAAAATGAGGGTGCGTCTTATACGCCGAATGCTGTCCAGCAAGCAGTGTTCCCGCCAGGGGGCGTTGCTGGATAGCAAAAAGATCCAGGGCATGCCACTAGGCCCCTCCCCCAGTTCACAACCCCACCCGCCCGGCTCCCAGCTCGGCCTCCCGCCCGGTTCCCAGCTCTGTCCCTCGCCCGGCTCCGAGCTCGGTCCCTCGCCCGGCCCCCCGCCCGGTTCCCAGCTCGGCCTCCCGCCCGGTTCCCAGCTCTGTCCCTCGCCCGGCTCCCAGCTCAGCCCCTCGCCCGGCCTCCCGCCCGGTTCC
>ML685785.1:14407690-14479972 GCA_007922175.1 Pelusios castaneus | reverse complement strand
CGACCCCCGCCCGCCTCCCAGCTCAGGCCCCTGCTTGGCCCCCCACCGGCTCCCCGCCAGCTTCCTAAACTATCCCCCTTACCTGGCTAGAGCTGCAAGGACGTCCAGGGGCCGGGGCCGGGCTAATCCACGGCCTCGGCCTCCCAGCACGGGGCCGGGATCAGCCTCCGGGGCTGGGGTCTTCGCCGCCGCACCGGCGGCTTGCCAGAGCCGCAGTAGGGTCCTCCCCTGCAAGGGGCCTTGGCTTTTCTTTCTTTCTTTCTTTCTTTCTTTCTTTCTTTCTTTCTTTCTTTCTTTCTTTCTTTCTTTCTTTCTTTCTTTCTTTCTTTCTTTCTTTTTCTCTTCCCTTCCTTTTCTCTTCTTTGCCTTCCTTTCTCTTCCCTTCCTTTTCTCTTCTATTTAGTTTACCAGTACTATTTGGTTCAGAATCTTTTTTTTCTAGATTTTCCTCCTTAAAAATTGGGTGCGTCTTATATGCCGGTGCGTCTTATATGGCGAAAAATACGGGTACTTCCTTTTCTTTGTAAACTTGCTGTCTATTATTTTCACTGGGTGGTCCCTATTTCTTGTGCTATGTGTCTGAGGAAATAATACTTCCTTATTCACTTTCTCCACACCAACCACAATTTTATAGACTTCTATCAGATCTCCTCTTAGTTGTTTGTTTTCCAAGCCCTGGTCTTTTTAATCTCTCCTCAATATTTTTTTTCCTTTCTCTGTCCCTTTTCCAATTATAATGTATCTTTTTTAGATGGAGTGACCAGAACTGCACACAGTATTCAAGATGTGGGCATACTATGGATATATATAGTGGCATTATTATTATTGTTTAATTACTGTTTAATTTTTAGGTTTGTTTCAAAACCTACTCTGATATCTTTGTTTAAGACAGTTTCTCAGATTTGTCATTTAAGAAAATGATTCAGATATGGGGATCTCCCTCACATCCTTTGCAGTGAATATTGATTAAAGAACTCAGTTTGTTTGTCCACAATGGCCTTATCTTCCTTGAGTAATCCTTTAACATTTCAATCATCCAGGGACCTCACTGATTGTTTGGGAGAATACCTGCTTCTGATTTACTTAAACAGCAAAAATAATTTTGAGTCTTTAGTTAGTTGTTCTGCCAATTCTTTTTGGCTTGCCTAATCATACTTTTACACATGACTTCCTAGAGTTTATGCTCCTTTTCATTTTCTGCACTAGAATTTAATTTTCAATTTTTAAAGGATGCCTTTTTGCCACTAACCACTTTTTTAATTTGCTCTTTAGCCACAGTGGCACATTTTTAATCCTCTTACTATTTTTTTTTAATTTGGTGGAAACATTTGAGCTTCTATTATGATGTTTTTTAAAAAGTTTCCATGCAGCATGCAAGTATTTCACATCTCGGACCTCACCTTTTTATTTCCATTTTACCAGCTTCTTCATTTCTGTAGTTCTCCTTTTTGGAGTTAAATGTTAGTGTGGTGGGCAAGTAGATATGAGTGGTGGGCATATTCTCAGATATAATTTATTTATTTATTATATAGCCCAAATACAGTATTCCATATTGCTTACTCAATATTTTAAATATAAATTATACAAATTCACCTTTTGGGTTCAAGAATCAGGCTACACAGTTAATGTTGGAAGTCGGCAATTCCCCATATGTGAGGCTAAGATATTAATGCAAAATCATCATCATCATCATCATCATCATCATCATCATCATCATCATCAAAAAAAAGACTTCAACTACTCAGACATCTGTTTGGAAAATAATTCAGAGGGAAAGGATTATTCAATATGTCCTTGGAATTCATTGGAGGCAACTTTTCATTATAGACGGTGGAGAAAATGACTGGGAAGATACTATTCTGGACTTGATTCTGACAAACACAGAGGCACTGGTTGAAAATCTGAAGATGGAAGGCAGATAAGATGAAAGACTATCTCTACACTTGCTAAAATTAGTTCAAATTAGTTAGTTCGAACTAACTAATTCGAACTAATTTTAGTTAGTTCAAATTAGCTTAATTCGAACTAGAAAAAGTTAGTTCGAACTAAGCAAGTGCCATGAATGGCACTTGCTTAGTTCGAATTAGCGATCCCCATTCATTTCAATGGCCGGTTAGTTCAAACTAAGAAATTAGTTCGAATTAACATGGCCACATTGGCTAATTCGAACTAGTTAGTTTGAATTAAAGCCTTACTTCTGAAATCCTATTCGAACTTATTAATTCGAATTAAGGAAGACCTTAATTCGAACTAACTAAAGCCTAGTGTAGCCATGGCTTTAGTTCGAACTAAGCCTCCTTAATTCGAACTAACTTGCCAGTGTAGACATAACCAAAGTGATCACAAAATTGTAGCGTTTATGAGTCTAACAGCAGAAAAAAGACAATGGACTTCAGGAAGGCAAAGAGTATTGGCAGGTAAGATCCCGTGGAAAGTAAGTCTAAGGAAAAACAGTTCATGAGAATGGGCAGTTGTTTTAAAGAGACATTATTATGGGCACAAGACCAAACTATCTAGTTCATAGGAAAGAAAAGAGGTAAAGTAGAAGGCTACTCTGGTTAATGAAGAGACCTGAAACTCAAAAAAAGAGTCAAAGAAACTAGAAAACATGGAAACTAGGTCAAAAATGCAAAGAATGAATATATAATGCATACAACACAAGCATGTCTGGACAAAACTAGAAAAGGCAGGGCACAAAATGAGATTTAACAATAGAGATATAGAGAGGGGGAAAAAGGAATTTTATATATACATTAGAAACAAGAGAAAGACCAAGGAAGAGTATACCCATTATTCAATAAGGATGGAAACAAAATTAAAAAAACACAATGATTTAAGGGTTAAATGTCTTTTTTGTTTCAGTTTTCATCAGAAAAGGTAGCAGTAAATAGATAACTAATATAGAGAGCATCAGCCTAAATGGGGTAGGATTTGAGGCTAAAATAGGAGAAGAAAAAACTTTAAAAATTACTTAGACAAGTTAGATAACTTCAAGTCAGAGAGCCTGATGAAATACCGACTATTAGAATACTTAAGAAACAGACTGAAGAGACCTCTAAGCCATTGGCAATTATCTCTAAGAACTTCTGGACAACAGGAGAGATTTCAGAGGATTGATAAAGGGAAAATGTAGTACCTTTTATAAAATGAGGAATAAAGATAGCACAGAGAACTATAGACCATTCAGTTTAATTTTGGTACCCAGAAAGATAATGGTGCAAATAAAGAAACAATTAATTTGTAAACACTTAGAAGCAAATAAGGTAATAAGTAACAGTCAACATGGATTTGTCAAGAAAAAAATCATGAAATCAGATTAATATCCTTCTTGGACAGAGTAACAAGTCTTATGGATAGGAGTGAAACAGAAGATCTGATCTATGACAACTCTAGTAAGGCTTTTGATATTGTCTCAAATAATCTTCTCATAAACAAAGAAGAAAAATATAGCCTAGACTAATCTACTATTCTAAGAGGGTGTACAACTGGCTGGGAAACTATACTTAGAGTACACTTTGAGTCCCACAGACATCTGTCCTGGATCTTGTTCTATTCAATATCTTCATTAATAAATTGGCTAATGGCATACAGGATACATTTATAAAGTTTGCCAATACTGCCAAGCTGGGAGAAGTTTCAAGAGCTTTGGAGAATAGGATTAAACAGGATCTCGACAAATTGTAGAAATAGTCTGAATTAAATATAAATAAAATAAAATTTAATGAGGATAAATACAAAGTACTTCCCTTAGGAAGGAATGATCAGTTGCACAAATGCAAAAGGGGAAATAATTGCCTAGAAAGGAGTACTGATGAAATGGATCAGGGGAATTACAGTGCATCACAAACTAAATAGGTCAACAATGTAATTCAGTTTTTTTTAAAAAGTGAACTTTTTCCATTTAGTAACCAGCAGACTGGGATTCAAGGTCTGAAGTCTTTCTTTCCTAGGCATTAGAAATGGAGACAGAGTCAGGACTAATATTTTTTCCCCCTAACTCAATGATATATGTGTCCCTTGATTTCAACTGGAGTAGTCTGTAAAAGAATGCAGCTAGAGAGCATTGATAATGACCGTTGCTGTTTGTTAGCCTTGAAGACTTGTCCTGTCTGGTCAGAACTAGTTGCCTGTTTCTGTGTCTGTTATTTTGTCCTTGCTCTTTCTAAATCAGGGTGGATCGTAGCTGAACCAATAAGAAGCTGTAGCTCTTTCCTATCTAATGTATTCTGAGGGTCTATAAAGGATACTGCCCGATGTCATGAGGGCGGAGATTTCCTTTGTTCTCTCCCCGTGAGCGCTCTCGTATTCTGAATAAAGTAAAGTTTTATGATCACACTCAAGTTTATTGATTCGGAGTATTCTTCGACAGTTTTGGTGCCTTTGGATTCGGATCCAGCTTTCCTGTGCCCGCCACCTGCTGCTACTCTCCCTCACTTCATGCAGGTGTCTGGGAAGGTGCCTTCACTTGCGGCCGTTGATTGCAGATGGATAGCCTGGTGAGCAGACAAGGGGGAGGGGCGGTGGATGCTGGAGAGCCTGGATGCCGGACATATTTGTCTGAGTGTCATCATCAAAACCTGGACTGGGTGCCTTGGGCTTTGGAGTAGGATGCCGTGGGCTCCTTTGTAAGGTACCTATGAGATTACTGTTTAGTTCTTGGACTCTGGGGGGGGAGGGGAGGAGGGAGGCAGTGTGAGTGACTGAAAGTGTGCTGTGATTGTGTGACTGCTAAATCCACTTGTAAACCTCACCACGGACCAAGGCTGGCCACTGTGAGTTCTAGCTGCCCCAAGCCCATTGCGAGCCTCATGGCTGTGAACGGTGGTGTCTCGATTGCAAGGGGGACAACCAGCATGTCTGTGCCCCGGTGGGCAGAACGAGTTGTGTGATCCTGAGTCTGCTTATTGTTTGGTGGAGAATGGAGAAATGGGGGAGGGCGAGACAAAGGTTGCCGCTCCCCCCATGGGCACTCCAGGTTGTTTTATGAATGTTCACTATGGACCTGTAACTTGTATCCTTTTACCCAAATGGAACCGGTATATGCAGAACAACCCAGTGCTGCAATTCCCCTTAGAAGGTAGTTTTGACAAGGAGAAAATTTTACACTTAAGGGGAGCTTTGGAAGCCCTGAGTTCCAAGACACCTCAGAAGCACTGGCAATCATATTTTTGTGGTATGATGAGTCATCAAAGAGGGATAGGGAATCCCTAGTAAAAAGTTGGAAAGGAAATGTGTCTAAATTAAAAGATGATGTTGAAAAACTACAGGGTCAGTTAGAAAAAGCTAACGACAGGAAAATACAGGGTCTGTATCCACAGCTGCCTGTCACGCAGCAAGGGGGGAAGCAGATTGAGGAGGAGGAAGGGAGAGCTAGCCCAGATGTGCTGGATGCAGGGTGCCCTTTCCCATCCCCTCCGCCACCTCCAGTGCCTCATCCTATCGCCTCTGCACCCCCCACTCGAGCAGCAACAAAGGTTACAACTACCACGTGATGCTGGTGCTCGATCCATGCCAGAAGCTGATTCTGTGATTCAGAAGGAGGAGGAAGCTCCAGAGAAATTAGACCAGATAGCAGGAGAAACAAGCAGCCTAGTTTGCCAAAGGCACACTGAAGCCCAACGCTTAGTGGATGGGTTGTCATCTTATTTCCAGCCTAAACATGCTCTCTGGGGACAGGAGGAAATTAAGCAGGAGATTATAAAGGCACCTTTACGGTTGGTACTGGGACATACTGGTATGGAGTTGGTCCATGTCCCGTGGAGCCCCACAGACTTTAAAAATCTGGTGGCTGGGTTTCCAAATATTTGGGAAGACCCTGAAAAATTTAAGGAACAACTTCAAATCACCATAGAGTGTTATGATCCCAACCACACTGATATGAATCAGCTGCTCAGGCTGATTGTGCCCTCTGAGCTTCGTCAGTGACTAGTTACCAAGGCTCAGTGGCCAGCAACTGCCCCCGCAGTAATTGCAAATATGAGAACGCACCTGCAGACCCTAGTGGATTTCATCTTGGAGGTATGCCCGAAAAAGATAGATTGGGCTAAGATTAGTGCGCGTAAACAAAAGGAAGGGAAAAATACAACCAATTACATGGAACACATGAAAAATAATTTCTTGAGATACTCTGGCATTCCTGATACCACTGCAAGCGCCCCAGAGGCTGTAGCCTCTGCCTTTGTGCAAGGCCTGTTGCCTGAGGTTCAAGACCTGTTAAAAAGTATTTGTGTGGGATGGCAAAAGGAAAACCTGGAGAAGCTGATCGAAGTAGCCACCCACTGCCAGGAAAATCAAAAGAAGAAGAAAAAAGCTCTTGAAACTTGCCTGATGATGGCTCAACTGAAACAAGCAGAAGATGGCCCCTGATCTGGAATTTATGAAAGAGGAAGGGGCTGGAACAGAGGACCCTTGGGAGGAGGACAGCCAAATCAAGGGGTGACCAGAAATGATCTGTGTCATTACTGCAAGAATCCTGGGCATTGGAAAGCACAATGCCCCAACATACCTTTTAGTCCTGTGGGCCAGAACAGCAATCGGCATGGCCCCCTCCACCAGCAGCCACTATCACCACAACCAATCAACCAGCACCGCAGCCTGCAGCAGTTCAAGTATTCTACTTACTGATAAAGCCCAGAGGCAACTCATGTTTCATCAATTCTATTGCAAATGCGCTACTAGTGCCCCTCTCCTTATTGACACCGGGGCTACTTGATCCACTCTCAGGGTACAGGACTTTCTATCACTACAACCCACTGCAATCACTGTAAAAGCTGTAGAAGTAAGCAACCACGTGGAGCAATACCCGATCTCAGAGCCTGCTAAAATTCAGATTGGTCCCCTGGAAGAACAGCATGCCTTCCTATTTAGCACCAGCAGTCCAGTGAATTTATTATGACACAATCTGCTCTGCAAGCTTGGTTGTATCATCTATTGCACCCTGGTTGGTATCTATCTAGAAGTCCCCACACCCAAGGAGCCTGAAGTTTTGGCGGTCCTTCATGAGGTGGACCTTGAACCAAACTACCTGGAAGCTGCAAAGATGAGGCACACCGAACTCCTAAAAGCAGTTCCACCCCAGTTGTGAGTGCAATATGAGAATGAAGTAGGGAGGATCCTGAGTGTTAATCCTGTTAAGATTCAAGTGAATTTAACTAAGTGATAGCTGTAAGCAGCAATATCCACTAAATCCAGAGGCAGAGGAAGGAATTGCACCTGTGGTGGAGGCTCTCCTGCAGCAGGGGTTAATAGTCCCAATCAAGAGCCCATGCAACAGACGCATCCTACTAGTGAAAAAAGTCTGGAAAAGCTGTTTACAGATTTGTTCAAGACCTGAGAGCTATAAATGCCATTGTACTGCCCTGCTGATGAAACAATCTTCCTCTATGGTTTTAGGAAACCTCCTAACTGTCAGAGTTCCTTATGCTGTAGCTACTTTCATGCCTATGGCTGAAGACGATGAAGATCACTCTTGCAAAGTAGTCATTCAACAATTTGAAAGGCCCTGAGCTAATCTTCAAGACGTGCCCCTGGCCAACCTAGATGAAGAGTACTATACTGATGGCTCCTGTCAATGAGATAAAAAAGGAAAATTGGTTGCAAGCTATGTCATTTGCACCCTACACAAGGTGGTGAAAAGTGACCTGATAGAAAATGGGAAATCCACTCAAATTACTGAATTAGTTGCTTTAGAAAGGGCCAGCAGACTAGCTAAGGAAAAGAGAGTAAACGTCTATACTGATTCTAGATACGCCTTTGAGGTAGTGCAAGATTTTGGGCAGCTGTGGAAAGAGAGGAAATTTTTAACCTCCATTGGAAAGGCAATTAAGAACAATCTATATGTAGATCACCTTCTAGAGGCAGTCCAACTTCCCGGTGAGATAGCTTTCGTGCATTGTGCTGCACACACATATGAAAGTGATGAAACAAGTAAGGAAAATGCTTTAGCCAAGGGCTGACCAGGCTGTTTTATTAATGCAACAAGAAGTGCCTCCTCCTGCCAAGATCTCCGAAAAAGACCTTGACAGGATGCAGGATTTGGCCCCCGAATCTGAAAAGGCCCAATGGAGGAAGGTAGGGTGCACCTTGCACCCAGACAGCAAATAGCGAGACAGGGATGGCCGCCCTGTTGCGCCATCAAGCTTCCTGCCTAATTTACTAATCACTTATCATGGCCTAGCTCAAGTAGGCAAAGAAGCAATGGCCACCTTGCTGGCCAAAGATTGGCTTGCTCTAAATTTGCACAGACGAGTCAGTGCCTTCTGTTCCTCTTGCCCTATTTGCTTGGCCTACAATGTGGGTAAGCCTGTAAAGAGCAAGAGGGCAGCGCAGCCCCCACCATGGGGCCCTTTTGTAAATATGCAGATTTATTTCATTCAGCTACTTAAGTGTAATGGTTTTCAGTATGTTTTAGTAATTGTATGCATGTTCTCGGGATGAGTAGAGTCCTATCCCTGCTGCAGAGCTAATGTAGCTGCGGTAGTGAAATGTTTGTTAAGATTTGTGCCAAGATTTGAAATACCTCTAGGATTAAATTCAGACAGGGATCCCCATTTGACAGGGAAGGTCCTTGCTGAAGTATACTGAGTCCTTAAGATCCAATAGCGCTTTTGTTCAGTATTGTTTAGATTTGACTAAAAGTCTCCGCTGAATATCTCTGCAGGTGAAGGAGGCATTGCCAATCTCCCCTAATCAGAAGTGTCATGCCCTAGAACCTGGAGATTGAGTATATATGAAGTGTTATCAGAGGAAAAAACACCCTGGAACCCCGAAGGCAGGGTGACCTGGGTTCACGCACTGCAGTGTAAGAAAATCACACCTCCACTGAAGGAGGTGTCCAATTAAGAAGAAGGACTGGCGACTGTGCGACCAGAGTAACCAACCCAGAAAGAATCCCTGAAATATTAAAAGATCCAGAACATTATAAATATAAACTTTTTAAATAGTGAGACTCATAAAGTCTCAAATGGGGGGAGATTGAAAAGAATGCAGCTAGGGAGCATTGATAATGACTGTTGCTGTGTGTTAGCCTTGAAGACCTGTCCTGTCCTGTCAGAACTAGTTGCCTGTTTCTGTGTCTGTTATTTTGTCCTTGCTCGTTCTAAATACAGGTGGATCGTAGCTGAACCAATAAGAAGCTGTAGCTCTTTCCTGTCTCATGTATTCTGAGGGTCTATATAGGATACTGCCCGACTTCACAGGGGTGGAGCTTTCCTTTGTTCTCTCCCCATGAGCGCTCTCGTATTCTGAATAAAGTAAAGTTTTATGATCACACTCAAGTTTATTGATTCGGAATATTCTTCGACAAGTCTGAGGATGTCTTAAAATCCAGGTTTCTATAGGTGTTTCAGGAGGGGAACCCAAAAATTGGGACATACAAAGTGGTGATAGTTACTTCAGATTGTTTCTTGACCATTATGTGTCTTTGTTAAATGGAATTAAATATTTGCCTAATGGACCTTATGCATGCATTGTGAAGCTATTTCTAAAAAGTGGATAATGCAAAATTTCAGTAACACTAAGCATAGATGACTCAAGCTCAAACATACAGGAAAAATAAACAAGATCACGAATAACAATAAATAATAATAATAAAAACCTTTAATGGATTATATGACAAGTTCCAGAAACTTTGGACAACTATTACTGTTACAGAGATTTTTGCTCTAGGACATTAGACTTTTTCTAAGACAACTATTTCAAATGTCTTTCTGAATCGTAGCCCCTTCTCTCCACTCCTCGTCCCAAAAAAGTGTTAACAAGCAAAGCACAAAAAGTATTTTTAAGAATCACTTCAACTGCACATGATTCTCTGCCTTTTTTAAAGTGATTTTTCTCTGTGGAGAATAACTCACTTCAAGGCTAGCAGGATAATCATCAACCACAAAATCCAGGCTCAAAATTACAAGGTTAGAACACCCAACCACAATCTCAAAGCCAGTAGATGAGGTTATCTATAAAGTAATTTGACAGAAGAATTCTGCCACATCTTTCTATCAGTAAAGGAAATTAAAGTAGAATGTACTATATTATGGCTTCTATGAAACCTACCTCACAATCTCAGATTCTACACATCACACTGTGGCACTATCTATATCTCAGTCATCTAGCTTAGTTAAAAAATATTCTTATTTTTTAAACATTTGTGGATATATCAAATGGTATGCAATTAATGTCTTCTTGTTACAGAGGTTCTCTGTACTCTTACCCTATATGTTATGCAAACAAATGAGCCAAAAATAATAATCTTGGCTCTGACAGGATTCCAAAACTATTTAGTATTCATTTCATGTGAAAGCTGTTGTCTGATCATTAATCATATTTAGTTGCACCTGCAATTATTTTTTCATATACTTAATATACCAATTTTATTACAGTGACTTCTCTCAGGAGGCTTATAAAAGTGATTAAAGCTCTGTTAATTGTTGCATGCATTTTAAAATTGTTTCAAAGGCAATGTGTTCTGGGGTGGGGACCATAAATGGCAAGGTTACAACAAGTGTAGAAACTTTTGATTTCAATTTACGAAGCTGTTTAATATACTACACAGGGGTCAGACTATTTTCCCCAGCTTTTGAAAAAAGTCTCACATTAATATATCCATTAGTTTTTCACTGAAAAGATTCCAAAGCATTTCATATATTATGTGTAAAAGCCATAGAAGAGAACATAGGTCCCAGTACATGCTGACATCCTAGATAACAGTGCTAATAACACAGCTAAGGCTATGCCTACACGATCAGATTACAGCACAGCTTCTGAACTGCGTTGTAAGAAGCACGTGGATTTTATTGCGCTTTACCTTGTACACACGTCGCTCCTTGAGACGTCACAGGATTCCTCGCTGCAATGCGCACTAGCGCTCTGAATTCTGGGCACGTATCTCAGTGTTCCAATTTCCCTGTGTACTTGCTTGCAATCATGTGATGAAGGAAAGGAGCACAAAGCACCATGGGTAAACCGGATGTTTCCCATGCTGCATTGCATTTCCCTAGCATCTTCCTTGTTGCCAATAGCAACTCGTGCCTGTTTTCAATACTGTTTGCACGGAGCGCGCCATTGGATAGAAACAAAATCTGCGTTAGAATGGATCCTGCTCTGGTCTCCACTCTCGCCCTCCACATGCTGAA
The DNA here is from genome assembly GCA_007922175.1 of Pelusios castaneus. NCBI lineage: Eukaryota > Metazoa > Chordata > Testudines > Pelomedusidae > Pelusios > Pelusios castaneus. The sequence goes on along the minus strand of ML685785.1, from coordinate 14,468,846 downwards.
TACATCTCGGATGGTTGCTCATTATGTTTTGAGCTCCCTGCCAGAGGAAGTGAAAGTAACTAAAGTGAAAGTAACTAAATGTTTGTAAATCCCGGGAATCACCTGTAGGTGGGGACTGTTTCGTCACTGTCATAGAGATGGTGAAGGGAAGTACAGACAGGACGACTTGGGAATGCTGGGACAGTTCCGGACTCCAACCAATGCGCAGAGACAGTACTGACGAGCAGAAACGCGCAGCAGATGATCCGGAACAGCTGTTACCACTCTCGGCGGAGTGGTGGTTGGAATGCAGAGCAAGAAAGCGCTTAGTGCGCAGGAAAACCATTTCACGTCTGTACAGTTCGCTTATTAACGCGCGGTAATGATTTTTAATGCGGATTACGGTGCTCGTGTAGGCAAGCCCTAATACTTTGAAAACTGCTTTACACTTTTATAAACAGCTGACAATATTTGAGTCAACACAATGCTTGAACTGGTAAAGTCATTGCTCCCAGTTGGAACACAGCCATTATCTTGTTGGGGGGGAAAATGAAGAAAGAGTCTGATCTGGGAGAAAAAAAATCCCATCATTTTGTTCTGAAGCTTTGTAAATACAGTCTCTGGCAGAACACTTAGGGAATCTGGTTCTGTACCTAAAATTATGTTAGTTGAGAACACTGACGGCCTGGATCAATGCACCTTCAAAATTCCATAGGAAAAGTGACTTACATTAGACTGAGATCACTGTGATAGGACACAGCTGTTCTCTCACAAGTTATTACTCTGGTAATGAGTTTCAGACCATTCAACCATATTTTGTGAGAAGGAAATGTCTCTAAAAGGTCAACTTTGGGGGTACACTGTACTACTATAAACAATGAAAACCTGCCCTGAGCATAGAGTTTGTAATGAAACTTAACTAATTCCAGGTTGCAATGGAAGATTTGCCCAACTATTTTTCCTATCTAGCTTTAGTTGTCATTTGGCCAGACTGTACAGAATGAGCCTTGACAATTGACACATGTGTTGTTTGGCTCCAAAATGTTGATGGGTAAACAGAACATTGTTCCTCTGCTTTTTCAGAATTAAAATGTGACTGACAAATTTCTGTAGCTGGTCAAACATTTCTTCCATGAAAACTCATCAACCTCAATCAGATATTAATTTAGTATTTTACCAACAGCTGTGGATGAGGGCATCTAGATGCATTTTTGGTTTTATAAAAGGAGACACAATTTAAGTTTGTGGACTGGGATTTCCTTTCATTAAAACCATTGTTTGTCATAGGAAAGTATATTAAATCTTTTTTTTTTTAATTCAGGTGACAACTTGCTAAGTGCAATCAAAGAAACTTTTTAAGACCTTCAAGAAAAATTGGTAATGCTTCAACTGCCAAAATTCATGCCTCTTCTACCATGCCTGAAATTAATGAAACTCAACCCCCCACAATGAGTTCTGTTTGACATTTAGGCTATGTCTACACTATATCGACCTTATTAAGTCAATTTAGAGGGTCTACACTAGACTCTCTAAGTCGACTGGATAGGTCAAGGGAGAGCTGAGGCTCCAAAGGACCTGCAGCTCCCAGGGACAAAGGGAACCGGGACTCCCTGCCAGAAGGGAGAGGTGGCTTCCCCAGGGAGAGCCAGCCACAAGTGGCTGGCTTTCCCTGGGACAAGCCACTCGCAGCTTCCCAGGGAGAAGGGAGCCACCAGGGCTCCCCAGCCAGGGCTCCAGTGGGAAGGCAATTCCTCACTGGGACTCCAGTGAGGAGGGATTCCCCCACTGCCCTGCCTGAGGCTCGAGGGGTGAGAGAATCCCCACTGCTCCAGCCAGGACTCCAGCGGGGGATTCCCTCTCCGCTGGAGCACTGGCTGGGTCAGCAGGGATTCCCTCTGCCCCCAGCCAGGGCAGCGGGGGAATCCCTCACTGCTGGAGCCCCAGTAGGGTATTCTCTCCTGATGGAGCCCCGGCTATGGAGCCCTGGCAACTCCCTTTTCCCCAGGACCCTGACTTCCTGGCAAAAAAAGGAGCCGCGGCTCCTCTTGCCAGAAAGCCAGGTCCCGGGGAGAAGGGAGCAGGGGCTTCTCCAGGGACAAGGGAGCCCTGCTCCTCAGCAGAAGGGAGCCACATTTAGATCCCTTCTGCCAGGAAGCCATGTGGGGCTCCCTTGTCCCTCCCCCTGCCCTAGGTCAATTTATGTAATAAGTCGACTTAGGGCATCCACACTGGCTTAAGTATATTTAAGAAGTCGACTTAAGCCTTTAGTCAACTTAAGCTTTCCTTAAGTTGACTTAAAGAACAGCTTAAGTCGACTTAATAAAAGCCCAGTGTGGACAGGGAGTAAGTTAGGTCGACATAAGCCTCCTTAAGCCTCCTGACTTGTAAGTTTAGATGCACCCTTAGAACCCACAAATTCAGAGTAGATTCTAAATTAGGCAAAACAAATCCCAGCCTAAATAAGAATAAACACCTTAAAGCATTATAACAACCAAGAAACCGATACTTATTGCTTGCAGCATCTACTTCTAGACTAGATCTCAGCCAACATTTTTATTGTACTGAAATATGTAGATAAAATCTACTACTAGAAGATCTTTAACACTTTTCTTGGACACTTATGCTACTCAACTGCTCCCAAGAATTATTTGCTCTTTCAAAAGTAGTGTTGACAACAACTCTATCAGAAGTACTATACTATAGCTTATCTTAGTGTTATGTTATTGTCTTGTATATTAGTATGTTGTTGTTCTGACCTAGGGGTTTAACAGGACGTCAAATCCTGCCTATCTGTACTAGAATTGGTACTTGCAGTGTCCCAATTAATCAGATTCTGTAAGTGAGTATTATAACTGGTGATGGAGATTTAAAGGGGAGAAGTACTTTTGTCTGAAATGAAGCTTTAGCTGTGTTTTTTTGGATGGTGACACCAAAGCATTTTACCAGCAGTTTCCCAGGGCTTATGGTGGGTCTTATAGACAATTACACAAATAAATACTTATACAACTGCTCTGAAGGGGAATGGACCTTTCTGAAGTATCAGAAGGAAAGGCAAATCAGAGGATGCAGGAAGGAGAACCTTTGCATAGTTAGTATACATTAAAGAGATTGTTCAATAAGGCTTTCCCTGTACTTTGTCTGAGAAGGTCCAAAAGGGTAGCCATGTTAGTCTATTGCAGAAAAACAACAGAGATCTGTTAGTCTTTAAAAGTGCCCCAGGACTCTGTTGTTTGTCTGAGAAGTGACCCAAGGGAAACAGAATCTTCTGTGCCACACCTGGAACTGGCTATGAAAAGAGGTGAGTCAATTTATAATGGCTTAGCAGGTTATTTTTATAGGCTGCTGGGGGAAATAACGTACTGGATAAACCTATGGATCATATTATACACACAATTCAATCTGTGGAAGCAGAAATTAAAACATCTTTAAAGGCATCAGCTGTTAATTTCCAGCCTCAGGAATTAAAACTCCTTTACCAGATACAGCACTTCAAGTAATGATTGCTAGTGAAGTGTGTAAAAAATTGTAGAAGACTGAATGCGGACTATTTACAGGCATCCCTTTGGTCAGAAGAGAGAGTTTGTTTTCCAAGTGTATCCCAAGCCAGATAACATTTGCAGATGAAGAAGCAAATGTCGTTGGAGACAGAATTGCCCAAAACAGAGGACTAGATGAGCCAGAAATGAGCATACCAGGCATAGGATTCCAGGGGAAAAAAATGAAAATGGGCACATAAGAAGAAAGTATGGCTGGTAGAAAGAAAGTATGGCATAGATGTGTATGTAAGAAGAAAGTATGGCTACACAACCAAACAAAGCAGTCTGGAAAACATTCCAAATATACCTGTTTTAGAAGGGAACCTTATGCAGTGATTAAGAAACTAAACAACTTATCCTTACTGAAACAGAAAGCAAGATCTTGCCTTTCTGTAATTTATTGAGAATCAGTGCACAGATTCATTGACAGAAAGGGCAGGGCAATCATGGACAATGCTCAACAATTATCTCAGACGGATTCAAAACAGGTTCCTGTGGCTCATAATGGGAGACCAGATGTGGAGAAGGAACTGCCACAGTATTCTCAGCACCTCATATTTCAGTTTTCAACAGACTATCCACAACAAATAGCCATGATACATGGGACATGAACCCTGAACTCATTGATAATCTGAATCCAAAAAGTGTGTGTCCATGACTAAATGTGTGACTTGAGTGAACAGAAGACCATGGAAACCTTGCATTGGTGACAGACTGCCTAGATTCCTATGAGTTACTGTTGAATTTTTATTTAACTAAAGGAGGGATCTGTAAATATCTGCACAGACAGCACCTCCACCAGTATATGATTCGGAATCCTTAAGTATTAAGTTGCTGTCTTGTATGTTGAACATATTGGTTCCTTCTGACCTTAGAGTCTATATTGTTATTGATTGGAATGTGGGGGTTAGCAGGATGATCTGTCCTACCTGTGTGTATTGAATTAGCACTTGCAGTGTTCCAATAAATCTATGAGTGAGTATTATAAGTGAGTATAAGAGAGTATTATAATACTTACACTTTCTGGTCAATAGAGGATGATTTCTGCACCTAATCCCTTTTCAGTTTTCTGTACCCACCCTCCTCTCACAGATATTTCTTATCTTTGTAAGAGACAAAGGGCATGAGATATAAATTACATACTCAAAGGGATTAATTTATATCTTTCTAGTGTTGTTAGCTAACGATGCCTTGCCCAGAGGGTAAGAATTCTAATGGTTTTCCTACTTCTCAATTGATACCCTGCTAAAGAACTTTGATATTGTTGGAGATCTCCTAAATATAGCAATGATTCATTTTCTCCATAACAAGTTTTGAGTTCTCCATGGAATTTGTTTTTTCTGATTCACCTTAAGGCTCACAATAATTACTACTTCAAACACAGCAAAATAAAATATTGTAAAAAATGGGAATGATATCCAATGGGTGACCAGAAGACTGGGAATCAGGACACTTGGGCTCTATTTCCTTCTCCGTCATTGACTTACTACAAGACATTGATTAAGTGACTTGAATTTTCAGGGTCTCAATTTCCTCAAATGCATATAGGACTCTATCACATAGGTAAACCTTCTACCAGACAGTTAATAGCAGCAAATGATCTGGAATCAATATATCTAGAGTTCTACTTGTCAAATCATTTACACATCTTGAGCTGCCAAACAGAAATCTTGGAAAACTAAATATGTCTTCCCTGGGTGTCCTTAACATGCAGAACTTCTTCCAATCCCTGCATTTCAAGATTCAATGCAAAATGGAAGTCTATATTAAGGTGAAAAGGGACATAGTTATAAACTTGGGAAAAGACAGCAGATGAAAAATATATTCAAATAAATAGTAAAATACCTCTCCCTCACACTCGGAGGGGAAGAATGTATGGCAATGTACAGGAACTGCTAGTAAGTAGCATTAGTGCTGAGTCACACAGTCAATAAGCCTCCCACATAGTGGCAGTCAGGAAGAAAAAAGGAAAGATAAGAGTGTTTGCCAATTATTTAACCTTAAATAGATATACTGTGGCTGATAAGTGCCTTGGATTGCTTGGTAGAGAACCAGTGGTTTTTACTGCTGAACCTTCAGAAAGGATATTACCAGATCTCAGTGGAACAAGAGAGTAAATGGAAGACAGCTTTCACCTGTTCCACAGATTTCTATCAGTTTGAATACATACATCTGGCATTTCTGAACACCTGCAACATTTCAGCATCTCCTGGAGAACTTTTTGGGAGCATATTCTTATCTAGAGATATTAATCTATTTAGGTGACCTGACTGAATTTGGGAAAGCTTTGGAGAAACATAAAGAAATGTTCTTGAAAAAGACAGACTGCTTAGATGACTATGAATTAAGTTAGTAAGTGACAGTTCTGCAGAATATCAGTCAAATATGTGAGATACATGGTAGTGAAAACAGATTTAAATACAGACCCTAATAAAATGGGAGGCTCTGACTATTCTGTCCTCAAAGTTACAGATCTCAACACCTTTCCAGGATTTAGCAGATACTATGGATACTGTGGAAAATTGTGCAATTATGGTAAAGCCTCAGCATAATCTCATCAGACAGGACCTGCCCATTTAGGAGAAAAGGAAGCACATGACAAAAGAGTAAAAAGTCCACAAGACTTCTTGAGCAGAAGTCCTTGGGACTCTGCAGAAATCAATGAGATAAGATACAAGTATTTTCATGATTTTCAGAAAATCATTAATTGTCTAACCCATGGCCCAATTTATTGATTCAGTTTTAATAAGGGGCTGTTTAAGTGAGGCGTCAGAGTGCTTTCAGCTTAATTTCTCAGCTTTGCAGCTATCCTCTGTAATCAAGTTTTGCGGTGGCTCCGTAGCCAACATCTTCAATCTGCATCATGTTTTATTGCAGAGTCCTCGGTCTACATAATCTCATCGCAAAATCCACATGGTAGAGGAGCTAGGAACATTAGGGACCTTCAGCAGAGTCCTGGCTGCTAGGAAGTGACTCGTTTACCATGAAGTCATTGTTTTTCCTCTCATTGAAGATCTCAGATTTTGGGAGGGGTAGTAGGTGCTCAAAGTTAATTTGCAGTTAGAGAGACCCCACAAGGATCACTAGAGGTGTTGTCAGTATGTCTCCTATGCAAATGAAGCTCCCTTCACTTTTTTCACTAATAGAGAGAAGAACTCTTCCCTTTTGAAGCTTCTGACTATAAGTCTTACACACGTCATGATTATACATAGAGATCAGGTGTTGTGAGGCTAAATGCATGTATAGAGTGCAAAACACCACACACTAGAACTTCATACTATTATTAGTCAATTGGTTTCACATTCTGCATCAAAAACACCTAATCTGCAAATTGTACCTCTGATGTGGTCATACTCTTACCATAGTGCTAAGGATTCCTTACTCATGAAACTTTTGTCTCCAATAACAATGGCCACATGAAGTTTTATGCAATATGTCCTAGGACGGTAGCTGGTTTTCATAAGCGCTTTTTGTTTCTATATTTGAATGAAGATTAATTTATACAAAGGAAAAGACTCATTTGTGATTGTTAAGTCCTTGTGTAGTAAAGAGCTTTGATATGCACTTACATCTCAAGACAACAGAGTCTTGCGGCACTTTTAAAGACTAACAGATTTATTAATCGCATGAGCTTTCGTGGGAGAAAATCCCACTTCGTCAGACGCTTTGAAGTCAAACACCTCAGCTGATGTCTCCATGTCGACAAATATGTTTTTCTCCTTTCTTTTTTCTTGGTAGCAAGAATGACTGTTAATTGTTCCTAATTTGATTTTGATGAGTTCTTACCTAATTAGCACTTAAAGAGATGTTCTGATGATGAAGAAGTCTCATTACCATTTTTACATATCAGCACAAAAGATTCCTAATGAAAAAAAAATTACATTTTCATATTCTTGCCTGACCTATCAAGCACTATGATTTTCTGATCTCATTTCTCTATTCAAAAGCTTCAGCCTTTTGGATTTTGACATATTGCTAATGTGAAAAGATGTGCCTCTATTGCTCTGACTACTAATTAATCTTTATAATTATAGCATCTTTCAACAATAATCAAGATCATAAGTAGGGCAATAGTGGTTAAAAAGAAAGAAACGCCTTCATCTACACTGCAGATAAAAACATTTTCACTTGATGGAAGATGGTAAAAGAGGAAATACTGTTTTGTGATAATTGACTTATAAAAATTTTAGTGTAACAATCTTTATTTCTGAGCTTGGTCTCTATGTTTTTCAGGGGAAAAAAACTTAATATTTCATTATGAGAAATCACAATCTCTTTCAGGAACAATTTTAACATACTCTACACATCTCAAAACTTATAGTCATTTATTAGTTGGTGAGGTGCACAGCAAAATAGAAGAGCAGAAGTTCTGTGTAAATGGTCACTCAGTTGAAGCCTTGTAAGCCAAATTTAAACAATATTATTTTGGCTAAAAAAATACATATCTATTGTGACAAAGTCCCTCCTCTACTTTGGTGGGTCCTATGCTTCCCTCGAGCAGTGTGTCTGTTTCCCTCAGGCCTCCAGGCCTGGAAAAGGTCCTTTGCCCCCCTTCAGGCAGGGATTTTTCCTTCCCCTATTCTTTATACTTTTGGGGTTTTTCCTGACCAGCATTCTTCTCCTTCTCCAGATCTGTCTGCATTCCAACCTCACCTCACACCCTCCAGCCACACCCTGTCTCCAGGGCCATCCCTGGGGGGGAGGGAGTGAACGGGGCGATTGCCCCGGGACCCATGGTTAACTGGGACCCATGTTGTCCTGCTCCCAGAGGGGCAGTGCGGGGCCCATGCCATGACCCTCCCATGGAAGCACTTCGCCCTGCTGGGCTGGTCCTCCCTGCCCCCAGGTAGGAGCCGCCGGCCTGCCCAGGGGCGGTGGGTTTGTGGGGCAGGCCAGGCCGGCCTGCTGCCCCACACAGGGTCCCCGGCTGCAACCTGGGCAGGGCCGGCCCTGCTGCTGGTGCCTTGGTGCCGTTGGTGCCTTGGCCGGAGCCAGCTCCTGGCAGGGGCCGAGTCCCAGCAGCGGTGGCCTCGGCAGGCTCCTGGCCAGGGCCAGCTCCCAGAAGGAACCTCGGCCGGGACAGCTCCTGCTGACGGCCCGGCCCGTCCTGGCCTGGGGCTGTTTGGCCCGGTGTGGCCTCAGCCCAGCTTAGGGCCTGAGGTTGCTAGGGGGTGAGGGATGGAGGGGGAACGCAGGGGTGGGTGGGGCAAGAAACTCCGCAGGGGGGCTGTTTGCCCCAAATGTTTTTGGGGGGTCAGCAATGCCCATGCCCCTGCCCCCATCTGTGTCCATCCCCCCGCCCCACGAGCCCCAGCTCACTACCCTTACATATCCCCCATCCTCCCATAGGGGTAGCCTTAATTGCTGGGGGCTAGGAACGGCCCTGCCTGTCTCTGGAGGGAAGGCTTTTAACAAGTCTTGGCTGGGGCCTCAATTAGCCCCAGGTGTACTAATTAATCTGCCCTGGTAGAAGAGGAAATGGAACTTACTGAGCCTGCGGCTAATATACCGGCTTTCTAGAACTCTCCAGAAACCCTCCAGTCTGACCATCTCACTATACAAAAATCTTTCTGTAGACCAGGACATAGGAACTACTGCTGTCAACTAACAATTCAACTTGGGAGCATAACTCACAGTGATTTTCAGCTTCAGAACACAGGGTCTGATTTTCTATTGTCCTACAGCTTGTGTAGTCATTCACACTAGTGTAAAGTGGGTGTAAAATGTTATTACTCTTCTTTCCAATTCACACCACCATTAGTGGAAGTTCTATGCACAGAAGATGAGATCCCACACTTCCATCCCCCAAAATTTAAGTGGGATGGAAATGGTGCTTGGGCCTTGAGATGACCATTAGCAAAATAGTGAATTTCTTCCTAAGAGACAGAAAAATGATCCTCCAAAGGTCCTATAGGCTGCTCAGAGAGGCAAATACCTAATTCACCAACACGAAAATATTCTGTACAGTATTACAAGAGAAAGAGTTAACTAACACATTGGGAATGGAGGTTGCTTGTGACTCTGAAATGTAAGTAACTCTGAACAAAATATTATTGTTCTTCTCTCAAACATTTACAACTGAACTTTACTACACAGAAGAAGAATGCTTCTTTCCGTTTTTTGTTTTTTTTTTTAGTTATTTACATTTAACACACACAGTACTTGCTTTTGTGTATTTGCTCTTTTGTGTGTGTGTGTCTGCTGCTTCCTGATCACATACTCTGGTTCCAAATAAAGTGTGTGGTTGCCAGTCAGTTCAGAACTGTGGTGTTCATATCTCCGATGTTCTACAGTATATATTGTAGAAATTATCAAGTCTTTGAAAAATAAATGAGTATGCATCCTTTAGCTTTTTCCTGTATAATAAGGCTGTAGTGTGGAAAAGAAAAAATAGCAGGTAGTTACTCCAATCCTGTCTGGTAATTACCCAGTCCTTAGAGTCAACCATGGAACCACAAACTTATTGTATAGTTATTTAACCCCTGTAAAATAAAACAACACTGAACATGTTATTGGGGAAAAGAGAAAATAAAAGCATAAGCTAAAAATCTAAATCTGTCACAGGAATTGAAAACAATAAAATAATAAAATCCATGAGTCAAATCATCTACATAGAAGCAAAAATTGTCTCATGATTTCCCTTAGGTTAACCCAGGGGTCGGCACCCCAAAAGATAAGAAGAGACATTTTTTAAAATTCCTTCAATAACCAAGTGTTTTGAGAGCCGCAATGGGTAGCCTCCTGGTTACAAAATTAAATAATAGAACAGATATGCATATTGATTTTTAACAACAAAAATGATGTTTAATGATGTTAATAAACAATTTACATATAAACATTTTAATGGTGAAAGAAAGAAAGAAAGAAAGAAAGAAAGAAAGAAAGAAAGAAAGAAAGAAAGAAAGAAAGAGGACAGCCCCAGCTCAGGGAACAGTGGGAGCTGCCGGATTGCGTGGGGGGTCCCTCTAAGCTGTGCGGGGAGTGCGACAGCTGCTGTGCGGCCATGTACCCGCACAGCTTACAGGGAACACAGCGTGGAGGGTCAGCCTTGAGAAGGGGAGAGGCGCGGGTCGGGCTGGGGAAAGGGAGAGAAGGGGGGCGGAGTGGAGAAGAGGAGAGACGGCTCAGGCTGGAGAAGGGAAGAGGTGTGGGGAGAAGCTTGACTCGGAGCCAAGGGGGCCTGGGAGTCATGGCCAGAACTCCGGAGCTACTACACACCTGGCTCCCTGGAGGGGATTGCCAGGGAGTCACAAGAGGGCAGTCAAAGAGCCTCATGCAGCTCTCGGAGCCGCTGTTGCTGACCCAGGGGTTAACCGATTAAGGGGCGTCTACATTTGCAACTTATGTCAACTTAAGGATGCTTAAGTTGACCTACACAAAGCCGCGTCCACACTGGGCTTTTATTAAGTCAACTTAAGCACTTCCTTAAGTCGACTTATTAACAGCTTAAGTCAACTTAATAACACCACCTCTCAAGGTCGACTTAAGCCTTATTAAGTCGACTTAAAGCCAGTGTGGACGGCTATGTCTACTGTTAAGTCGACTTAACAAGGTCGACTTAAGTCAACTTAAAGTGTAGCCACTCTGTTAAGTCGACAAAGTTACCCTTGTTAAGTCAACTTAACAGAGTCAACTTAACTTTATAAGTGTAGACATATACTTAGTGTTTGTGACTCATTCTTTTAATAGAAGACATGGGTTACTATCAACACAAAGGCATGTTAGCTCACCTACTCAGAACTGTGGGGAATGCTAGTTCCAAAGCCAACTGTGTGGAACATTCCCTCCCTAGCCCTTCATGCATTCCTTGTGGCATGGACAGTCAAGCCTAAGTATACAAAAGTTGTGAGATTTTTTTAAGAAAAATATTAAGTTGTGGATGGGAATAAGGGGAGTTATTTGCCTTTCTGTGTTGTATAGGTGCATCTGAACTTACAAATTAAGTTGATTTAAGTTTGCTTAAATCAACTTAATTTAATCTGCTTCTACACTACATTTTCCTTAAATCAGCTTAAGCAGCAGCTTAAGTCGACCTAAGGAAAATTAAAGTTGACTTTATAAAACCTCATTTAAAGTTGAGTTTACTGAATAAGTTGACTTTATTAAGTTGACTTAGCCAGTGTAGACACAGATTAGCCCTAAGTCGATATTAAGTCGACTTAAAGGGCTCCAGGGCTATCACACTGCCCTCCCTGCCAGGGTGGCTGGCACAGGCAGAACCTGGTGTGCCCTCCCCCCCCAGGGCAGGACACAGCCCTGCCCACCCTACTCTTATGCCCTGCCAGTGTCCCTGTCCTGCTTAGCCCCCATTGTACCCAGGTACAATGTGGCAAATGCTGAGCCCCTTGGCACTTGGCAAGGGGTGCCCCCCTGCCACCGTGGACCAGTCCCAGGTCCACCAAGCCAAGGGGCAAGTCTACAAGTCGACTTAGGCATCCAGTGTGGACACTCTAAGTCGATTTGGCAAGTTCCCCTTGAAGTCAACTTAATTTTTGAGTGTAGACATGCTAAGTTGACTTAAATTAACAAGGGTTGACATAGCCTATGAGACTATATGGTTTGTATTTCCAAGATTTTCTAAATAACAGAGTGGGCTAGAAATTTTCTTTTAATAAAAACAAAATTTCTCAGGTAAATATCATGGCTCCAAGAACTGATGCTTAAAGAGAAAAAACCTATCAGATATCACAAGAGTCATGATAAAATAAATAGTTAGCAACACTGGGGAATACCAGTTTGTTGGCTGGTGATAAATTCTGTCTCTCTTTGAACCTTGGCAGCAATTTAAGAGGACTATTGCCAGTCCATATTTTTATAGTGGATTGATATGGTCTATGTTGCCTTCAGCCACAAGTAATGAAACAACAATTTTTATTTTAAGGGTGATATGATTTTTCCTAATTATATCTTTATTTACCCTTTCAACAAAAGGTATTTATAACTTTGAAAGACTTCTGTTCTACAACTGTGGAGCCCAGCCATACCCTAACACCCAATATTTTGCTTTGTATGAATTTATATTGTTTTTAAGAGGTTTGTATTATATACATACACATGCAATGTATATGCAAAATGGTGTGAATATCTTACCAGCATTTTCAAAATCCTCAGAAAAATGAGAAAGCTCTACTGCTGTGCCCTACTTTCAATACACATATCTATTTTGTATGAATAATATGAATAATAAATCAGGCATTTTCCAGCTAGGATATGATACAAAAATAAATAAAAAGTAAATAAATGTGTTGTGAAATGCTAACAAGCACTAGCAGATGCTTAGGCCAATACCATTTTACAGAGGCTGTAGTTGCCTTATGCAGCACATTTTATTTAGTTTTGGTCTTGTGTAGTGTTCTGAATTCCTCCCTTTAACTTGCAAGTGAATTCAGTGCACATGAATCATGCTATATTGACAGTTGTAGAAACTGACACACCCCTTATTTCCATAAAACTGTTCTTCATAGACATCGGCAAAATAAGTGGTCCCACACTTATCTATAAAGATACATAACAAACTTGATGTAGAAGGATACCCCCTATATAGAATTTTCATGTTTTTCAGGAGAGATGTCTCTAAAAGGTGCCAATTATTGCCACTTAGGATGGAAGATTTTAATTTTAGTGATGTTGGGCAACATAAATTGAACTAAGTCTCTAAAGTCATTTCATAGCATAAATGCTACTAAACAACGTTTTGATGATAAAGACTTTTGTTCTGAAGCTGGGAATGTTTCACCCTTGAATCCCAGTCAGAGACTGGAACCATTTAGGCACTCTTGTATATATTAATAGTTGTGGCATGGTAGGACAAGGAACTGGATATGTGCCCTTATTAACAAGAACACTAATGGCATATTGGGCTACATGAGTAGGATCATTGCCAGCAAATTGAGAAAAGTGATTATTCCTCTCTATTTGGCCACATATGGAGTGCTGGGTCACATGTGAGGTGAAGCCACATGTGGCGTACTGGGCCCAGTTTTGGGACCCCTACTACAGAAATTATGTGGACAAATTGGAGGGAGGCCAGAAGAGGGCAACATATAGGATTAAGGGGCTGGAGCACATGACTTATGAAGAGCGGCTGAGGGAACTAGGCTTGTTTAGCATGCAAACGAGAAGAATGAGAGGGGATTTGATATCAGCCTTTAATTACCTGAAAGGGGGTTCAAGGGAGGATGGAGCTAGGCTCTTCTTAGTGGTAGTAGATGACAGAACAAAGACTAATGCTTTCCAATTGCAGTGGGGCAGATCTGGGTTGGCTATTAGGAAAAAAAAATTTTTCAATAGGACGTGATGAAGCTCTGGAATGGAGTTACCTAGGGAGGTGGTAGAAGAGGGGCACTGCTCCCTACCAAAGAGATTCAGGGAACAAGCCCTAACTCTTCCCCCCAGCTATTTCCCCTGCCTCCCTAATGCCCTTTCCAGCTATTTCCCCACTTCCCCAAGCCCTGGGGTCATCTGGCCACAAACCGCCAGCCCATCCACCCACCCCCTGCCATTGCCATGCGTTGCCATTCACCGCTGGCCTGGCCTGGCCATGCCACTTACCTCCAGCCCAGCCCAGCCAGGCCCGAGGTCACTCTGGGCCAGATACACCACTTAGTTCACCCTAAGCCTGGTCAGACCCCATGCCATGCCACTCACCCCCAGCCTGGCACCCTGTGCTCACCTGCCGGACCCATTTGGGGCCATTGCATGGCCCATAACACCCTCAGGCCCTCCTCCCCTTTCCCTTTCTACCCCTTACCCCCTCTCCCCCCGCTCTTGCCCATGGGGACACCCGAGCAGCACTTACCTGTGCTGTGTTGGTCCTCCAAGAGCTTCAGAGGACCTGCCACCACGAGAGCACACTGATCAGGGCTGGCCACACAGAGGTAGGGATTTAAATTTCTCTTCTTTTCTCTCTGCCCTGGGCCACATGCCTCAGCTATGTGCTGCAGGGTGAGAGATTTACAAGGGTTGGCAAGCTGACCCCACCTGAATTCCTTCCAGGCCCACTGCATGTGTTGGGGCTGGTGCTCGGGGCACTGGGCAGCACATTTGGCCAATGCCAGTGTTACCCCTGTGATAGAATCACCATTCTTAGAGGTCTTAAGTTGTGACTTGACAACGCCTTGGCTGGGAAAATTTAGTTGGGGTTTGAGCAAGCGGTTGGACTCAATGACTTTCTGAGGTTCCTTTCAACCCTAATCTTCTGTGATTCTATGACAGTATTTTATGTAATTTATTATTTACTACCATATAAACACCAGAATTGGCATATAAACAAATCTCAGTTTTAACATGTTTCGAAGGAGTGGTTTATCAATTATAAATTTCCTGGCCATTTTCAGTCTGTGGAAGATGTATAAACAATATTACTATGATTAAAGAACAGTGTAAACAATATTTCAGTGACTCTGGGACAGCTGAAAAACATTGTGTTTCTCTAGTTCACTCTGCCATTTTGGTGCTCTTGCTTATCTCTATAGGGGCAACTACATTCAGGTATTTTGGAGGCAGGGGTCGTGTGTATGAAGAAAAGGCAGTAGGTAAGAGCACATAAGTGTTTTATTGTTGGGATCTCAGTCCATGATAGGTAGAGTTTAATGCAGCTAAGTGTCATTACCAGAATGAAGACAGTGCAATCTAATCTCCATGGAGACTGCCTAATTTGTTAGCCTCATCCTATGTTAGTATCTATCTTGGACAATGATTGCTTTACAAAAAACATAGATGACAAATGTCAACAATTCTCCTATCATAACAGTTAACATGTGTTCCTAATTAATTCTTAAGCAGCTAATCAGCTACAAAGTATATTTTGAAACCAGATGGTCTAAGATTTCCAAGATATCTGACAGTGATGGATATCTTATTAAAAATTCTGTGTTTAGTCCAGGTTTGCTAGTAGGCATTCAGTGTGTGTTTTAAATTGAAGATGAACAAAGTAGCTCTGGGTATGGAAAATAGGGTGATGGTGAGGGCACAGGGGTTACAAAGTCTTACTTTTTGCAGCTGTGATTCTGGGTAGAGTATGACACTGTAAATCAGGAAAATTATTTAGTACCCCTAATCCTGCCACTGACTCACTATAATGTTGGATATTTAGTCACCACTGTGCCTCAGCTTCCCCAACTGTAAGATGACAGGGAAATCTTGTTACTCATGTTTCCAAAATATTTTGAGATCAGAAGAAGTGCCAACAATTTTTATTTTCTGTGTCTATAATACTAGTTCCTAGTAGCTCCATGCAGCAGGGGCAGGCAAAGACTGCCCCTACTATTGGAGAGCTAACGGGCAATAAAGTGAAACCAGCTGGGAAAGCCTGCAGAAAAGTGGGCTGATGAGGTGCAGGTGGGTGGCTTCCTGAACCAAGCCCTATAAAGGCTTCTTCAGCCAGGCCCTAAGGCGGTTCCCAGGTAAAAGCCCAGGAAGGACATAGACTAACAAGTTCCTAAGAGAAGGGCAGTTTGAGCTAGCTGTTGCTGGAAAGGGGGTTTGTGACCAGTCCAGAGGGAGTATGAAAGTCTCCAGGAAAGGGGGCTGCCTAGGATAGGGGCTGGAACTGAGAAGCCCCTAAGCCTAAACAGAGACTATATATCTAGTGGAGGGAACACTTACAAATAAAGAGCACTGTGGAGAGGATTTCATGGACCTGGGGGTTATGGTGGATGGGAAGCTGCATATGAGTCAATAATGTGCTCTTGTTGCCAAAAAGGCCAATGGCATATTGGGCTGCTTCAGTAGGAGTGTTGCCAGTGGAATGAGGGATGTGATTATTCTCCTCTTTTTGGCACTGGTGAAGTCACATCTGGAATACTGTGTCCAGTTTTGGGCTTTCCACTACAGAAAGGATGTTGGCAAATTAGAAAGAGTCCAGCAGAGGGCAATAAAAATTATTAGGGGTCTGGAGCACATGACTTGTGAGGAGAGACTGAAGGAACTAAGCTTATTTAGTCTGCAGAAGAGAAGACTAGGGGGGAGGGATATGATAGCAACTTTCAACTACTTGAAAGGATGCTCCAAAGAGGAGGGAGCTAGGCTGTTCTCAGTAGTAACAGAGGTCAGAACAAGGAGCAATGGTTTCAAGTTGCAGCTGGGGAGGTAGAGGTTGGATATTAGGAAAAACTTTCTCACTAAGAGGGCAGTGAAGCATTGGAATGGGTTACCTAGGGAGGTGGTGGAATCTCCATCTTTGGGAACATTTAAAGCCCAGTTAGACAAAACCCTGGCTGGGATGATTTAATGAGTGGTCCTGCTTTTAGCAGTGGGTTGGGCTAGATGACCTCATGAGATCCTTTCTAACCCTGAGATTCTATGATTTTATGATATCTGTATATTGTTTTGTGGGGGGTAGAGGACCAGAGACAAAGGTGGAGAGGGTGGATCCTGTTACACTTTATTAAACACTGTATAAAAAAGACACTAAGACTGTCTCTGACCTAAAGAGTATATGGAAAGTTCAATAAACAGTAAATGATCAAAAAGTCTCCCTTGGAGTGCCCTGACATTGAGGAATAGGATTCCCTCTGACAGGAAGTCAAGCCAGGGAACTCAATAGAAATTTTACCCAGTTACATGAAGACTGAATTGGGTAGAGGAGGAAGGGCAGTAGGATTGGCAGTAAGAACATTAAACTAGGGATCTTATTACATTTCTACCATACGTATTTTTAGGGGACATAAAATACCATTAGAACTGCATCTCTCATGAAATTTCTACTGAAACCCCCAGCCAAAAAGGTTAAGAATTTCAGTTAGTATGAACATAGGAATTGCCACAATGAATCAGATTTGAGGTGTATCTTGTTCCACTTTCTGCCTTGAATAGTGGGAATACTAGATGCTTCAGAGGAAGTGTCTGAACCCCCACAGTGGGCAGTTATGCAATATTCTGTCTCACACATTTGTTCTCTTCTTACTCTCTAGTAGTTAGAGACAGTTAAGCCCTGAAGTTCGAAGTTTAATAGCTTCTAAAATTTGTTAGCATTTGGTTAGTGTAACTGGATTTTCTTGTTAGCTATACAAATAGCCAATCATTTTGAATCTTATTAAATTCTTGGCCTCAATGCTATTTTGAAGCAATGAGTTCCACTGTATAATTACACATTCTATATGAACTCTATTATGAGTTTTGAATTTGTCACTTTTTAAATTTATTAAATGGCCCTTTTTCTTGTTATGAGATAGTGAGAATACAAGTTCCCAGAGCTCTCCACTGAGCTGTTCCCAATGATACCCAGGTCCCTTTCCTGAGTTAATACAGCTCATTCAAGAACCTAAAATGTGCAGGAGTGGTTTATTCCACCACATGTTAAAGGTTCATTGCCTTTCATTTACCAGCATAAAATTTGACTTGCCATAATGTTGCACACAAAGGTCAATTAGAGCCCCCTGAATTTTCTCACAGCCCTCTCTGGTTATGACTTAAGTAAATTTGTGTCATCTGCAAATTTCAAGATTTCAGTGCTAACCCATTTCCAGATTAATATATTAAATATTGAACCTAATATGGAACTTCATGGAATCCTGCTGTTGGCCAATTTTGACATGACTAATAGCTACTCAATCATACTTTTCATTTCTTAATCAGGTTTTGAGCCCTGGCAATGTTTCTGCCTCTCAGGCCTTGACCATTAATTATACTTCTAGCACTGTACATTGAGATCATTGAAACCATCATTGTTCATCCTTGATTTAGGACTGCATAATTCTCTATTAAAGGACCAGATGTGTACCTAGTATAAATTGACACAATTTCATTAAGTTCCGGAGCCACACCAATTCACCAATTGATGTTTTTGTCTAAGCTTTTCCTCACTTGTTTCTGAACATGAACAATGATGGTGCCTCACCTAATTCTCTCATCAATTTATAACACTACACAATTGCTTTTATTGTTAAGTACCCTTTTGCCTAATATTTAGCCTAAATTTTCTTCCTTTGCTTCAAGACATTTCTTTTCCTACCATTTGAATAATAGTTGTTAGACAGTTTATCAACAATTGAAGAATGAAAGTATTTTTTTATTCCTCTTAATTTAATATTATACCAAAATATTCACATTCATCCTTACATTTCCTCAATAGTGTGTCAACATAATTTGCTCTTATTTCATCATTTTTTTAAAAAAAGGATATTCTCCATCCTTCTCCATTTGTCATTTTGCAACAATCACCATATTTATGAGTTCCTAGTTTAATTAAGTGGGATGGAAATAGTTTTAAACTTCACAGTCTAAAGAAATGCAACTGCTCTTTTGATTTAGCAGCTAAACAGAGATGGGAGGACAAAAGAATCAGACTTCTGAGATCTATGTATTAAATTGTGTCAGCAAGTCCTCAACAGAAACCGAACACATTATTTGGAGAATCCGCATTAGTGCAGATAAGCAATCATTCTCTGCCATTTGAAAGACAATTAATTCCTGGTTCGTCGATGTACAATTCAGCTATCTACAAATTCTTCTTGCACACAATATCATGCTATCATAGTCTTGTCTTTTGAGATGACAAGCCATGCATCATCAATTTTGTTTAAAAACACGCCTCAAATAAATTGTAATGCACTTTGAAAAATAGTTTTTCCTTAAACGCAGAGTAACTGGGTGTCTTTCTAAAGGTTCTGTGTATTGTCCACCACCATTATACTTAAGCACTTGTATAAGAGGGTATAAGTTAAGAATGCATGAAGCACTATATTATCACTACTACCAGTGATATTGAGTCAAATTCAATGGTAACACTGGAAATGGGTTGAGATGTATACCATTAAGTCATAATATTGGGTGTTAGTGGCAAAGAAATCTGCAATTTGTACAACTTAGGTATTTTGGGGTCAATTAGTGCTAAAATGAATGGGGTATGGATTTTCTTTGTTTGTTGGGGAGGAGGGGTTGTTTTGTTTGTTTGTTTTTTAAACACCAAGGAAGAAAAAGTGGTATAAGTTTGTAAATCAACACCAAGGTTTACAATAAGGGAAGCTCCCATTCCACATGCTCTAAGATCTGAAAGACAAGATTCTGGTCTCATATAGAATTCTGAATCCAGAATACAGTTACTCTAGATTTTCATCGGAGAATCTGACATCAGAATCTGGCCACTAGTCCTGATAGCACATGAAGCTGAGTGCTCTCAACTTCTGATCAGTATAACAGATTCTGGCACCAAGGTGAATTTCACTCCCTAACAGGAGACTCTAAAAGACCAAATGTTTATGATCTGATCCTTCTCAGCACCTTGCACAATCCATTGAGATTGTAATATTGAAGCCTGGTTCCAATTAATGTTAGACATTACATGGGCATCTTGGATCTGATTCATAGTTTGTGTATATTTGTGTTGCGCCATCAATTTAGCATATGGTCTGTCTTTATGTTTTGCTAAAATCAAATGCTTTAAGTGCTAGGAGCCTTGGTTATATGACCCCAGTCCTTTTGCTTAAGGGCAAGCATTTCCCTTCACTGTCTTCATTTTCCTTAACTCACAAGCACTAGTCAGCAAAGGCCAGTGGTGCCTTTCAACATCATTAATAATATCTATCCATAGACTACCTTGAACCAGTTGGCTTTAGTTTGACTACCAGGCTAAGTAGTGCATGTTACAAACCCTGCGCTGTTACACAACCATGTACATGTACTGTTTCAACAATACTGCACACAATATAAATACTGAAGGCCGTTAAGCAGTCTAACTCCTTTTCTTCCACTCTCATTGATCTTGCATTCATCTAGTGGGGACTGTATTTCAGTGCTAGGCCCCTAAATAAGGGGCCTGATCCTAAATCTTTTTATTCCTGCCAGTAGTTCCCAATTGAACAAATAGTGCCATCGGAGCTAAAACCATTTGTATCTGGTTGATGAGGCACTTTGTGATTTACAGTTCCATACCTGATAGCCTATCCATGTATTGCTATCAACTAATGGGGTGGACATGATGGATTAATGCCTTCTTTCATGTGGTTTATTGGAAGCAAAAATGTCTTTACTGGCAATTATATTGGAGAGAAAAAGAATAAAAAGAGATGAAGTGAATTTACCATAAGAATAAAATATAAATGGAGTTACTATTGCAAGGGTAGGTGCCATTATTTCTATATTCAATTAGCTCCCATTAGTTTACAGTTTAAATAAAATGACTGGTTTGCAGCTGATGGATCCCATCATCTGAACATTAGCCACCATTAATAGTCTATCGTTCAATAGATGTATTAACAATAGAAACCTAAATGCTCAGAAAACTAAGTTTCAAGGCAAGTAATTCATCATTTGTCAAGGACATAGCATAGCAATGGGGAAAATTTGTGGCTAACATTTTCAAAATTGGGTGCCAGAACTGAGGCACGTAAAGCTATTACAGTTTCTGAATATAAATTGCAATTTCTAATGAGGGTCTTGTTTTAGTAAGGTAACTATCATAATGCATTACCACTTTTTAGTGAATTGCCTTCCTGAAACATCTTAAAATAAAATAAATAAATAGGACGGGGCACTGATATTTTAGTTTAAGACAAACTGAAACTGGCTCCACTTGTGTTGTAAGTAGTACAGTCACCCTAAAATCACCCCAATAAAAATAATCAAATTGACAATTCAGAGTACCAGTGAATTGCTAGAGCACTGATCTGAGTACCAGGGGAGTGCCAGGAAATATCAGTCTCTTCTGAGCAGAGGAATTTGGACTATGGCTGACCCTTGCGCAAAGGGGGCAAAACAAAAGAACAGCCTCCATAATTCATGCAAGGCTGGAGAAAATTTCACCATTAGATGAGGTACCATTTACAGAAATAGTCTCTAACGTTTCTTCCCAAACCTCAACAGCAAAAGTGCCTAATGTATCCAGGACTGTAATAAACACACATACACAGAATTAACACAAGAGCAGACTAATGACTACTTTCATTGGCTTTTTCAACTATCTAGTCTTTGCCATTAACCAATTCCAGAGGAAGGGGTACGAACCTTAGAATCAGCTCGTTGATTTATAGGGAGGATGCTCCTCCCTGAACCTAGCTAGTGCTCAGCTGAAACAAGACATATCATTTTATAGAAACCAACGAACATATAATAAAAGATAAGTTTAGAAAAGATACTGAATTACTGGCCATAAAATTTTTCTGAGGGAACAATTTAAGCATACATTTTATGGCAAAACATTCACTTTAATCGAACATGAAGCAAAGGCATAGTCTAGAAATCAGATCCCAAGAACGGTAGCCAGGGACTCCTGACTCTAACCCTATTTCACTTCTGTGGATTTGGCTAAGTCATTTAGCTGCCCCCAGGCTTCATGAGTTTGTGAGGTTTAAGGAGTTAAACATATCACAGTGCTCTGAAGATTAAAAGCACTCTATTAATACTAATTACTAGTCTTTGTTTTTTAATATCTCATGGGTATATCAGGACACTTCCAAAACTCCAGTAAGGAGAATTAGGGTGGTGACATCATTTTTGCAGATAAGCAGGGAGGATGAGAATAGTCATTGAACATCTGCCCATTATAACATTAGAATTACCCTTCTTCAAAAATTCAAGAGTCTTTGCCAACTTACCTGTAACATTTCCCATCCTGATGTCTCAATACATCTTCCTTGACAATTAACTACACTTAATTCCTTCATAGGATGCCAGAGTATGCTATTGTTAATTAAGGGTAATTTTTTATTCCAGGATTTTGCTAAACTGTTAAATCTTTTTGTCTTGTTGGGGCTCAAGAACTCCCTTGGTCTGATTATTGAGCCATTAAATGCACTGTTTCTGGACGACTGACACTTCTGTGCATTTGTGCTGCTTCAATTATGACAATGATTTACAACTACTTGACCTTTTCAAGTGAGACAAAAACTTAATTTCTGAATGCTCCTGTGCATATGTTCATTTCAGATTCCATTTCTTAACAGAATGTAAAATTATGCATGACACAGACTAATGACATTGGTGCTGTTGGATTGGTAATAGATGAAATCTGTGGCCTCATAAAGATATATGAACTCATGGATCTAAGATCAGAAGGGACAAATATGATCATCAAGTCTGACCTCCTGCACAATGCAAGCCACAGAACCCACTCCTGCAATAAACAGGATATGATAAGTGAGAACTACAATGAGAAATAAGCAGCATCTCCAGATTCAAAATGAAAAACACCTAAACAGTGCGGGTTAAAATGTGCTGTGAATAAATCATAGAAATATGTCTGTTTGTAATTAGTTCACAACCACTCTTAATTCTGCAAATGTATTTGCTACATGTAAATATACCTAAAATTGCTTGGATGAATAATTTTCAGCCTATGAAGCATTTATTCACTTTAACTTTTTTCTATTGCTCCTTGAGATGGGTGTGTCTGAAAGTACTGTGTATGCTCTCTGATTGGGTCCCTGGAACTTTTAAAAGGAAGAATTACAAATGATAAATAGGCATTAAAGAAATATCCTGGTTCCCAAGTGCATGCAAGTATTCATACAAAGTGAAGTTCACTCAACTCTGCAGTTGGAGTGGAAGGCGACATCCGTCCCATAGTCAAGAGCTCCCCTAAGGCTGCTATTCTTGACTATGGGTTATTAAAGCATTTAAACTGAAGCAAATTTGAGAGAAGCCATACAGGGAATATCTAACAGAAAGGTGCATAAAATGGTTATGCTGCCAAAGAACCCCACACCCTATAACCACCTTGCTGTGTGTACTGTTGTAGGAGTATAGCGGGGGGGGGAGGGGGGGAAGAGGAGGCATACTATGGACAATACTGCACTGAGGTTGCACAGAGGTTATTCCCAAGAAATATTGAGGCCCAGACACCTGTGGTGCAAATTAGGAGGCAATCTCTAGGGTTGCTCTAATCTGCTCCAATGACGATTCAGACCCAACAGTCCCAGGATAGAAAATTTATAATCCAGCCATCCTCAGTTCCTGCACCAGGCTCTTCTCTGCCACACGGATGAATTAAATCTCTACTGTTTTTTAAAACAAAAGGGTTTTACAAAATAAAAGGATTTGGGTGTGAAGGCAGTTGCTGTTTTAATAACTCAATGGGTAGTAACTTTTTTTTGGTGACTAAATACATTACTTGATGTATCATAACAGATTTAATACGCTGCTATCACATTTGCAGATTTAAGGGCTGGATCCATCCATGATACTTTTTAATTCTCTCTCTCGCTCTCTCATCCCGAACCACTTGTGTATATATGCCACATTTGTAAGTGAACTTTTCAAAAGCCTGTATCTGCAGAGAATTTTTATTGGCCCAAAAAACCCAACAACAACAGACAATACCAACTTATTCCATCAGAGTTTTCTCCTGTTCTTCTATCAAGGTTTTCTTTCCTTCTTTCATGCTTTTACTACATAATATGTCTCTAAGGGTGCATCTACACTTGTAAATTAAGTTGACTTAAGCCTGCTTAAGTGGACTTAATTTACTCTGCGTCTACACTACAATTTCCTTAAGTTGACTTAAGGAAATTTTAAGTCGACTTTATAAAACCTAGTTTAAAGTTGACTTACTGGCTAAGTCTACTTAAGCCACTGTAGACGTGGCTTAGCCCTAAGTCGACTTTAAAAGTCCCCAAGGCTCCCCCACCGACCTCCTTGCCAGGGTGCCTGGCGCAGCCAGAGCCTGGCGTGCCCACCCACAGGGCAGGACACAGCCCTGCTGACCCCACTCCCGTACCCTGCCCCTGTCTCTGTCCTGCTCAGCCCCCATGTACTTTAGTACAATGGGGAAAATGCTGAGCCCCCTGACAGTTTTAAAGAGGTGTCCCTGCTCTGACCCTAGACCACTACCAGGTTCACCTAACCCCTAGAAGTCGACTTAGCGGTCCAGTGTGGACACTCTAAGTCGATTTGGCAAGGTCGACTTTAAGTCAATCTAAATTTACAGTGTGGACATGCTAAGTCAACTTAGCAAAGCTGACTTATTTTGACAAGTGTAGACATAGCCTAATAGTGTGTCTCCTATAGCTTTTGTTTCCACATTTAGCTCAAAAAGCATTCTCAGATAATTGATGTGCTAACCCCTATAGCCTCATCATTATATTAAGACTATAAGATCCTTGGGGCAGGGACCTTTTTTTTTTTTTTCTCTGTGTTTGTACAGCATTTACTATAATGGGGTGCTAGTCCATGAGTGGGGAATCTAGGTGCTACCATTATATACATGAATATATTTATGCTTTGTAAGAGTTGTAGCCTTACCCATAAATGTTTGGACAGTGGACAGTTTATTCATGATGGAGAGTGCAAAACATGAATGTTGAACAATTTTTAGCAAAGATGATTATTCAATTGAACATTTTTTTTCAGAAAGTGTATTATTTTCAAAACTAGCAAGGAGTCCTGTGGCACTTTTAGAGACTAACAAATTTATTTTCCACATGAGCTTTCATGACATCTAACAAAGTGGGACTTCACCCATGAAAGCTCATGTGAAAAATAAATTTGTTAGTCTTTAAAAGTGCCACAGGACGCTGAACAGTTGTTTTGCTGAACTAGACTAAAATGGCTACCCCTTTGGAACTTGTATTATTTGCTATTCATTCATTTTTTTTCAGCTTGTAAATTACACCAAGTAATCTATGTGCCAGTAATAATTATGTAAAACAACATTAATGTAAAGCACAGACTCTATGATCTGGAAAAGTGAATGTTTAGGTTGTTGGGAAACAATTATCAGAATAAGGTTGAAATCATGTTAGGACCTAGTTTAGGAAAAGAACAAATTTAATCAGAGTTTTTGAGAGAGAATGGTTTTGAAATCAAATATGTATCTAGGAGGTACAATGACAGGAATCTAGCTGTAGCTGGGGGGAAAAAAATCAGATGCTCCATTTTCCCAGAACAGGATGCTAATTCATACCAAAGGCACGGTGAATAATATACCCATTACCTGTTACCTCAGGGACAAAGACTCCTTCAGTCTTTTGACATGACACTCTTTACTCCCCCATTTCCCATCTATGAGTCAGTATCAGACACTTAATCTGCTTTTCCTTACAATTGTGTGGGAGTTTGTTTTGACTGGAATTAGACAAGCATCAATACTGTAATGCTACATGCTTCTAGGCAGAACTTCTAATGCAAGTTATTTAGCTGTAATTATCTTAGAGACAGCTGTCCTCTCCATGTAAAACTTTTAAATTCCAAGTCTGTAATGAAATGCACAGTGCATACACACTTTTATATGACAGGTTTATTCACTTCCAAAAAAAGTGGGGGCAAGAGAGGAAGAACAGTAAAGAAAACCCATAGCTTTTCCATCATACATCTCAGAATACCAGAGTCCACATATCGCCCCCACTCCCGCCTCCAAAAAACTGTGGAAGCCACAAGCACCTTAAACTAGAAATGTTCTATATCAAGGCACAATACTCATTGTAGATCCAATACTTCCCACACTAATTTGGCATCCATTCAGTTTTTGTTGAAAATTATAATCAGAAATGAATCCTAAAACTGAGGTTATGGGAGAGTTATTCACACAAAATGAATGAATCCCCCAGCCTTTTACATTTCCTAGTTGAACAGATTTTTGTTTCACTCCTTCCTTTTGAGTCTTCAACACATCTAAAAATACTCTTTTAGCAAATAATAGAGCAAAAGGGACAGTAGGGCCAAATGGATTAGAAATCTAGTTCTTCATAGCAGTTGTCTTTAGTGGAATGCTTTCCATTGAATTCAGTCACCAGACTGAATCCCAAGAGACTTGGATTCTATTCCTAATTTTACCTGCTATATGACTTTGGGCAAGTCATTTTACCGAGAGAGAGAGAGAGAGAGAGAGAGAGAGAGAGAGAGAGAGAGAGAATGATGCTTAAGCTTCTTTGCAAAACTCTTCAGGTTAAAAGATATTGCAAGAATACTTTATTTCATCACATGTACAAAGAAGCCCGACCATTGTCCATTCTTCTAATAAGTTCAAAGACTACTCATTTGTTTCTAAAAATATCAAATTGCCCTCCATGTCTTTAAAATATTCTTCCCAATGATATAGCTTGTCTGGATGGTGTCTTCCAATTCTGATGGAAAATTTTAAACTTTTCCAGCTACCAAAAATATGCCCTCCCTTCCCTAAATCAAATCTTTTAAATTTTCAGCAAACTTCCTGTAAATGTCCATTTTCTCAGGGGAAAAAAATCCATTGGAAAAACATTCTGATGTTGAAGAGTTTTCAACAAATGCTAGCTAATTAATAATGTTGATGTAATAGACTCCGGTAAAGTGGTTGACTTGATATAGCACATTTTGATTTAAAATTAGAAAGATAAAAATTAATATAGCAAACATGCAATTGCTTAGAAACCAGCTAACTGATAGGTCTCAAAATGTAATTATAAAAGTGGTGAATCTTTATCAAATTGTTGTATCTGTAACAGGGTCCTGCAAAGATTGATTCTTAGTCCTATGCTATTTAAAATTATGAATGTCCTGGAAGAAAACAAAAGCGCTGATAAAGTTTGCAGATGACACACAAAATTAACCATAAATAATAAAAAATGATCAGTAACTGATATAGAGCAATCTGGTTGACTTGATAAAATGGGTGCAAAAAAAAAAAAAAAAAAAGGTCACCCACTCATCTCAGAGCACAAGAGATGTTCTTGCCACTGTTTATGCTGGCCAGTGTTAGTTTTGGCATTTCCACTTCTGGTCCAGGACAGAGAGCTCACAAGAAAACAAGGATGTGATTTTCAGCTCAGTTGTTGATATGCACAGGATTTAAATGCTTCAGTTAAGTAACCACAGGTATTTGAACTTAATCTCCTCACTTTCCGAGTGCAGTTCCAGTTCTAGACAGGGTGTGCATCATCTTCTGATCACCATGGAAACTGGATCAGGATCATAATTCCATATTACTTAAGTGGTTGTGCAACATTAATCTACTCTATTAAGAAACTGCCACATTCCATGTCGGAGGTAGTTGCAGTTCAATAATGGGTGAGGCAATAGCTGAATATCTACAATGATAGATAAAGAATAATGGCACTGCTGCTTGCAAAACACTCATGAAAATCTGGTGCTGAGTTTAAATAACTTACTCAAAGTCACACAGCGAAGTTTGTATTAGAACCCAGGACCTCTGACTCCTATTCTTTTTTTTGTAAATGTTTTCTTTCTATATTGAAAGAGGAGAAAAGTTCCTCCTACTGTACATCAGTACTTTATTATGCTGCAATAAATATAAGCTATTGTTATCGCACTTATAAAGTGTATCTTATTCATAAGATATTTTACAAAATTTCTGCTTGAAATATGATGTATCTATATTTCACCAATGTAGCTTCAAGGAAGTGCTAGATGCAATGAAAAAAAATTCTGTCCTGAGCCACTATTGCATACTTTACCATTCCTTTTGACTCAAACAGTAGTCTAATGTTCTTTGGAATATTAATCTATTTCAGAATATGCAATTTTACTACATTGTCCCTTCACATTGTGGCTTTCAGGTGGAAGATCTGTAATAAAAAAAATTAACACAAAACAAAAACCTGATTCATCTCCCACGTTACAAAATCTATTTATGAGCCCCTTAGAGAGCCAGGCAAGAGGCTGATAAAGCACTCCACAGACTTTTCATCTCTACTGTTTTGCAGCTAGACTACAGTTTTTACTTTTTTTTGTGCAGCATAACTTTGCCTATGAATTTAACCCTTTCAGAGCTGTACTGGAGCCTAATAATCTCTGATTTAGTTTGAGTAGGATACACGATACAAAATCTGACCCAGGTTTCTCCACAGTTCAGATCAGGTATTTGAGTTCAGACTGTCACAATGACATTATAATGCATGCAAGACTAAGGCCATGTCTATATTACAGAATTAAATTGACTTGCTATGTTGACATACATCCACTACAGTAATTAATTTAATTTTTCATGTCCACACTAGCACATTTTGTCTGTGGTGCTCTACCAAGGGCTGATAGCTGGAACACTTTGCACTGACTATCTCATACTGGTTCAAACTACAGCCAAGTCTTGTGCCATCTGGCTCCAGGAATCTGGTTCTGTCATTTACCTATTTCTAGTTAAAATCTGAATGCAAATTAATTAAATTCAAGTAAACATTGCAACCAATGACACCAATGCCACAGAATGTATGACTTACTTTGTGTATCCTGCCTAAGAAATATGGCAAGTTCTGTAAACAATGGAGAGAGGGAAAGGAGCTGATTTCCACAACCACTGCTTTAAAAAAAAACTGGGCATTGTTGATGAAGAAGTAGAACAATAATAGAAACCGCCAACCTAATTCAATACTGACTTAACATCAGGAGAAAACTTTTGTTCGCATGTAGGTGATACCCCAAATAACGTCACTAGTTAACAAGATAACTGCTAGCATCAAGATCTGAAATGGCAAGTCTTAGATGAATCAGATCATATTTGGGCTGAAAGTGACCTCATGAGTCACCTAGTTCTACCCCTGCTAAAAGTAAGACCACTTTCACCAAATCATCCCAGCCAGGGTTTTGTCTAACTGGGCTTTAAAAGTTTCCAAAGATGGAGATTCCACCACCTCCCTAGGTAGCCCATTCCAATGCTTCACCACCCTCCTAGTGAGAAAATTTGTCCTAATATCCAACGTAGACCTCCCCAGCTGCAACTTGAAACCATTGCTCCTTGTTCTATCCACTTTCACCACTGAGAAGAGCCTAGCTCCCTCCTCTTTGGAGCACCGCATCAAGTAGTTGAAGGTTGTTATCAAATCCCCCCTCAGTCTTCTCTTTTGCAGACTAAATAAGCCTAGTTCCTTCAGTCTCTCCTCATAAGTCATGTGCCCCAGAACCCTATCAGTTTTGTGATATGAATGTGATGGTGAAAAGATTGCTAGTAGGGCTTTCCTCTACAAGTTAGAAGCTCAAACAAGGCTTGTGTGGTTAACAACAGAAATGGTCATTTGATTGTTCTAGAGTATGTAAGATACGTTGAACATCTTAGTGAATTCCTACACGCTTGGTTATATTGCAAGAGAGACCATCCCAGAAGATATTAAGAGGCATCTTTTGCTGGCCATCCCAGAGAAGCCACTTACTGAATAAGAACTGAAGCTGAAAAAAACCTGTGTTGAAGAAAGAGTTCCACTGAAAAAAATGGGAAATATTGGTACAAGTTTATGGTGAGTAGGGTTATTCTATTACTAGGGGTTCTGTAACAATAATGTGAGCAGGCCTATAAGAATTAATCCATCACTGGGTGAGACTCATGAAGTACAGAGATGCTCAATAGAGTTTATTGTACTTATCTCATAGCTATGGATCAATGCTCTGACTTAATGTAACATTCCCCAAAGTGTAGTATGTGCCCCATTGAGGGATTCAATGGGATAGAAACAGTGTAAGTTTCCCTACCCCTCAAACTGCCCTTAAGCAAGGTAGGCCAAAGGGAGGGGGGTAACATTGGTTTCATCATGTTCCTGAAGGGGACTGGGTTATCAAAAGTAAATCAGATATTGAGCTAAGAGGTACTAGTAACTGGAGCTACTAGCACATGCCCCATTTTTTTCCTATGCATGGTGAACTCAGCTATTCAGTTTTGCCAATCTAGCACATTTTAGCAGCACAAATTCAGGCAAAGTTTAAAAAAAAAGTACATTTGTATTTGTAAATGGCATTTCCAAATATGTTTTCCATTTTGCACTTGATGAAAAATGCTTCCCACTGTGGCAAATCTCAGAACACAGCATTGAGCAAAGCAGAGACCCATTTCCTTTTAATATGTGTATATAACCATATTAGTTTCAGATGGCTAAACAGATAGTACAGTATTTCAGGAAGTCATTTGTGCATTCACTCATATGTTAAATACTGTGTCCAGCATAACATACAGTAGCAGAAACATCCTTGAGCTGTCAGACATCTTGCTTCCTAGTGTTTGCCAGTATTCATCTAACAAGAACTGCTGATTAAGAAGGAAAATATTACTTGCTTTATTCATGCTTGTAGTAAGGTCGAGGCCCCCGGTCGGCAGTTCCCGCCCTCAAGCAGGGCAGAACAAGTACTCAGCATCAGTAGCCTTCAGCCCCTCAGGCAGGGCAAGGCAAACACCCAGAGTCAATAGCCCTCGGCCCTCAGGCAGGGCAGGGCAAACACCCAGCATCAGTAGAAGATCAAGGTGGGAAGGATTGAGGTTCAGGGATCAAGAACGGGAAGGAGGGGGACGCAAGCCACCCAACACCATTGCATCCCAGCCCAGGGCCCTATCCAGTGGCAGAGCAGTCTGCCACTGGGATCAGCGGGGCTCCAGCTGAAACGTGCTGACTGTAACACATCTGGTGCTCCCCCACTGTCCCTGGGCTACTTCCTCCCTTACCCCCGCCCAGCTACCTGGGTCCCGTAGTCCTCTGTGTAGATGTCCAGGTAGGTCCCCAAAGGTATCCCGGTCAGGCCCTCGTTGTCCATAGTGGGAAGGTCCAGCAACCCCTCGTGACCGTCAACCAATGGGAGCTCCTCCAGGTCACAGGGGGCCATCTGTGGCCAGCCCCTCTCTCAGGCCCTCCAGGTCCTCCATGGAGGGCAGCTCCTCCAAGTCACAAGGGCCATCCGTCGCCAGTCTCTCTCTCTCTCAGGCTCCTCCACGGAGGGTAGTTCCTCTAAATACTCCCCTGAAGGGGAATATAGATAAGGCCCTAACTCCTGGCTCCTCGGGGTTCCTCTACCACTCCAGGAGGAGGGTTAGGGCCTCTCTGAGGTGGGAGTTCTCTGGACCGGTGCACCTGTCTCCTGGGAGGCTCCCCCAGTGGGGCTTCTGTCAGGCCTTTTAAACTGTCCCTTCTCCCCTTGACTCCACCCTTCAGGTTCCTGTCCTAGCCCCTTGTAGATGGTTCTTCTGTCCAGCAGGAGGGGTGCAGGAGCCATGCAGTGCCCTGCTCAGAGGGCAGCCACCTCTCCCTGCTACACTCCCCTGCCTCAAGTCCAGCTCCCACTTGTTGGAGCTGTGTTTGGCCCCTCCCCCAACGCATTACAGTGCATCTGTGTTGGCATGCTCCTTACCCACTTGGTGTTGGACCATATATACATAGGGTTGGAGGGAGAGGTACCAACAGATCAGGTGGGCGTTTGTATCCTTCATCTGGTGGAGCCATTGTAGGGGTCCATGGTCCGTGATGATCGTAAAAGTATTCCTCAGAAGATAATACTGCAATGCCTCCACAGCCCATTTCATAGCGAATGCTTCCGTCTCGACCATGGCATATTTCTGTTCTCTCGGAAACAGCTTGCGACTAATGTTGAGGATTGGGTGTTCTTCCCCCTCCACATCCTGGGCTAGGACGGTCCCCAGACCTACCGCGGAGGCGTCAGTTTGTAGAAGGAAGGGGCGGTGGAAGTCGGGGCTGTACAACACTGGTTCTGAGCACAAGGCCGTCTTTAGGTCCTGAAAGGCCTCTTCGCAAGTGGGGGTCCAGTGTACATGCAGCAGCCGGTCCTTAGATAGAAGATTGGTCAAGGGGGCAGCCATAGTTCCAAAGTTAGGTACAAACCACTGGTAGTATCCTGCTATGCCTAGAAATTATCACACCTGCCTTTTTGCACTGGGTCTTGGGTATTCCTGAAGCGCTTGAACTTTCCCCACTGATGGACGTAAGGCTCCCCAGCCCAAGTTACATCCTAGACAGGTAGTCTCCTGCCAGCCCATGCAACATTTCTTCAGGTTGGCGGTCAACCCGGCCTCCCGGAGAGACCGAAGGACGGCTGGAACCTGGGGGAGGTGTTCTTCCCAGCATCAACTATAGATCACCACGTAGTCCAGATACGCGGCAGCGTATGCACGGTGGGGCTGCAGGAGGCAGTCCATCAACTGTTGAAAGGTGGCGTGGGCCCCATGAAGACCGAAGGGCATCCATGTAAATTGATATAGCCCACTGGGCCTGGCAAAAGCCGTCTTCTCTCGGGAGGTGGGCTCAAGAGGGATCTGCCAATATCCCTTTGTTAGATCTAAGGTAGTAAAATTTTGTGCTTCCCTGAGCTGATACAGAAACTCAGTCACTCGGGGCAGCGGGTAAGCATCAAACTTCGAGATGGCTTTTATTCAACGGAAGTCGATACAAAACTGGCGGGTCCCATCAGATTTTTGGAACAAGTATGATTGAGCTGCACCACTCGCTGGTGGACGTCTCGATGACTCCGAGATCCAGCATTGCCTGGACCTCTTGTTCCACCTTGGCTAGTAAAGTCTGGGGAATAGGTCAGGCCCTAGTGTGTATGATTACTCTGGGGGGAGTCTGGAATGTGCGTTGGACCCGGTCTGTCTCCCCAGGGACTGCTGTGAAGGTCCTGGCAAAGGTTTCAAGAAGATGCCTGGTCTGCTCCTGCTGCTTCTCTGTGAGGTCGCTATCGATCAGGGGGCTCCCGATGTCGGCACTGCTGGGGACCTACAGCCCTAGTTTGGTATATGGAGGGTACAGTGTTATCAAGAGGTGTTCCTGCTCCTTCCAGAGTTTCAACAGGTTGATGTGATATACCTGTTTCTTTTTCTTTCGGTCGAGCTGTTGGATTTTGTAATTTATGGGGCCTACCTTTCGGATGATTTCATAAGTCCCTTGCCAGCGGGCCAATAGCTTTGACTCAGAGGAGGGAAGTAATACGAGAACACGGTTCCCAGGCTCAAAGCTCTAAACCTGGGTCCCCTGATTGTAGACGTGCACCTGGGCCCGTTGCGCCTCCTGGAGATTTTCCCTGGCCAACTCACCGACTTGTTGGAGGCATTCCTGTAGCTCTTCTACATACTGGAGGAGCACCTTGGAGGGGGAAAGTACTTCTTACCAGGTTTCCCACACCAGGTCTAATATGCCCTTGGCCACCAGCCATATAGGAGTTCGAAAGGGGAGAACCACATCGAGGCTTGGGATACCTCCCTGATAACCATGAGAAGAGGAGGAACGATCTGGTCCCATTTCCTCCATGGAGAACTTCCATAACATCCCATTCAGGGTTCAATTAAAATGTTCCACCAGTCTGTCTGTCTGTGGATGGTATATGGAGGTTCGAATCTTGGACCCCTGAAATCTTACAAACCTCCCTTAGCAGTCATGAGGTGAAGTTAGTCCCTTAATTGGTGACCTCTTGTGGAAGGCCCACCTAGGCAAAGATCTTTAGAAGTTCCCCAGCGATAGTTCGCGCAATGGTGTTCCGGAGGGGAATGGCCTCTGGGAAGCAGGTGTCAGTCTACTAGGACTAATAGATGGTGGTACCCAGCTGTGCTCGTCTCCAATGGTCCTAATAGGTTGATGGCAACCCTTTCAAATGGGTTCTCCACCAGTGGGAGGAGGATCAAGGGGGCCCATGGTACTTCGGTGGGCACAGCTTTTTGGCAGTCTGTACAGGAGATGCAGTATTCCCTTACTTCTTCGTGTATCCCCGGCCAATAAAATCAGGCCATAATGTGGGCCAAAGTTTTGTCCACTCCCAGGTGGCCAGCAGTGGGAATGTCATGGGCCAAACATAGCACGGCTTTCCGGTGGACCTCAGTACTACTAGTTGCATCCGAGTTTCTCCCATCTTGGGGGTCACGCTCTATTCTATATAAGCGGTCCCACCATAACTCAAATTGTGGCCACAGTAGATATTGATGAGGGTTTGTTGGTACCCCATCAATAGCAGCGATCTGCTCATATGCCCATCTGAGAGTGGTGGTGTCCCGTTGATCCTGAAAGAAGTTCATACCCGTGTTGTCCATGGGGTCTGGCGCTTCCTGGACTGGGGTTGTTCTCTCTTTAGTGCCAGGAGATGAAGCAGGTGGAGGGGGGGCCATAGGCACCTCGTCTTGCCCCTCTGGTGGTCCCAGCTCTCCTATTGCCTCCTGGGGCCCATTGGGATGGCCCCAGGAGGCAATAGTACGTGGCTGAAGTCCGGCCAGTGTCTTCCCAGGATGATGGGATACAGGAGCCTGTCTGCCAGCCCCACCGTAAGGACTTGGGTCCTCCCCTGGATGGTCAGGGTGACCAGCAGGGAGGATACATTTTTAGTTCCCTGTGGATACAGCGTAGCCCAACCAAGCCCAACCTGTCCCATGGCCTGCCCGATTTTGGGCACCAGTCCCTTCAAGACCAAGGTCTGGCCACATCCAGAGTCAACAAGGGCTTCCACTGGCCTTACGACCAGATCCACTGACACTGTTGCTTTCGGGGTTGATCTCCTCCAGGCCCAGCCTTCCGCCGTGTAGACAATACCCAGAGACCACTCCAAAATGGGCACTGGCGCCGAAGGTGTCCGTACTCGCCACAGTTATGGCAGGGGCCAGGCCTGGCTGGTGCAGCCGGCCGGCTGGCTGTTGGAGATGGCTTTGGGGTTCCCAAGGATCTCGCTGGGTCCCCCTGTCGAGGTGGTCTGGCCCCAGGGCAGAGGAAAATCACAGTCCTGGCTCAGCGGGGAGAGTGAGGACCCTGCCCTCTGGGAGGCTCGTGCTGCGGCCCCGCCCACTTGTGTCTGAATGGGAGCTGGTGTCAAAGGTTTTTCTGAACTTGCTCAACCAGCTTGGTTCCCAAGCATGTCTCTGGCTGTAACCAATTAGTATAGGTCTCCTTGAGTTCTTGTGCTAGTGCCCAGGGTCTTGTTCCAGCAGAGTAGGCTGTCTCCCGAAAATGGCATCTAAAAGTCTCCAGGCTGATGTCCAAGGTGTACAAGATGGTGGCCTCCATCTGGTTGTAATCCCAGGCTGCCGTATCTGAAAGGGCCTGATATGCCGCCTTACCCTGAGGTAAGGGGCTAGGAGTGTGGCCCACTGGTCCCTGTTCCAGCTGGCCACAGAGGCTACCTGTTCAAAGGTAGCAAGAAATGCTTTGGGGTCATCATCAAGACTGAGCTTCATCAAACGGAGTGGGGGTAAGGCCGCTGACCCAGAGGCAGCCATTCCAGGGTCGCTGGGAGGAGTCAGGGTGGGCCACAATGACATGAGCTACTGCATATATTGGCGTTACTGCTCAGCAAGCTGAGCCCCCATCTCCCTTCCCCCCAAACTTCTGCTGCTAAGCTCCTAGTGTTTATCGGAGTTGCCTTTGGGTCTCGGCCCACCAAGTAATGAATTTGTCTAAATCCATCCTTCTGTGTTGCCCCTTTCAGGGTGTTCCTCCCCTTGTTGCAGGGGAAATGTCTGGGGTCCTCAGAAAAGGCACCACTGTGGTAAGGTCGAGGCCCCAGGTCGGCAGTTCCCGCCCTCAAGCAGGGCGAGACAAGTGCTCAGCATCAGTAGCCTTCAGCCCCCCAGGCAGGGCAAGGCAAACACCCAAAGTCAGTAGAAGTCCACGGTGGGAAGGATGGAGGTTCAGGGATCAGGAGGGGGAAGAAGGGGGACGCAGGCCCACCCAACACCACTGCATCCCAGCCCAGGGCCCTATCCAGTGGCAGAGCAGTCTGACACTGGGGTCAGTGGGGCTCCAGCTGAAACATGCTGACTGTAACTCAGCCGGTGCTCCCCGGCTGTCCCTGAGCTACTTCCTCCCTTACCCCCTCCCAGCTACCTGGGTCCCGTAGTCCTCTGCATAGACATTCAGGTAAGTACCCAAAGGTATCCCAGTCAGGCCCTCGCTGTCCGTAAGCAGAAGGTCCGGCAACCCCTCGGTACTGTGAGCCGATGGGAGTTCCTCCAGGCTGTAGGGGACATGTGCGGCCGGCCTCTCTCTCAGGCCGTCCGGGTCTTCCACGGAGGGCATCTCCACCAAGTCACAAGGGCCGTCTGTCTCCGGTCTCTCAGAGGGCGGCCGCCTCTCCCTGCTACAATGCTCTTTTGAAGGAATTAGAACATATTCAAGCAGTGGCATTTGCTATTATCAGACGCCAGTGTGGATCACAGAAACTTGACAAATTTCACAGTTTGTTCACAGTGAAAATATCAGGTGTCCTGCTTTGTGATGGACTGAATGGAGAACTTTCCCTCCTAAATTGTGTAAATTATTTTGGGGGTAATTTCACAGTTTTGCAAAGGTTACTCATTTGGACATAAGAACATAAAAAATGTCT
This sequence comes from Pelusios castaneus, assembly GCA_007922175.1. Classification (NCBI taxonomy): domain Eukaryota; kingdom Metazoa; phylum Chordata; order Testudines; family Pelomedusidae; genus Pelusios; species Pelusios castaneus. Next base: position 14,432,400 of record ML685785.1, on the reverse strand, counting down.
GGTGTTAGCTATTATACATCCAAATTTTCAAATATGCTGCAATTTGTAGAAAGTAGATTTAGATAAGGGGTTTTGTATGCTTATTAGTGATTAGTTATTAGTATGCTTATTAAGTAATGGTATAGTTTATAGTGAGAGTAGGCCCAAGCCTGAACCAATCTTCAAAGGTCTAATAAGAATAACTCACCAGGACCTATACCAAGAACTCATACGTTACTCTGCAAAATTAATTAATTTTCCTGCAGCAGCTACGTTGCAAAGACTGCTTTGCAAAAACTGCTTTTCAAAGACAATTTTGCAATTGTTAACTGTCCTGCAGAATAACTCAGACTTCCTAAAATACCTTACAGTGTTTTGCAACCTAGATGCTGGGAAGCTCGTGAGCCCCCTGCATAATTAGCTCGTGAGTTCCCAGCAAAATTGTGAAAAAAAAACAAAAAAAAACACAAGGACAAAGCAGGAGGGGTGCGAGGGGGCTAAGACCCCATAAAATACCATCCCCAAAGTCTGCAGGGCGGCGGCGGTAGGGCACGGTAGAGGCAAGATGCCTTGAAGCTCCGGCTTCGATAGCAAGTGGCCTCTATCCGTTGCCAGGGAAGGGTCAGGACCCATTCCCCGTGAATGAGGAACTGACACGTCGGTACGAGGCCGCCAGAGAAAGGTCAGGAGCCATTCCTCGTGAGTGACGGAACTGACACGTCGGTAAGAAGTTCGGTGAGTATTAAGAAACGTCCACAGACCTCGGTGAAGGCTGGTTCAAAAGTAGCTACAGGTATATGAAACAGTAACTGAAGTAGTTTAGCACCCTGGTCCCCAAGAGTATGGGGGGATAGGTATAAGGTTAGGGACCAAGTAGTTTAGCACCCCAGACTGGGAGTACAGGTAGGTTGGACTGCAATCCCCTTTAAAGGTAGGGGCAATAGCAGTGAAATAAGAATAGCGTTAGCAATTAAACCTTCAATGCGCATTTACTTTTGTCTTTAAGACCTGCTGCAGCATAATAGTAAAACAGTGCAACTTTACAATCATATGATTATTGAATTAATACCTTTATTAAAACTTGCTTAAATTAATACCTTGCAAAGAGCACTTAAGACTCATTGTAAGCATGGTAATCAAAAATAAATACTTTTTATTCATAACGCTCCTGATTTCTTTAATATTTTCTCTGTCACTATTAATCTCCTTTGTCCCCCTCTCATTTCCACTATTTCCCCTATGGGAACAATATTCAGTTCCCTTAATGTTACAAGGGCCTCCACTCAGTCACCGAAGGATAAAAATAGGGCTATTATCCCTATGGCCAAAAGAACCCTCGTCCAACCATACCCTCTGATGAGTAACACCCCAGAGGTGGACGTTAAACCATGTGTGGATGGTGTCAGCAGAAGTGGGATTCCCAAAGGGAACTCTGATGGAAAAAATCTTGGCACAAATCCAGGAAAAAATCCTGGAAAAAATTGTGATTTTGGAAAACTTTTAGGAAAAAATCAGGAAAAATTAGACAAAATTAAAAAGATGTTTCTTCCTATAAAGGAAGGCAATAAAAAGAATCAGACCCCGATAAAAAATAGCGCAGAGCAAAAACAAGATCAAAACCCCATATATGAGGAAATGAAAACACCCCCATTTATCTGGATATGGACACTAATAGTCTATATGGTATTGTCACCATGCCAGAATTATCACCACCAGATTTCTCTCCCCAAAATTTAAAAGACCCATTCCCTCGATCTAATTATATAAATAAGGAAGAGGAATTATATGTTCAACAATTAGAAAAGAACCTCCTCCGTAAAAACATCATTTTAGCTCAATTTGAATATCAACACCCTTTGATCCTATAAGACTATGATATGGCCCCAAGGTAGTGCATGCCTGGGACTATTTTTCCAGCAAAAGCTTTTTTTTTTTTGAAACCTGTTAAAGGGAAATAGAAGCAAAAAAAGAGCAACATTGTAAATAATTTCAGTTAAGCTTAAAAGTATTAGGGTTAAGAAGTACCGGTACAGTATAATCTTTTTTACCATATAGTATGTTATTACCGTATAGAGTTTTAAGCAGAACCTTGCCAAATGTCCGATATGGGGCATGTAAACGGCTTATAAATACCAGCCATCCTCACAGTTTAGTTCTATGTGTTTTTGGCTTGCTGTAAGGCTGCTTTGCCTCGGCTTTGTGCCCCTCCGACCCCATCTGCTCCAGCCTTCTATGCAGGGACAGAACCTTCCTCTGAATTGCATACTTTACTGTCACAGGTATATGAGAGAACTCAGCTTTCTAGAATCTGAGCTCTCTCAAAGGGGAAAATTGTTGGGGTTACACCTGAGGTTTGGGTAAGTCGGGGGCGTGGAAGACCACGAGTGTCGAGGAAGCCCCCCTGCCCCAGGCTCAGGGACGGCCTGTCCCGGTTCCAGGACAGAAAAGCTGATACCATGTCTCCGCATACCAGCATACCAGTTCCCACCAGCTGGATTTTGCAGCCTTGCAAGACTCTTTTAGTAAAACCTTGAACAGACAGGAAGGAGGAGGAGGAGGCTTGCGATAGATAGTAGGGACATGCACTGAAGTAAACTCAGCAAGAATATGAATACCCACATAGATAAGGGTCTCTGCAACCAAAGGGCTTTGCGCATGATTTGACACATGCCTATCTCCGTGTGCCTGCTTAAGAAACTTTTGTGTGCTTCCCTGCATTTTATGGTTAAATATAATAAATATAATTAGAATATTATTATGTGAAGGTAGTAGTAAGTAAAATGAATAAGGAGATTTTTTTTACATTTACACTTTTATACTTGTACATCACTTTTACATGTACATATTTACACAAAGAATTACATTTAAAATATGAATCTTTCTTTGGAAAGAAAATGTTAAAATGTGGTAAATATATTCATTAGATAAGTATTATAATTGATATCGTGTAGTTTTAGAAATATAGCAATAAAGTTGTCTTAGTTAATAAAATATATAAGGAGTGTTGTTTTTATTAAAGTTTTATATATATATATATATATATATATATATATATATATATATATATATTATTAAGTCTTATTAAAGTTAAAATAAAATATAAAGATATGTCAAGTTAATCTGTAACTGATTACAATAAAAGATTGTGTGTGATAACAGATTATTCCCTGGGCAGTTAAAGAATCCCTTCCTGGCCACAAGGAATTCTTTACTTTAAAGATTTAGCCCTGGAGGATAACCCGTCTATATTAGTTTAAAGTTTAGTTATAAAATGTAATGGTAAAAATTGTAAATTGTAAATTGTAAAATATAACAATTGTAATGGTAAAATCATGTTTTAGTCAGTAATATAATGACCATTAAATACGTTTGCAGTAGTGTATTGTGAACCATTAGGGACTTTTAAGGTGTCTATCCCCTGGAAAGTGCTAGCTGAAAAAAAGCCACTCCAGCCCTTTTAAATGGAAACCAAGTATTTCAAGAAATAAAAGATCAATTCCCTCCAGCAACCTGTCACCCAGAATAGACTTGGTTATAATTACCACAGCTTCATAGGAGAATGATTCGGCCCAGTTTCTGTGACAGATCCAAAAGACGACATCCTTTGTCTTTGGGAAAAATATTAATAAAAAAAAAAATGCAACTCAGGCTGTGCAGGCGGCTAAAGATTAGCTCACAGCAAACAGAGCAGAAGCAGGAAGAGCAAAAAAACCACAAGCCCATTTCCCCCTCCTTCCCCTATAGTAGCAGTAAAAAAAATAAACAAACAAAAAAAAAACCCTTACGGGTAACTCCCCCTGAAGTTTCCTCTTTAAAAATATGACACCGAAAGACAGAGCAGCATTTGCTTTTCTCAAAAATCAAGGGGCAGACCCCAAAGAGTTAAAAAAAAAAAAGAGAGCTCGACTCACCACAACTGTTAGCCTCAGCTAAAAAGGCAGGCTTCACACCCTTTCAACCCCCTGAGCCCTCTGGGTATAATCTTAGATCCCAAACCAACTTTAGACCACCCCAACGGTCCAGAAAACATCAGGATTAGGAAGTAGCCTTCTTAAAAAACCCCAGAAGGGAAGACAACTCCTCGGGTACAACCCTAAATAAAAAACCATATATAACCCTAAGTAACCACAAGTTCCTTTTAAATACGGGAGCTCAAATTTCTGTCCTCAATCATATTTAATTATAGCAGTGTAAGGAGTTACAGGACAAGATGACAGATTTCCAGGTCTCACTCTTTTTAATCCTAGTCTCCAATATTCCATCATAGGGGCAGATCCTATCTTAATGGTTCCCCAGCTTAAGCAGTGTCTTGTAAAATGGCTCAATTTCACCCCTAGCTTCCCTTTAAAAATCCCTCATGTTAATATAATTTCCACAGCACCTTTCCTTATAAAAGTTAATCTTTCTCTCTTAAGACAAAACCCCTCTGTATGGATGTTTCAAGCAAGCATAGTGAAAAAACTAGTGAATTAAAATTGGTTAAAACCGTTTTAACCGTTGGTTAAAAGCAGGCCATGATTTAGACTCTCCACCAACATAAAGCATCTTCTCCTCATAGGGAAAAACCTTTCTGCCTTGAGAGGGCACTAAAAGAGTAGTGGCTTCTGTGCCTGGACCAGTAGCTTTCCACCTTACCGTTCTGGGCATATTCTGCTGCGCAAGAATGGAAAAAACATCAGGTGTGTTAAGCACCAAAGTATCATGAAGCAATGGCAAACCACAGAAGAAAGAGGAACCCTTAAACTTAGTATTAGGTCTTAACTCTCAATACCCACCAAGCAAGTAAAATTTTCAATCCAAAAAACAGCTCAACATCAGGATAATAATGGGTGTCTACCATTAAGTATAAGTATACGTATAAGTTGTATAAGTTATATTTAGTATTTGTGTAAGTAAGTAAGTAAGTATTCCTTATGTAAGTGTGTAAGTTGTGCCAGTAAGAAAAGCTAGTTTTTGCAAAAAATATATATATATATATATTACAAAATAAAATCTTGGCTCTGACAAAAAATTATAACCTTAATTAAAAGAAAAAAAAACAAAAAACCCAAATTATCATTTCAGACGGTGACCCACTATTCTCCTCCACGGCCCTAGACCAATTCTGGGAAACCTGGGAGGGGGAAAGTAACTTCATTTCTCCAGCTTATTCTCCACAGACTCACGAAACCGTGGAAGAAGCAATTCGTTGGTTAAAGAAAATGTTACAGAATGCTACAGAATGGATCTACATCAGCTTTAACACCGCATCTCATTCTTAAAAATACAGATTGGGACCATTCAATTCCAATTCCAGACCCAAACCAATAATTTATAAAAAAAAAAATACAACAATCCTCAGTCCACCTTTTAGATTTTTAATCGGGACTTCCAAATATTGCCATAAGGTCCCTCAAGCTTATTTTTTATAAGTTTTAGTTGCCCTTCTTTTTAATTGTTATTTTCAAATTTTAAATTTTTTTGATTTTGGCAATTGCATGGCCTTGCTATTTCTGCCTATTTTAATTTTTTCAGGATGCCATTGTTGTTGTGTTATGTGTTGTGTGTTATGTCTCCTTGATGCATCATCGAACCTTAAATACTCCAATTAATTCACACCCTCAGACAAGGATACTGAGTCCTAATGCCACAGTTAAAAATCAACGTTGTCAACCAAATGTAAAGAACAGAGGACTAAAAAATTTCACATCTGTATGCCTGTGATTTACATTCGTCCCCTTCATCAACATAAAATTTCACATCACCCTGGAACAGGACTTTTATTTGGGACATTCTTAAACACCACAACTTCACTTATGGACCCAATCCCCATTATCCTATTTTCATCCCTATTTCTTGTAATTGCATGTTTTATTCTTCCATTCTTGTATCATGAAACTTTGGCTAATATGCTTGGATTGTTAGCATTCATTGTAGTTTGTATATTCTTTCAGTTTTATATTGTTACCTATGAGCAAAAAGCTGTAATATCACAATTGTATAATTGTACCAGAATGCCAAGAAATAAGTCTTCCACTCAGGCTCTCAACATCACCCCCCTTGTCACAGCTCCCCCTAAATCAAAAGAGTTTGTTGCACAGGGCGGTGTGGTCTTGATGGCATGGGCTTGGTCATGGTTACAAAATGTCCATCAAAATAGGGATAAAATTAATGGTATGTAATGTTTTTAAGAAAAATGCTTATAAGGAATGTAAATTCTTTAAGTTGTGATGTTGCATGCAAGCTTAAAGAATTTAGGGGCATGTAGAAAGTAGATTTAGATAAGGGGTTTTGTATGCTTATCAGTGATTAGTTATTAGTATGCTTATTAAGTAATGGTATAGTTTATAGTGAGAGTAGGCCCAAGCCTGAACCAATCTTCAAAGGTCTAATAAGAATAGCTCACCAGGACCTATACCAAGAACTCATACGTTACTCTGCAAAATTAATTAAAATTAATTAATTTTCCTGCAGCAGCTACATTGCAAAGACTGCTTTGCAAAAACTGCTTTTCAAAGACAATTTTGCAATCGTTAACTGTCCTGCAGAATAACTCAGACTTCCTGAAATACCTTACAGTGTTTTGCAACCTAGATGCTGGGAAGCTCGTGAGCCCCCTGCATAATTAGCTCGTGAGTTCCCAGCAAAATTGTGAAAAAAAAAACAAAAAAAAAACACAAGGGCAAAGCAGGAGGGGTGCGAGTCAACCTTGTTAAGTCGATTTAACAGTCAAGTTAACTTTTCTAGTGTAGATATACTCTAACAGTACAACTCATAGTAAAGTACTATTTAACATGAGGAAGGCGTCCTTGTATGACTGATGCCAGGCATCTGATTATGGCCACATTCTACCTTTCAGCAAAATAACTAATATATTGGGAAGACAGGTTTCAAAATTTTAGCAGACCTAAAAGTCAAAGGGCTCAGTATGGACACCCATACTCACTTTTTACTTATTACTCCAGGTGAATTCCCACTGAGTCCAATGAGCGTTTGCATTCATCTTATTTCTAAATCAAGCCCCATCTGTTTCAGATCTAAGAGCAGCTCTAGAACCAACCCTCAACTCTCTTGGCTTTATAGATTTTTATTATCTGGCTGAAACACTCACCAATAGTATTTGGATATGGCACTGCATCTTCCTTGGTCTCTTCAGGTTTGAACCATAGAAAATTCACCCATTCAGAAAGTCAGCATAAAAGGCCTGTGCATTCTTTCACATAACCTAGTCCATTGTGAGGGCTAAGTTCACCGGCACATTGGTATTAAACTGGCCTCTCTGCAAAAAAGTAAATTTTGCTGTCAGAAATCTCTTCCTACTCTGTTTTAGGACCCTATTTCTCTTCTGATCTTCCTAACTCCCTTTTCTTTCTATTTCCATGACCCCACCTTTCCTTTCTTTTATTGCTGCTTGGACTATATATCTCCCACTTCTGTATTTCAAACCTTTACTCCTACCCTCAATTCTTCAACTCCACCACGTTTTATCATAGCTCTTGAGTTATATTTAAAAGAAAAACATAAACTTTAAAAAAAATATATTTCTTCCCATTTCATGGCTATTTAAATATGTAAGAATCAAGTTAAGCTTTTCATTTTAGTTCACTGAAATGAAGAATGATTCTACCCACCTAGATTCCTTTCAGGAAGTATGTACCTTTAAAGCAAAGCTTCAGGTGCAGCATGTTGATAGGTTTTTGATATAAGATACTGATTTTATTTTTACTGACATTCTTTAGAGGCTATATTGTACAAGATTACTTGATCTTAGAGTCACCAGCGCTGAAGTAAAATTCTTCAAATACTTATTATTCACTTTCCTGAAAACTGGGTTTTTACAAATCAATTCCTCAGGCAGCATGGCTGCTAAAATAAGTACAGTAATTTTCTATTTCCATCATAAACATCAGTTTCAGTTCTTTCAGAGAAAGACACCCCCTGCTAAACATTTAACTGTATAATGATTTATCAGATTGGTGGGTGGGGAAGAAATTTTTTTTTCTTAGAATCATACATTTTGTTTTTTAGAAATGGGATGTTTAGTAGTTAAATAGTAGAATTGGGAGTTAAGACATGGCTTTCTTTGCTGACTGATATAGAGTAGTTTGATTTTGACTTTGATAAGTGACTTAGTTTCCCCACTTATAAGATGTAGTGTTGCAGAGCTTAATTGTTTATAAAGCCTTTTGAGCCTCTTGATTGGCTCAGGTAAAATACTCTGATTTTGACCCCATTTACTATGATCTGTAACAAAATGATTGATAACTCTTTTAATTCTTAGTGTGAAAGACATTCTTGATCAAATGAAAGAATAGTTGGATTTAAAACTCAAATATAGAAAATCATATTACATTTAAAATGTAATCCTTAGCAAATAAAACATGTTGATTCTCTTCACTACAGGTAACTGCTGCAAAACCATTTCTTCTCACGCACCTTTCCAATTGTCTACTATCACTCAAACAAGCAGCCCACAGGAGGTGTCCAGGAGACTGCCTAAGTTCTCATCTTTCTGCATGTCATCTCTCAAGAACAAAATGTCCACCATATTTATAAAAATGTAGGCAGTTTTTGCTTATCTTCATATAATTCACAGTTTGTTTCATATTGGGTGAAGAGAGAGAATTGAAATGGGTCAAAGTGGATTCTGCAATGCAGCTTCACTCGAGTTGACTTGGGTATAAAGTAGGTATTGGACCCACAGCTTCAGTAAGGTAAATGAATTTTAGATTTGAAATGAAATGTTAGAATAACTACCAAAAAATAATGATGGAATGATTCGCTTATGCAATTCACACTCCCCGCTGATCTCTCACATACTTCTCCATTATTTAAGTCCTACAAGTCACCAGGAAAAATGTCTGTCTCTCATTGATCACATGATTTGTTGTTGTTGCTGCAAATTTAGGGCCTTTTACTGTAGTGGTATCATCACTCAAATAAGCATCATCAGACTGGACTCAGTACCTTACTTGAGAATCAGAACTTGGCCCTTAGGTATAAGGACACTGTTGCTGCAGACATTCCTGTATACAAGTAATCTCACTCCTGTGATTAGTCCCAAAGTTCCTGATGAATAGAAATATTTGTAGGATTAAAACCCAGGTATGTGTAAATTATGACAGTCAGTTTACAAGACTCGCACAAACTAACAAGTATGTCTGCAGTTTATATAAATGCCATATACATTATATATGGAAACTGATCATATTCCTGCTAGTTTACACCACATAGGAAACTCCATTTTTTACAAAGGGGAAATTCAGTACTATGTACTACACAACTTAACTAGCAGCAACAGCATTGTAGCAATATACCAATTCTTCAAAGGAACTTTTAATAAAACTTAAGTGGCCCAGTTAGATAAACAGAAATCATTACCTGACTTGCAGGTCTCCTTGCAGCTTTAAACATTTATCTATCTGGCAACATCTACAAAAGCTCTTTAAATCAACGTCAAGGATGTCAGGGAGCAATGAAATAAGGGAAAGAATGATATATGTCCTCTAAAATGATCTTTTCAGCAGGAGAAATACAGCACTTGAGCATTTGAAAAATAAAATGCAGTTTACTGACAGCAAATTAAAATACAGCTATCAAACTGATAATAAAATTGAAAGATTGCTAACTTCATCATTCATAACTGGACTCAGATGGAAGTGTTTTCTCCCTCCAAACCAGCTTATACAGCAAAGATTGCATGGAGTTAACCTTGTAGACTTTCAAAGTATTATTTTGTACTGAAAGGACACCCACAAGATATTTCGAGTGTTGGTTCTGTTCAGACAAACACCTGGTTTCTTATCAACATTACTATTTAAACCTCCCTTATTTGCAAATTTAGTACAAGAGTTTTGGCTCTGATATAGTGACTATATGCCGGTCTCATGGATCAAAGGGACAACAAAATTGCCTTAAATGGGAAATCCCTAGACTTAGCTGGTGAAAAGCTAATGTAGTTCTCTCTGGCTACGTATACACTTGTAAAGTTAAGTCGACTCTATTGTCGATTTAACAAGGTCGACTTTAAGTCGACTTAAGTTGACCTTTTTAAGTCGACCTAACCGAGTGGCTACACTTTAAGTCGACCTTGTTAAATCGACTCAACAGTAGACGTAGACGTCCACACTGGCTTTAAGTCGACTTAATAAGGTTGACTTAGCGCTATTCCCCATCCACACTGGCTTGAAGTTGACTTAAGACTTAAGTCAACCTTCAGAAGTGGTGTTAAGTCGACTTAAACTGTTAAGTTGACTTAAGGAATCGCTTGTCAACTTAATAAAAGCCCAGTGTGGATGCAGCTTGTGTAGGTTGACTTAAGCATCCTTAAGTCGACCTAAGCTGCCAGTGTAGACGCCAGCCCACTCCATCAGAAGGGACATCATGGGTGTCGCTGAATGGTGGTAGTTGGCAAGAGTACTGCTCTACTTTACCCATCCCTAGATAGCAGAACAGCACCATACATAGGGAGTATTACAAGCAGTGTGAAATAAACACATCTCTGCACACATCCTCATCGCCAATCACCTCAAATCCTATGCTGACTAGAGTTTGTCTGGTCCCAAGAATTGAGCCTAGGGTTTAAGAGTAAAATTTCAAAAGCATCTGTCCTATGTTCAAAATGTTTTTGAAATTTAAGAAATGAAGTTATTGATTTTCAGTGAAACTTAATTTCCTAAGGCCCAGATCCCCAGAAACATTGGGACTTAGGCACCTTATAGAGAATTCTTTGGAAGAGCTAGGTGATATTATAAATACATTTGCGGACTATTTCTCTTTTGAAAATGAGACCATGTCTGCACTGCTGTGCTAAGTCGATGGGAGATGCACAATCTACATACAGTAGAATGCTTATCTCTCATCGACGTACTTACTCCCCCTTACCTCTGCATCTTCAGTCAGTTACGTTGACAGGAAATGGTCTCCCTTCAATGCAATGTTACTCTTTTTGGTGGGGTGGAGACACTAAGTCGAAGGGAGAGCACTTCTGGAATCCACTGTGCGAGTCTACACTGGCTGCTCAATTGATCCTGCTGCGTCGATCCATGGGGATCAACGCAGCAATTCCAGTGTAGATATGGGTCAGACTCAGTAAGATTTTCAAAAACACACATCTCTCTCATTCTCAACCCCTGGCTCTCACATAAAATTTCATTAAGATCCCCCCTCTGAAAAAAACAGAAATACTACAGACATCCTTTTTCTTGGCAGTTCTGATGAAAAATAAAAAGTGATGAAATGTACAAATTACTGTACTGTTTTAATCATGTGACTTCTCATGACATTTCTACCTGGATTGCAGAACTTTAATCACCAAAAAGTTGGCATCGTTCTCCAAGTTTTTATTCCATAAAACCTCTGAAAATTGAAGATTTCCCCATGTCTAAATTTCAACCAGTGCATGTACATTAACAAAAAACCCTATACTAACCTTATCAGCAGGACACCTGGACGGTTTATTATAACTTTAAAGGGAGATCACCTTTGTGATCCACAAATCTTCACAGTATTCCTTGATAACAATGTCACTCATGCTCAAGAAGTCTTATCTTCCATTTTCTTTCCTGAATGCCAGAGATCAGTTCATTCAGTATTCTCTCTCTCTCTCTCTCTCTCTCAAAGAAGTCAAGCAACAATTTAACAATGTCTTCCTAATTTCCCAGATACAGAAGGTATGGTATCAATCAGGTTAATTTTAAAGAGATTCTGCAACCAGATTTGCAAATTATATTATGTAAATTTAATCTGGGTTTTGCTCACACACCTTTCATGCAAATTTGTATTGTGTTAGTGGCATTGTTAAAGATAAACATTGTTTGTGTCTACAATTAAATATAACTAATACTCAGCTGACAACACATAGTTGCTTTCCCATTTACCAATTCTCCACACTGCTTTTCTGATTTGTGGACAGAGCACCACACTACTACCTGTGTAACTGATTTTGGTAATTCTACTTCTCAGAGCACAATGCTTTATGAATTCCTGGTGCCACTTTGGACATATTCTCTAGGTGCCCTCTCCTCTGAAGCACTATGGCATAGCTGCTCAGGATTTCCCGGCATGCACTGATACCCTGGTGCCTGTGTTTGTACATGTGTAAAAACAAGCACTTTTGTGGTGTTGGTAGACTTCCTGTTGTCTTGGACACAAGTTGAACTATATTACTTTTACCTGGTATGTGGTGGGGAGAAGGGATGAATGAACTGTGTAAGCTTTACTGTGTTCATTTGAATGATTTGTGTGATTTTTAGTGTCATAGGAGATTTGAACAGGTACTGAACAATCAGAGACTGACATCAGCATTTTGATGTTACTGTTTCCTTCACTGTTAGGGGAAAATATGATCTATTACACTTACAAAGGTGGCTCACATCTGTTATTAATATGACCCAATTAAAGGTGTGTCAGCAAAATGGTAAATTCTTTGCTATCTGCCAAGAAAAGGCAGAGTCTCTGAAGCTTTCAGAGATGGAGATAATGGACACTAGCGATTTATATTATTTAGTGCAAGCAGCACCTCTGCACATAAGATGGAGAAAATCCCAAAAGCCTGATTAGCACTTGACAAGCAGTTACACTTGAAGAATACTAATTGTGTAGTTAAAGTCAACAGACTCTGCATATAAACAATAGCAGTCTGGAACTGAAGTGGCTCAGATTTTTATTCTGGGGAATACAAAGGCTAATGCATGCTAGAAACAACAATACAAGTTTCTGAACAAGATAGTTCCATAAGGATAAAGAAATAGTTTTATGGATCTGTAATAAAGAAGTGTTTTTTTCTCAAGCCAATTCAGGAAGTAACTGAAAAGGTGGTACACTGTACCAGCTTAGGTGTGATTTGACTGTCTTGCACTGATCTGGATAATTTTTCTGTTTCAAGTCTTAAATCAGCATTTACAAACCCATTCAGTCATCTGCTGGTTTCTTTTTTTGCAATGCTCACAGCAATGACAGGATTTCAGATATTCTCCAAAGTTCTGAAAGTTCACCATAGTGACTTTGTTATTTCTAATCAGGTGTTACTTTCAAGTTGAAGGTCTTTTGTTAGCTGACCTATATTTCTCTGCACCTCAGCTCCAACCAAGGACAAAACCTCAGGGAACGGTTTAAAACAAGAAGAACTTGATACCTACTGGAATGTTCATAGACATTAAAGGGAACAACCTGGTGTGCTATGTAGTGGTGCAGTTGCCCCACAATGGCATCCAGGGGGTTAACTGGACCAGGAGCAGCAGCCAATAGGGTGGTCGGGCGGCAGAGCCAATGAGGGGCAGGCAGCCCTGTATAAAAGGGAACAGCAGAGTAGCTCAACCAGTCTGTCCTGGGTAGCCCAGGGAAAAGGTACTCTCTACCTGGCTATGGGAGCTAGCGCCCTGGAGAGCTCCCTGTGAGACTACTGTGAGCTGACCAGCACCTAACAGTGCTGATGGGCAACCTAACAGTCAGGAAGGGAGAGGTCTGGAGGAGCTCTCCTAAGGCAGGAGGCCTAGAGAGTACAGTGGCTGGAACTCCGAGAAGGAGTATCGGTCCAGAGGTGAGGGGCCTGTAGAGGACAGTGGCTGGACTCCGGAGCAGTGGTGAGCAATTGTGTGCAACTGGGAGCTGTCAGGAAAGCAGTCTAAGGAATTGTTGCACAGAGAAGAGAGTGGAGGGAGGCAAAAGGCCTCAGTAGAGGTGTGTAGGGTCCCTGGGCTGGAGCCTGGAGAAGAAGCTGGGCCTGCTCCCCTCCCCGCTCCCCCAGAGTGCAAGGACTAGTGTGGGTCTCCTTGGTCGTTGACTCAGTAGTGGCCAGAAAGAGGGAGAAGGACTGTACCCTGGAAGGGGTGGACTTAAAGCTTGGCTGGTGGGCTAAGACCAAAAAGAGGATTTGTAACAAGAGTCTGGTGTGGCAAGAGGGTGGAGCACTGGTCCTCTGGAGGGGACCACTTGAGTGAATTACCCACTGTGTTGTGTGCTGCAGCCACACTACATACTATTTCTGCACATAGAAACACATTATTTTAGTTTCATAAGTAGATGAATAGAATTGGTCCCTTTATTTTCATCCCTGTAACTCCAATAGCATACAAATGAAATCCTTTCTTCATTTGTGGGGAGTCTCATTCCTATAAAGAAAGCTACAACAAGGCCTATATAGCATTGAAATATCAACTTACTTTGCTCTCTACACAGAAACAAATTTCATCCATGGCCTATGAAACACTTAAGAATATAGAACAAGTCAGGCATCTAACCTAGCCTAAACTTCCTTTTTCCACCTCTAACTTTATGATTATTCTGGAGCACCTCAGGATTGAGAAAGTTTGAAATACGGCTTTGTTTACCAAAGCTTCATGAGTGTAACACAACTGAGGATTTAGCCATTTACCTGATTAATTATTTCTCCTAGGGAAATCCTATATGCATTTTTATCTTTTCACTTTTTGAAAAATCCTTAATTTGATGAGGTGAACAAAACAGAATAAGATGCCAAGGTGAGGGTATACCTGTAATTTAAATAATTGCAGTTTAAGTAGTGTTTTTTACAACAGTGTATCCTTTAGTAGAGAGAACTCACTGTTAGAGCAGCCCTCCTCCCCCGAACCAAGACATATGTTACTTCTAACACCCTCACGCACTATCAACCCATCTTATTTTGCAGCTATCTGCATTGTTCATGGCCTCACTCTCCATTCCAGCTAGGCCACCCTTCTCAGGAGAAATAGCAAAGGTTGAGCAGAAAAGCTCCCAAACCTAATGGGCTGTATGCTAGGCTTTTGGCATGTGCCCCCCCCACCTCCCACCCCCTCCAACAATCTGAAACTCATCAGTCTTTGCCTCTTTTAATCCCAGTAGTTGTATTTTCCCTCCTGCTGGGGGATGGCAGCTCCATTCAGTCCTCCGGATTTCAAGCCCAGGAATCCTGTGTTGGGCAGCTAAAGACTGCCCCTTAAAGTCCTTTGCCACTTCCCTGTGCCTACTTTTTCCTGTCTTTCTCACACAGATAACAATTTGGCTACTTCTATGGAGTTCTGCCTCCTTATAAAGATTCCTTTCAACCTGCTACTAAGGTTCTCCTGTTCCTCCTGTTCCCTACACTGGAACAAGAAACTGCCAGACCCAAGAATCTGCCTCTCTTTTTTGCTTGTTTTTATTCAACCCCTCCTCCAGCTCAGCTGGGCATGATAATAAGTTGGTCCTGGCATGAGGTGTATCCTCCTCAGCTAATTTGACCCTCAGACTTCTGTTTATCTTTATTCAACAGCATGAGGCATATACCCCACGCCACAGCCAGCTATCATATTAATCTTTTGGATTCTTAGGATGTGTTAAACTGAAGACCTTGGTGTGTTATCCACAATGATGCTAATTCTTAATTCAGAAAACAGTGTCATATGGAAGTACAGTATGTATCATTGAAACAAAAAGTAACATTTACTGATCTGCATCATTGGCGTTTACCATGGAATTTCCTATTCGAAGTGTAGTTTGAATTGATCCATCTGACGGATATGCTACATCTGTCCACAATTTATTTTATTTGCTAGTATGTTGCCCACTTTTATTAGGTTATTGCATTTCCCTTTAAATTCAAATATCCCAAATAACTGTGTGTTATAAAACCATAAACTGCATACAGAAAAACAAGAACATATAATAGAATACCCTGGATACTGATGTAATCTTAATTATTGGTACAGGTTGAGTAAACCTGTATTGAAGACGGTGAGTATAAACTTCACCCTTTATTTAAGATAGTAAAAGCAGTAAAGCTCCTTTTATGAAATGACCAGTAAACACCCGATTCTCTAAAGAATCGCAAATTGAAGAATGGTAATCACACGCAGGGGCGTTGCTGGGTAGAAAAAAGATCCGGGGCTGTGGCCCTCCAGCCCACTCCCTGCTAGCTTCCGCCCCCCAGCTAGGCCACACCCCCAGCCCCCACCCCCACCCAGTCCCCCCACCACGACCCAGCCCCCACCAAGTCTCCTTGTCCCCATGCCCCCTTCGCCTCTCCCCAGGCCTCTAACTCCATCCATCCCTCCCCAGCCTCCCCATCCTGACCCCTTGCTTGATGGACTCGCGAGTCCGGACCCCTCCATTCCCACCCCCGGTCTCCATGTTCCCCCCTTACCT
Organism: Pelusios castaneus; assembly: GCA_007922175.1. Classification (NCBI taxonomy): domain Eukaryota; kingdom Metazoa; phylum Chordata; order Testudines; family Pelomedusidae; genus Pelusios; species Pelusios castaneus. The sequence continues at coordinate 14,416,320 of ML685785.1, read as the reverse complement.
TAACCCCTGATACAAAGGCCCGGGACCGGCCTGCGGCGGTGGAGCAGGACAGCCGGATCAGGCCATGCTGCCGGCCGCCATGCTCTGCTCCCGCCAGCGCTGCACGCAGGCCCCTCGGGCCTGATCCTGCCCCTCTGCCGCTGCACGCCGGCCCCTCGGGCCTGATCCTGCCCCGCTGCACACCGGACCCTCGGGCCTGATTCTGCCCCACTGCACACCGGCCACTCGGGCCTGATTCTGCCCCTCTGCTCCTGCCGCCGCATGCCGGTCCCTTAGGCCTGATCCTGCCCCTCTGCCACCACCATCACGGGCAGGCAGCATGGCCAGATCAGGCCTGGGGCCCCTTTCCCGGCTCCTCTGTCCCCCTCCCCCGTGCTCCTTTCCCGGCTCCTCTGTCCCCCTCCCCCGTGCGCCTTTCCCAGCTCCTCTGTCCCCCTCCCCCGTGCTCCTTTCCCGGCTCCTCTGTCTCCCTGCCCCGTGCTCCTTTCCCGTCTCCTCTGTCTCCCTGCCCCGTGCTCCTTTCCCGGCTCCTCTGTCCCCCTGTCCCGTGCTACTTTCCCGGCTCCTCTGTCTCCCTGCCCCATGCTCCTTTCCCGGCTCCTCTGTACCTTTCCCGGCCCCACTGCCCGCCGCCTCCTCCTCCTCCCAGCCGCTTTACCTGGCCGGAGGCTCGGAGCTGCAGCGACGGCCGGCAGAGCCGCTTCTGAGCCAGGCCGCTCCCACCCTGACCACGCTCTGTCTGAGCATGCTCAGGGCGGGAGATTTGAATCTCCCCAGCCCGGCCTCAGCAGGATGTGGATTCAGGAGCAGCTGGGGGATCGGGGGGCAGCAGAAGCTCCGGCGGACCCAAACCCCTGGACTGAGCTGGGGGGCCGGCTCCACTTCGAGCCGGCCCCCCAGCTCAGTTCCCGGGCTCCGGTTGTCAGCAGGAGCGGGGGCGCTTAAGCGCCGCTGCTCCTGCTCACATCAGGAGCAGCTGGGGGATCAGGGGGCGGCAGAAACTCCGGAAAGGAGCACAGCACAGGGGGACAGAGGAGCCGGGAAAGGGGCCCCAGGCCTTATCTGGCCATGCTGCCTGCCCGTGATGGTGGTGGCAGAGGGGCAGGATCAGGCCTAAGGGACTGGAATGCGGCGGTGGGAGCAGAGGGGCAGAATCAGGCCTGGGTCCCCTTTCCCGGCTCCTCTGTCCCCCTGTCCCATGCTCCTTTCCCAGCTCCTCTGTTCTCCTGCCCCATGCTCCTTTCCCGGCTCCTCTGTACCTTTCCCGGCCCCACTGCCCGCCGCCGCCTCCTCCTCCCAGCCGCATTACCTGGCCGGAGGCTCAGAGCTGCAGCGACGGCCGGCAGAGCCGCTTCTGGGCCAGGCCGCTCCCACCCTGAGCAGGGTCTGTCTGAGCATGCTCAGGGCGGGAGATTTGAATCTCCCCAGCCCGGCCGCAGCAGGACGTGGATTCAGCTTCTGCATGTGCATAGCTGTGTCAGTTATATGCGCGCGCAGGAGCTGCGTCCACGTCCCGCCGTGCATATATACAACTGTCGTTTAGTTATATAGATAGCAGAGTCTGTCCAAAAAAACCCCAAACCACCCCTTATCCACAACAACTTAGGAAGCTGACCTATATAGGCATAGGGGCTTTGCCAAGTGTTGTTTATATAGATGTATGGCTGTATGAGGGGGAGAGAGAGAGAGAGAGAGAGAGAGAGAGGCTCCAGACACAGCTTATATAAGCAAAGTGTGTACAGCCCTCTAAGAAGCCCAGAGATAGCACCAGGCCCAAAAGTCTTAACTCAGAGGCTTCAGGCTGTGAGCAAAATCCTGACCTTCTGTTTAGTTCCTCCTATGTTCAGGAAATAGGACTTAGTACACTTGTACAAACGAGTGGCCTTTTGTATTTATTTACGTGGCATGAAGGGTTCAAAGAGTTAAAGGAGCTAACACAACCCTGTCACTATCCCATATAAAAGTGTTTAAACAGGGTTTGGAATACAGAGATCTCATTAGCATGATAAATGCATTGTTTAAATCTTCATAACTGTTACTAAAGTAAAGAGGGTAGGGGGGAGTCAAAGCATTTGAAATTTAAAGTATAACTTACATTTTAAAACACCCCTTGTTCCTTTTCCCTTTAGATGGAGGGCAGCAATCTATCAGGATAACAATGTTTCTTCTGCTCCTCTAGGCGGTGCTTTTTCCCCACCACCATGTAAAAATGAGTGTAGTGACAATATAATAGTCCTAAAAAATTAATCCTAACACACTTTTGTTCTTTTGTTGCAGATGGCAGGGCTGCTGGTCAAAGATCGTTAACAATTATTAAAACAACCTTACTAAATATATAAAAAAATCTAAACATTGCTGAAAATGTTGGGAAGTCTTATAGTAATCGCCTGATGACTTCATATTTTCTTAAACAAGAAAAAGTGTATGCATCTGCTTATTCCCAGAGGATAGGCTTTTCAAAGGCACTTAATGTTGGCCTATATCTGTTCCCAGTTAATGTCGATGGGGAATTTTACCAATGATTTCAATAGGAGCAGAGTTAGACCAATGCTCTGTGCTTTTGCTGCTCTATTAATCTTCACCGTCACAATCTATCCTATATCTTGGTAAACTGATTGTTGTTACACATTATGTATAAAACAGACACAGCAGATACTTATTGGACCCCTCATAAACTGGCTTTATCTAGGAAATGCAATCAAGTTGTGCAAATCAGTTGATTAGGAACGGTACTCATTAAATGCCAAACACATGGGTTGACATCTTTTTAGATATGACAAGCTGATGTTGAACAATTGTATGGGGGATTTCCAGTGCAAAACAGTACTAATAATGTAGTAGATGGCATTCTTTGTTCTTAGGCAGTAATAAGGCAATTGCCCGGCATGGTACTTGGGGAGGCACTTAATTTCATACAATATTTTTCACTTTCTTTCTTAAGATGCTGGATGGTATTTGTGCATGCTAGTAAATAACTCCATACCAAAGTTCCATTATTGTTATGGTAGGTAGCATGTTTCCTGCAGCATCATACATGTATATAGAGATAAAACTCGGCCAGATCATGTCCTAAATGTATCTCACATGGCTCAAATAGAGACAGACAAACAGAGCTGTGTTTACACACCCATGAGAGGCTAATAAGAGCCCTTTTCCTCTAGTTTAAGGACCGATTTAATGCAGGTAGCAGGTTGTGAGCTGACCCAGAATTGGCGGGGGGCGGGGGTCGAATAGCAAGGCATAGTAAGTCAGGGCCCTGGAGTGGAAAACTGGTGTGGCACAGCAGCACACCAGTCCAGACTTCAATAGGGGAACAAATTGCTTACTCACAAGATTGGATCTCGGTGGGGAAAAAAATTCTCTATGGTTAAAGCTGTCTGCTGGGTCCTGAATAATATCTTTAAAGGGGGTGGGGGGTGTTATTTGGGTTAAAGGGTAGAGGTGGAATAGCTGTTTGCTGAATTTGAACAGCCAGAAACAAGGACTATTAGAAGAGTTCAACACGAAAGTATACATCTCAGGGCGGCTTTGAAGACTATTTTAATAGTGAGCCAGAATAGTGTGTGTGGCAGTGGCATATCAAGGAGGTTGAGCAGGCTGGGGGCAGGCCCACAGGTGCTGAGCTGTGTGGTGGACGGGGGAGGCAAGGCTGGAGTTGGCTGGCCCTTCACACAGTGCAGGAGGCAGGAGTGCTGGAGGCTCTGAAGGATTCAGAGTCTCCTGTGCCCTTCCAGCAAGGGGTGGTGATGTGAGGCTGCCTTGTCCCAGCTGGGGCTAGGCTATGGGTCTGCTGCAGCAGAGGAGGTAGACACCGCAGGTGAGGTAAGTGTGTGTGTGTGTGGGGGGGGGACATTTGCACTCCCCCCAGCCTCACCCCTTGCATGTACAGAACCCCACTACCCCAAGGAAGCTGGGAGGTGGGGCAGGGACTTGTCCTGCCCTGCACAGCAGAGGGGGGGACTGAGGAGGCATAAATCTATGCTTGGCTTCCAAGCACCAGACCTCCCTCAGTATGCCACTGTGTGGCTGTAGTGTGCTCTCTATGGACTTATTCTTTTGTGGCTGAATATGAATCTTGTGATGATGGCTATACAGGTAGGAATATAACATTATCAATATACCTATTAATACTGTTTGTGAATGAAGGCATGTGTGACACAGTGCAGTAACAGGAAATTGCTTGCTGTCAGACCTGCTCAGCACCAGTTAACATCTGTTGTGAAAAGAATATAGATGAATTTTGTTCCAAAAATACAATTTCATTCTGTATTGAAGAGAACAGAACTTACAAAGGCAAAATAACAGTTTTTCCCATTTCAGGTTCACATATGCCAGCTGTGGCTTTTACATATCAGTGTACATGAAACTGTGACTGTATTTAATGTCTTCCCATGTGGTGTGATAAGGTAGCGCGCTGACCACTGATGCCAGATGGGATCTTGAGAAGTATAGGGAGGTCCTGTTGTTGATTTCTTTATGGTCTGCAGAGGGATGAGATTGTTGAACATGCAGCTCCACCAAAGTCTTCAGCATCTTTGTTGGCTATTGGAGAAACTCAAGGATCTCCTGCTGCCTGACCTTTTCCATCTTTATCCTCTCCTCTCTATCCTTGTCCAGACTGTCTGCAAAGATGAGCCTTCTGGCCCTGTGCTTGTTCTCTGATACAGCCCTGGTTTGTAAACTTTCCAGGAACATGTCACCCCCCTCACCCCCAGTCTTCTACTTTCTCCTCATTATCCGAAGGTCTCAGTGGCAGCAACTGCAGATATGGAGACACCATTGTCAGCATATTCATAAAAGAAATCAGAACTTAAGATGCTAAAAATAACTCATCTTCCTCTTCAGAAGTTGAGAATGTAGTGATTCACTTCTGCTTGGGGCTGATTGAGCATGGTGCCAATCAGCCACGGAGCATATGGCCCTCTAGGATAGGGGAAAGGAATAGCTTGGTTTTTGCATGATTCTAGTTGTATAGGACAATAGAAATGAATACTGGCACCATTTTCAACAGGATGTGGTGATTTTTAGCTGATATGTCACATTTGAGGGTAACAGAGGCAGAGAGAGCACAGCTGGTGTCCTGGTGCCAGCCAGGTATCCATGCTGCTAGCCTGTGTGCTGCAATGGTATCTGATGAAATAATTGCTACGTGGTATAGAAAACTGTCCTACCATGGAGGAAGAGATAAGGCAGTCCTCCCCAGAAATCTTTGGCAGAGGATTGTGGAGTACTTCCATGGAAGTTGCACTGAGATCTCTATTCCTGGGACATCTCACTGTGCATAGGCCTCCACTGCCTAACTTTAGCAGGGAATGAAAAACAGATGTCATTCCTATCTCTTTTGGTTGTTCCGCTACCTTTTTTAGCACAAGTAAAAATGAGTAAATAAAAATGTGTCCTGCTTCTTTGGGGTTGCCATCCCTGTGCACAGGTGTCAGCTGAATTTCCCAGTCGCCTGTTCTATATACTCCTCCTTTTCCTCATCCACTTCCTTCTCCTTGCTGTTCATGATAGGAGCTTCCGACTAGGATTCCTCAGAAGTATCCATGCTGTTTGGGGAGCTGGGGTGAGGAGTTGAGGATGGCATGCAACTCTTTTAAAAAGTGACAGGTCTGTGGCTCAGCTCTGGATCAATTGTTGACCTCCCTGCATAGGCAAACTTAACTATGGAACAGGGTGGGTAAGTGGCCCAGACCCTGCACTGTGGGAGGATCCCCTGGCTAGAGCAGGCCCTGTGCTGGCTGGTTGTCCAGGAGGTTGGCGGCAAGGCTGGAGGGCAGGAATGGGCCCAGAGAGTGGTGCTGGGGGGAGGGGCAGGACGGCAGGCATGGATCTGGGGAGAGGTATGGGAAGCCAGCAGTGAGACCTGGGAGAAGGCAGAGGTTGGCAGTGAGGCTGGAGTAGGGGAACAGGTCGGGGAGGGGAGGGCCAGGTGGCAGTGGGGGGGGGGGGGCGGGCAGGGAGACCGGTGGGGGGGGCCCAAGGGGAGGAGGCAGGGGCCCCATGGGCCAGGGGCTCAAGGACTGGGGGGCTCCCCACACCAAGACTGCCACTGACTCCCTGGCCTTCTGGTCTGTCCATTTAACTCCTTGGTCTTCAGGGTCCAAAGGGCTAGACATGTTTAGTTTAGTTCAGCAAAATAAAAAAGGAGTCCTGTGGCACTTTTAAAGACTAACAGATTTATTTATCACATGAGCTTTCATGGTATTTTCTCCCACGAAAGTTCATGCGATAAGTAAATCTGTTAGCCTTTAAAAGTGCCACAGGACTCTGTTTTTTTTTTCTAATATGGGAGTGAAAGATAAATCCTGTGATTACATTTCACTGCATCCGGTCAGATTACTTCAGCAAATCAAACAAGTTGTATAGATTCAAACATAACATATCAGAAAGTGGTGAGGTTGCGAGAGGTGTGAATCATTGTTAATAATAAAAAACAAAGGAGGAATCCTGTGGTCCGTTTAACATTTGTAGTAGCAGAGCCAGGTCACACTCTCATTGAGATCCAAGATGATGGCATCAAATTTGCCTGTGAATTCTAACAATGAAGTCTCTTTTTGAAGCCTTGATTTAGAGTAAATGTGCCTGAGAATACACACAGATAAGTCCCTTACTAAATGGCCTGGGAGATTAAAGTGATTTTCTATTGGCTTTTTAATCTTCTTATTTCTGATGTCAGATTTGTGTCTCTTCTTTTCACAGAGACTGTCCAGTTTGCCCGATGTATAAGGCAGAGGGGCATTGTTGGCACATGGTGGCATATTGTACATTGCTGGATGAGCATGTGAGCCCCTGATGGAGTAGCTGTTTTTATTAGGTCTATGATGGTGTCATTAGTGTTGCTATGCAGCCAGAGTTGGCAATGGGGTTTGTTGCAGGGATATGTGCCTGCCTTACTGTTTCTCTTGTAAGGTCCATAGTTGCTGGTGAGTATCTGTTTAAGGTTGGGGGGCTGTCAATAAGGAAGGAGAGGTCTGCCTCCCAAGGCTTGGGAGAGTGAGGGATTATCTTCTAGGATAGGCTGTAGATCCTTGATGATGTGTGGTAGAGGTTTGAGTTAAAGGCTATAAGTGGTGACCAGTGGTGTTCTGTTGTTTTCCTTCTCGGGTTTGTCCTGTAGAAGCTGTCTTCTGGGTATCCATCTGGTTCTGTCAAACTGTTTCTTCAGTTCCCCTAGGTGGGCTTTGTAGTTTTAAGAAAGCTTAATAGAGATCCTGGAGGTGTCAGGTGATCAGAGCAAATGTGTTTGTATTTTAGGGCTTGGCTGTAGACAATGGATTTTGTGGTGTGTTTTGGAGGGATGTAGGTAACTATAGAGGTCAGTAGGTGTATAGGGTGGTGTTTGTGTCCATTACTTATTTGAACTGTAGTGTCCAGAAAGTAAATTGCCTGTGTGGAAAGCTCTAGGCTGTTTGCTTCTGGAGTGGAAATTGTTGAAAGCTCGGTGGAATTCTTCAAGGGCCTCCTTTCCATGGGTCCAGATGATGAAAATGTAATTGATATAGGACAAATAGAGGAGTAGTACTTGGAGATGAGAGCTGAGGAAGCGTTGTTTTAAATCAGCCATAAAAATGTTAGCCTAATTTTTGGGGCTATGTGGCTACCCATAGCAGTCAGGGCTGGATTAAGACATGAGGCCCTAAACTATGTCAAGATTCAGAGGCCCCTACCATAAAAAATAGAAAAAATGTCTATTACATTATAACAGAAAGGGTAATGAAAAAATAAATGATAAACCATTATTTGCATATATACATAGGCAAAGATTCAACAAAAATCAGTGCTTTTTTTCTAAAAAAAAAGGTAGCGGAACTCCTATTGATGTCCGTCGTGTCATAAAGAAATAACACTGAAAATAGTGCAGTAAACAGTAAATTTTTGAATATATCAAAGAAATAAAAATACAAGGTAAAAACTGTTAAGTTTTATTAACTATGCAGGCCGCTAATATACTGAAAGACAACCTGTGAGGTCTTACAGCAGGGGTCCTCACACTTTTTAAATAGGGGGCCAGTTCACGGTCCCTCAGACTGTTGGGGGGCCGTATTATAATTAGAAAAAAACGTGAATGCGTAGCTATCACGTCTGCTGCTGGCCTGTGTTTCTGGGTACTGGGTGGCAGGCAGTAATGCATCCACACACTTTTTGTTGGTGCTGTGGGCTCCGGCCAGGCCCAGAGTGTGGGACTGACCGATGTTAGCCTGCTGTTGTGTACGCAACTAGTAGCCAATGTTCCCTCTAGGTTTGGTGGCTTGTGTGCAAAATTTTCAAGCCGTGTGAAAAACTTTTTCAGAATAAATTTTTGGGGAAAACTCACAAGACAGAAATTATAGGCATTAATTGAAGATAAAGTGACTGTAAATAGAATTAATTAATTAATTGTGTTTAATTAATTTAATTGGAATGAATTTGGAATTGAAATCTAATTTTAAGAAAGGTTTTTATTTAAAATTAATTTTTAAAAAGTTTTAAAAAAGAAGGGAGAGAAAGAAAAAAGAGAAGGAAGGAGGAGACAAAGAAAAAAAGAAAGAAAGGAAGGAAGCAAAGACAGAAAGAGCAGGAAGGAAGGAAGACAAAGAAGAGAAAGAAAAAAAGGAAAGGAAGAAAGAAGAGAAAGGAAGGCAGGGAAG
>ML685785.1:14309634-14407680 GCA_007922175.1 Pelusios castaneus | reverse complement strand
GGAAGAGGAAGAGAAAGGAAGGCAGGGAAGAGGAAGACAAAGAAGAGGGGAAAAAAAGGAAAGGAAGGAAAGGAAGAGGAAGAGAAAGAAGAGAAAGGAAGCAGCCCCGGGGGTCTGGAGGGGGCGGTGGGGGCTGCCGGCCTGCGCGGGGGTCCCTCCTTGTCCCCACCCCCACCCCTCTAACCCGGGCCGTCTCCTTGTCCCCACCCCCACCCCACAACCCGGCCCGTCTCCTTGTCCCCACCTCCACCCCTCTAACCCGGCCCGTCTCCTTGTCCCCACCCCCACCCCTCTAACCCGGGCCGTCTCCTTGTCCCCACCCCCACCCCTCTAACCCGGCCCGTCTCCTTGTCCCCCCACCCCTCTCCAGGCCTCCCTCCAGCCCCCTTACCTGGCCGGAGGCTGGGAACCACAGAGACAGCCGGCAGAGCTGCTTGCCGGCCAGTCCGCTCCCACCCTGAGCACGCTGTAACTGCGCATGCTCAGGGCGGGAGATTTAAATCTCCCCAGCCCAGCCCAGCCTGCACAGCTGGGAGGGAGCACCGGCGGGGACTGAACGCGGCCCCGGCAGGGCAGACAGACCCCGGCAACGGAGCCTGATCCTGGCCCCGTGCCGGGAGGCTGACGCTGTCGGCAGAGCGGGGCGGGGTCGGCTCTGGGCCAGGAAGTCGAGGCAGCCGGTGGGTGGGAGAAGGAAAAAAAGGTGCCGGAACGCCGTTCCGGTGCGTTCCGGCAGAAAAAAAGCACTGACAAAAACTATTAAATAAAACATACATCTTGCAAAAAGCCTTATTTGCTTTATCAGTTTCAATTATGATAAATCTTCTTAGTTATCTCCGATATATTTATAGGACCCTCATAATGTGAGGCCCTAAGCCAGGGCTTACTTGATTTGTGCCTAAAACTGGCATTGATAGCAGTGCTGCTAACTTGAAGATACAAATTATCTCCAAATCTGAAGGGGTTGTGGGTGAGTACAATGTCCAGCCACAAGATGTGCCGTAACATCATCTGGAATAGTTCTCCTAACAGTTTATAATCCATCTTCGTGTGGGATGTTGGTGTAAAAAGCTTTGACATCCATAGTGGCCAGTGGTTTTCATGCAGCACTTCTGCTGTTCCTGTCATAGGCCTTCTCCTGCATCCCATGAACAATCTGCTCATAGATGTTCATGTTTAAACCTGGATCAGAGCTGTGCCTGCATAGACTTTCTCCCCAGAGAAGCAAGAGATCCAACACCTCTTGTGTACTGCAGACAGGAGCACAAAGGCAGCATCTAGCCATCATGGTAAGCTGGGCAGTTACACTGAGTGCTCACCAAGCTGGACAACCAGGAAAAGAAATTTTAAAAGAAATGTGTGGGTTTAAAAGGGAGAGACAGCTTCTTGTCTACTTGGCCCCAGGGCAGTGGTCTCCACAACAGTGACCAGTGTGGTCTATGTGGTAATTGTGGCACAGCTCCTGGGGTATATCTACACTTGCACCTTAGGTTGACTTAACGACGCTTAAGTTGACCTACAGAATGCTGTGTCCACACTGGGCGTTTCCTTAGGTCGACTTAAGCACTTCTTTAAGTTGACTTAACTCCACCTCTGAAGGTCGACTTTGTTAGGTCGACTTAAAGCTGGTGTGGACAGGGAATAGCCCTAAATTGACCTAATTAGAGTTGGGCTGAAGAGAAGGGGAGAGCCACAGCTGGGGAAGATCAGGCTGGGGTGAGCCGGGGCCAGGGAACATTGGGCTGGGAAGAAAGAGAGCCTCGGCTGGGGAGAGGGCGAGAGCCGCTGTTGGGGGATCAGGCTGGAGAGAGCCACAATCAGGGGTGTGATGCTGTCTGGATTTAGGGAACCATGTATGGTATTATTTTGTATTAATATCTCATAATTGCTATAATCCATAGGAACTATGTTATGTTTGGTATCAATAGGAAGGTTGTAGCTTGCTAGAATTGATTATTTTCTCTATGTGTAGGTATCATATCTATATTAGAAGATATGAATGCGTTAGCTGTATCTGTATTCCAAACTGTGTGATTCTGAGAAATACTCCAGACTGCAGGGCTGCACTCATTATCTCCTTGATGGCCTGTTAAGGGAGGCACCAGTACAATGGGCCTGTGGAGAAACCCACCGAGTGAGTCACCCAAACTAACCATGTGACTCAAGTTCATTTTGATTGGAAAGAACTGCACACAGCATGGAGAAGGCCAGAGGGGATAAAAGGTAGCAGCCCCTTGGTCTCAAAGTCACTAGTCTACAGCCAACACCCATCTCTGGAACTATTCCTCTGCCACTGGGCAAAGGACTGAGACCACCTGGGTGCTGGGTGTTTACCAGAGGAACAAGCCTGCAAACTCCAGAGAAATAAGCCTGCAAACCGCTTTACATGAACTTTAAATCATTTGTATGTATGTGATTTACTTTGATCCTTTAACATCTCTCATATTTTCTTTTTATATTAAACCTTTAGTTGTAGTTACTAAAGGATTGGCTATCAGTGTGGTATTTTGGGTAGGATCCAAACCTATATTGTTCTGTGATATGAGGCTGGCCCTTTGGGGTCAGGAGAGCTTATTTCTCTGAGGGACCCTGTGGCTAGATGGGAGCCAGAGGAGCTGGAGTGCAGTAAAGGGAGCTGTTTCTATTTTGGGCAGACTTCATGGTACCTGGTGTGGGGAACCAGAAGCCTGGTTGTGACTGATAGGGAGACTGGATTAAGTACCACCCATCAGTATGTGGGGAGTTTGGCTCCTGGTTTTGCAGCTTGCCCTGATTTTTGCACATTCAGAAGGTTATCTCAGAAGACCCCAGTCACAGGTGGATTGGGCTGGGGATGAGCTGGGAGATAGGGCTGGGGAGAAGGGATGCAGGAGATCAGGCTGCATGGGTGTCTGTGAAAAGTGCACGGGTGTGAAGCAGTTCCTGCACCACCACGCACCTGCTCAGCTTAGAGGGTTAGAGGGAACATAGTTCCAGGCCCCACAACACTCCTCCATTGACCTAGCACCTGCCTGTGTGGATGCAGACAGTTGACTGGAGTGTTTAGTGTGGACGCTCTAAGACAACTTGACACGGTCGACTTCAAGTTGACCTTGTTAAGTCAACTTAACAGAGCCTCTAGTGTAGACATAGCACTGGAGTCCAGTAACAGTTGACATAAATACTGTGTGTCTACATACTCACTATGTCAAGCTAACTACATTTACCATGATTCTGTATTGCTCGGGGAGGTGGTGTTATTAAGCTGGCATAGACAGCATAGACAATGCAAGACACTTGCATTGGCAGGAGAGAAATTTAAGTGAAGACACAACCTAACTATCAAGTGTAGACCAGGCCTTAAACACACAGTTATCTTCAGGCATATGAGCAACAAGACTTATAAGTCTTTTCAGGATCCTGCCTATGAGAAGAATAAATTTGGCTGATTGGGCAGACAGATTTCATAAGGGGATCTAGAGAATCTATAGATTATAGTTCAATTTTAATATGAACTTTCTTCCCCTACTGATGCCCTTTGTGCAATTTTGCCAAGCAGAAAGGAGACAGAAGCTACCTTTGGCCATAAGTAAAATCAGACATGGCAGTGAGAGAAATGTGAGATTTTTCTATTCTGTCAAACTGTCAAAACTGCAGCTTTCACTTCGCTTGTGTCAATCTTCACACATTTGAAGAGCTTTGACCATAATTAGTGTGTTGATATTTGAATAGTCTTATTCCAGTTCACTGAATCACCTGGGTCTGTGGTGTATATCAGGAAGTACAGAGTGCTAGTTTACATTAGGAAATGAATGTTAAAGTTTTCTGAACACTCCTCTCCTTTTCTGACTATTTTGTCATGAAGTCTACTTTTCAAAGTTTAAAGACATCAAACTTTGACACCTTGGGCTTAGGATGCAAAGCTGAGCAAGCAGTACTCCTTCTTTTGGAAGCTCTACAGGCTTCTGAGCTCAAAAGTTGCTTCTAGATCTATCACATTGTTAAACTATTGACCCTTCCAGATACTTTTTCCCTTACTTATCTTTGCTGCAAAAGAGTTTGCACTTCTTCTGCCTCTTGGAGATTAAACTCCTGTGCAAAATCGTTAGTGTTAAACCTTTTTCATTTAAAACCTAACAAACCTGTTCCCTAATAGCACCGTTTATTTTTATATAAATAAATATTGCACATACTGAACTCTAAATTCACTTTATAGAATCTATATTTCTATAAAACAAACAAGGAGTCCTATGGCACTTTTAAAGACTAACAAATTTGTTTATTTATCTTATTTATTTATTGCATATATTTCTATAGTGCCTGTCATCCAAGAATTTTGAATTGTTCTAAAAAAAAATCGACAACACTTTTGAGACAAGTAATTTATCTTATCCAACTCCAACATGCAGGTGGATGGGTGATAGTTGCATCCAAATCTAATCTTTCCCCTCTCTCAAGGACATTTAGATCTTGGTTTACAATTGAATCTTGGTTTTCCAGTTTGGGACACTTTCTAAATCATACCATGACACAGAGAAGTTCAGTTATTTGCCCAGAGTCATTCACTTTTCAGCATCAGAAGCAGGAATAAAATCCAGGAAACCTGATTATTATTAGTGTTTTCACCTCTTTAGATGATAATACTGCCCCATTTCCACCTCATAGAGGGTGTGGGGAATCTGTTTTCGTGAACTTGGCTGTTTTAACTTGAGCCAGAGACTAATATGATTTCATGCACTTGGAGAGAACAAAGATAATAGCAAACCTCTTTAACCCTCACCATCATCCCTTGGACCCTAGGCCAAGCACAGATCAAATGGAACCTAAGGAGGAGAGCTTGTACTTTAAAATCCTCCCTTTTTTCCCTATCTTATGACTCTCTAGAATATTTTGCTGTACTCAGACAAATTTTGCCCTCAAATGTACATGTACAACTCCCATTGATTCCACTGGGTATCACACCTTCATCTCCAGTAGCAGCATTTCCTCCATTGTGTACTAAGGATGTTCTCTCTCTAACAAACATGATACACAATAGAAGATAAGTGTTGTCAAGTGACTTGAGAACAAGACTCAGAGCTCAAGTTCTAATCTCAGTTTCTTTTCTCCATGATTCTACCTCTTTCAGATGCCAGAAAACCTAAATGACCCACAGTCAGGATCTTGACTTTATAGCTTTCCCGTAGGATATCTCCAGCAGTACAGCATCCCCAACCATGTTATATTGAACTCAAAGTGAAGACCACCACCACCTACTGAATTAATCACATCTACCATTACCTCCATCACCTAGGTAGTCTGTGACCTGCACAATTTGATTTCCCTGTGCTCCAGTATTGATGCTGGGATATATTAAGCAATGCAAGACATGTACTTCATGTATTTCATCTGTCTTTTCTGAACATTTTGCCCCTCTATATCTTTAGTCATTGGTTGATGTTGTTTTCAAATAATCCAAATGAATAATATAAATACATATTTTACAATATCAGCAAGATTGAAAAAGGGAAGAAGCTGCGCAAATGCATATGAGAGCCTCACCATTACAATAAAGGCTGCATGAAAAATCCTTTTAAAAATTATAAAGTACATCATACCTGCTGTGTTGGTGAATGTACAAGGCACATATAATGTGTTTCAATTCTTCTTGTTTTTTTTTTTTTTTTAATGTTACTCTAGTAAACTAATGTCTGAAGTCCTGTACTTATATTAAGACCAGATTGAGGAAAGGCTGTGGCAATGCACAGTTCCCTACCCAAGTGTGTCTCTCTAGAACCTAAAGGGACCATCAATAAAGGAGCAATGACCATTCAAGCCTCTTAATCTATTTAGTCCTTCAGCAGTCCCTCTGCACTGCAAATATCTATGAAGCAAATTAGTGACATCATGTTGGTAGTGGTTGTTTATGGTATAGACATCTAACCAAACTGAGTTTGTTGTCACCTACTAGATACTGAGTAGGTATCAGATGGTAATAATATTCAATCACTAGTAAACTGGTCCAGTACTTCATCAATAAACAAAAAGTATTGGGGGCTTTAGGGACCAGAACTAGTCCAAAGCCACAGTGAGGTAATTATCACTAGTATAATAAGTTGGGGAGGATGTATAGCCCCCTCACCAGTCCTCCCTGAGGGCTTGAACTCTATAAATGTGAATTGGAGACTGAGAGGTAGAAGGCTGCACATCTATTATCAATCCTCTAAGAAACACAGCTCCTTACCTCTTCATTTAAATGGAGCATTAGTAGTTGAGGGTTGCATACAGGAGAGGTGCCAGCAAAGATATTGGGGTTAATACAGACTTACTCAATGAGTGTGTGTCTTACAAAGATAATAGGGAATCTGTTTCATACACTTTTTACTGAAAGAAGAGTATAAAGAAAAATACATAAATTGCAATCCTTATTCCCCAAGTCCCTCATCTACTTTTCCCATGTATTTTGAGCATTCTGTGGCAGCTAAGAAGTTCTATTTTCTATGCTTGGTGGTTGCAGCCCCCTGGCAGGGGATGAAGGTGTTGACAAGCGCCTCCTGTACAAAAGAGAAAGCGATTAACAGCACACACTTCACACCCTCTTCCCCCTACCACAGAATGAGGAGGAAAGTGTGTTTTGTTCAGTGATTTCTTATATCATATTGAGAATAGCAGGATTTCATTTTAAGTTAAATATTGTCAATTCAGTTACTGTGCAGGCAACTGTCTGCTCTGCTGTACTCAGACATTGCCTGTCTCTTTCACTACTAGACCATGTGTCAAGATGTAGAAAATATGGCAAGACACTACTCAGAAGAAAACACATCATTGCTACGAGCGCTTAAAGTCAGCCAAAGCTTACCAGAATAGAGCTCTGGGAAGTATTTTCCAAGCCAGGAGAGCCCTGGTGCACCCTGTGGACTGAAGTCAAGAACCGCAAGACTCTGGGAAATACTTGGGGAGAATATAAGCACTGATCACCAATAGCCAGCTTTAAATGGCTAAAAAACAAGTGATGCAGCAGCTTTTCAAAAGGAGAATGATGTTAACATTTGCACAGCTATGTAATTATGTGGTACATATGGTTGTGATGGTGGTTATCCAAGTTACCAATTCAGTCAACCCCCAGGAAGTTAGAGAATTGTTTTCCATGGATGAGTCTATTCACACATACAATAGTCTGAAACTAATGTAACTCTGCTGATTGCAGTAATCATTCCTACCTCTGAAACAGAGCAGAAGTAAGGTCCTGGGGTGTACTTAGTTCAGAGAAATATGAGAATTCTACTGGCTTACATATGTGTGGATTACTCAAATGTTAGACTTATCTTTACACTGACTGCCACTGACCTTAATGGGAATCACACAGACGACAGAGTGTTGGGAAACCTAGCCTATGGTTACATCAGCAAGTCCTCTCTTCACCTCCCATCTTCTCATGCCTTCCACTATCCTAGTGATACTTCTCCATTCAGCTGCAATTTATTATTAATAAAGTACTTCATTTCAACTATGTCCTGTTTGTATGAATGGCACCTAATAAATTGAGTGCTCCTGGAATACACATATGAAAGAATATTGTTTTATAGCACCTAAAGATGCTCTGGACATAAAGGCTATGTCTACACTTGGTAATTTAAGTCAACTTTAACTAAGCCGCTTAGTGTGTCTCCACTTAAAAATAAAGTTGACTTAAAGGATAACTTAAAAAGTCGACCTAGAGCATCCACACTGGACGCCTAGGTCGACTTCTAGAGGCTTAGGGGGGACCTAGGGGAGGTCCACAGGAGCAGGGGAGGCACAATGGGGCAAAGGAGGACAGGGACCCTGGCAGGGCATAGGGGCAGGTTGGGCAGGGCTCTGCCCTGCCAGCTGGGGGGCATGCCAGGCTTCCCCTGTGCCCCCCCCCGACAGGGAGGGCATTGGTGTAGCCCTGGGGTAGCCCTAAGCCGACTTAGGGCTACCCCACGTCTACACTGGCTTAAGTTGACTCTAGGGAGTCGACTTAAGCCTTAGGTCTACTAGGAAGGTGGTTTTATAAAGTTGATTTAATTTTAATTAAGTCAACTTTATTTTCCTTACGTCGACTTAAGCAAGCTGCTTAAGTCGACTTAAGGAAACTGTAGTGTAGATTCAGGGTAAACTAAGTCGACTGAAGCAAGCTTAAGTCGACTTAATTTACCAGTATAGACGCAGCCAAAGACATTCTCCAAAAATCTAAATTTTAGACATGACCCAGCACATAGAGTTCAGCAATAAGGCGGGGGGGGGGGGGGGGAGGAGGAAAGGTGTGGGTTAAAGCAATATGATGATGGTATATGCACATTATAGTGGCTCAGGTAAAGGTTGCTTTTTATAAATACAAAAATAATGCTGACTTATTGTGAGTTTAGAATCTTATATCTTAATCTGCCTTATTTTTCCCCATCAAACATAAATTGAGCTTCAGAAGTCGCCTTTGATACCTGCTTAGCTGCCCCATTTGCCCTGCTTGCAGAGGAACTCAAGGTAAGGAAGAAGCATCTGACTAGGCTGATACACTGAAATGAAAACCAAAGAAAACTGAATCCCTGGAGTAAGATGATGATGTCATGCTTGGCAGCAGCAGACTTCTTGGCAGCGCACTTCTTCCAGAGACATATGTTGCACTGAGAATTGATGATAGGTCTGCCATCTTTGATGTCTCCAAAATCATCCTGCATATATTTCTTGGTAAAAGGAATTGTATCTGTTATAGGAGGAGCCTTCTTTTGTGTGGGGATAGGAAGAGAGGGGAAAGGATGAACAGTTTAAATGTTAAACTCTTTTTAGTGTAAATGAAAAGATAAAGATATTTTCTGAAGTAAAGGGCAAAACTACAGATCCTGGGAAAATTTGGGTGGCTAATATACATCTGAGACCAGAGAAAAAGTCAAACTGTGTATGATTGTGAACTTTTTAAGCCTGGGATTTCATTAAAATCTGGCAAAGTTTTGTATCATTAACATGTTCATTAAATTGGAGAACTAGATGGTTCATGGGACTAGTAATGAGAAAACAATAATACATTGCACTTCCTTTAAAAAAATACAAAGATCTCAAAGCTCTTTATAAGCCTTAATTAATCAAGCTGAACAATAATCCTGTAAAATTGGGAAGGATTATTACATCTGTGTGAAATTTGGACTTGCTTTACAGAGTTAAATATTCTTTGGTATCAATTTGTACAGCCTACATTTGGCCCGCAACCCACCATTTCACTTAGTGTTTGGGGTACAAATGTACCCAACATCTCAAGACCTCACTCAAAAAATCCTTCAAGTTCCACCTCATTTCATGTCTATACAATGCAGACCCACCATTTTCAATGACAATCCATACATCTTAGTAGGCCCCAGCCCTCTCTAGTCACAGACTTTATCTCCAGTTTGGTCTGACTTAGGACTTTGCAACAGTACCACAAACCAGGCCAGTTTTGTAGAGTCTAGGATTTGTTTTTGCAGTCATTTCATGCAGCATTACAAATGGGTAAATGGAGACACATAAAGGTCATGTCACTTGCCCAGGCCCACACCATAAATCTATGGTAGAGCAGGTAGAGTGGAGGAGATCTTGTGCTCTAACCACTAGCTTTCACTTACAATTTTACAAGTCTTACGTTAGGTCCATAGTTGAAATCACTCCCAAGTCATGAATTACTGTAAGTTTTATTTATCTATTTTTATCCCTATGTGGCTCTCAAAGCTGTCATCATCTGATAGCTGTTTAATTAATAACTTTTCTTGATAGACAATATCAACAGTGAGTGCAACGGGTGAGGGACCTAAACAGTGAATGACCCACTGGTTAGCTCTGAAACACACAGGTGTAGGAAGTATGTATCACTGCTGTCCAGCTTTTACCAGCATTAAATTCTCTCCAAAAGAAATAATGAAATGAAACATAAATGCATTCCTTGTGCTTAATAAATTCTACTTGGTTGCAATTCATCATTATGCAGAGATCATCACAATGCTCAGTCATCACTTATAGATTGTGGGGATTTAACTGATATCCAGGCCTTATACTGATCCTCTACAGTGCGTTTGGGATTGGAAATGAATAAATGCAGCTATCCCAGGGCAAAACCAAAATTCCTACAAAGAATGACAGGTTAGGATGCAACATCAAAGGCTCTTGGGCTATGTCTACACTAGAAAAGTTAAGTCAACTTAACTTTGAGTCGACTTAGTCCACTTCATTAAGTTGACCTAACCAACCTTAAGTTGACTTAATAAAGTGGACTTTAACGTCCACACTGGGTTTAGGTTGACCTAAGCAGGCTTAAGTCAACCTAATAGGTGGTTCTTATTAAGTTGACTTAAGCATTCATTAAGTCGACTTAAGGAATTTCTTACGTCTACTTAATGAAAGCCTACTGTGGATTCAGCTTAATATAAGTCGACTTAAGCCTCCTTAAGTCGACTTCATTTGCCAGTGTAGACATAGCACTTAAGTTGACCTAAGTTGCCAGTGTAGATTCACCCATAAAGAGGGGGGAAATGGGGTAAGAATTACTTCATGCCATTATTTATAATTTATATACATCAAGATGACAAAGTTGTGTGCATGGAAGAATTTGCTTCGTTAGACTGTCACAGTCTAATTCAACAGACATAGCTTTTAAACAGAGAAGTTTGATAAAGTATAGCTATGTCCTTCAAAGAGTCTTAATAGACTTCTCAGAGTGGTTGTCTTGGGTATGGTACCACCTTTAATATGCATCCCTTTGCATTTTCTCTCTTGGCACATTCTCTGCCTAGATCTGTTCTGATATATTATTTATATTATTGGCCCCAAATCTCTAGAGTCTATATGTACAAGATAACTTGATGGGGCTTTTACAGAAGCCTTTGGAGGCTGGAGCACTTAAGAGTTTTGACAGTTGCAGAGTGCCCTAGGGGTCATTTATTTATGCCAGAATAAAAGGCTTGCTATTGCAATCAGTATGGTGACAACACAACTATTTGTTCATTAAAGGAAAGAGATATATTTCCCACCCTCCCACCCACCTTTCTCTCTCACACACACCCTATCTGAGTGTAAGGAAATATCAAAATATGTGAGAGCAATTTGACCTTATTTTGCAATCTGGGAATTTGAAAGACAAAAACAGAGGTGTTTCTTCTTTTCTCTTCTGTAAGGTAGTTTTCTAAATGAAACACTGAGTTTTTTTGAAAGGAAAAAAAAAACACTGTCAGAGTTCCTCTGTGGACATGCACTGTGACTTGGATGCTAAATAGTGTACAGTGTTTATTGCAGAATACTTCAGATGACATTAAGGTTCAGAGATAGCAACTGCATGGAGAGTGAAAGAGAGACATGCAGGCTTTCAGAATCTCTGAATCCATGAAGGGCACTTTCTGGCATGGCTGATCCCCTGGCAGAGAAAGAAAAATAAGCTCAGCAATGTTAGAAACACTGAGTGTATTAAAACTTGCAGTAAAGTCAAAGCCAGCTGTGGCAAGGAGGAAGCAGGAAAAAGGAGGAGATAAAGAGAGTAGCAGGGAAATGAAGGTTAAGATTAAGAAAACTCAGCAGGAATAGTGATAGCCTATTTGTCAACAGAGACAAATACTGTACATTACACACACCCAAAATGGGCTAGATTCTCAGCTGGCATACATCAACAAAGCTCCAAGTTCCAAAGAAGCTAAGGAAGCTATGGCAACTCACATCAGCTGAGAATCTAATAAATACATACACACACACACGACAAACAGAGAGAGAATGAGAGAGAGATATTTACTTTGAGGATTTGATGATTTCAGACTATTTTATTAATTATTATTATTATTATTTTATTATGAGCTTTGAAAACTTAAATTATGCAAGTTCCAAAGGGTAGTAGTGTCAGTTAGTTCAGCAAAACAAAGAGTCTTGTGGCACTTTTGAAGACTAACAAATGTATTTATCGCATGAGCTTTCGTGGGAGAAAATCCCACTTTGTCAGACGCTTGAAGATGGAGAACTTACAGTATGGAAGGAAAGAAATGCAGGGAAGTATAAGTCATTGGATGAGGTCAGACTGTTAAAGCAAATCAAAGCATTTGTTTAGATTCAAATAGTAGAGACCAGCATATTAGAGGGAGATGAGGTTAAAAGAATGCAAAATCATCTATGGTAATAAGGAAAAAAACCCTCCAAAATCTCTATGTAACCCTAAAGCAATGGTGCCAAATCTGCATATGAATTCCAACTCTGTAGTTTCTCTTTGAACCTTTGATTTGTTAACCATTTGCTTAAGTACAGCAATAAACATATTGTCAATGGAGTGAGCAGGGAGATTGAAGTTTTCGCCTGTTGGTTTTTTTATTGTGTTATTTCTGATGTCAGATTTGTTTCCATTTATTCGTATGTGCAGAGATTGTCCTGTTTGCTCAATGTATAAGGCAGAGGAATGCGCTAGCACATGATGGCATAAATCACATTGTTGGATGAACAGGTGAATTAGCCCTTGATGCAGTAGCTGGTTTGATTAGGTCCTCTGATGGTGTCATTTGTGTAGATATGTGGACAAAGTTGGCAACAGGATTTGTTGCAGGGATATATGCTTGCTTTAATGTTTCTGTTTTTTTGGTTTGCAGTTGCTGGTGAGTATCTGTTTACGGTTAGGGAGACTGTCTGTAAGCAAGAAGAGATCTGCCTCCCAAAATCTGATAGAGTTAGGGATGGCCTTCAAGAAGAGGCTGTAGATCCTTGATGTGCTGTTTGACTTATGGGTTGTAGGTGATGACCAGTGGCATTTTGTTGTTTTCTTTCTAGGGATTCTTCTATTAACTTCCGGGTACCTGTCTGGCTCTTTCAACCTCTTTCTTAAGCAAATAGATTACAAATCAAAGCTTCAAAGAGAAACTGCAGAGTTGGAATTCATATGCAGATTTGACACTGTTGCCTTAGGGTTAAATAGAGATTTTTGGTGGGTTTTGTTGTTACAACAGGTGATTTTGCCTTCTTTTTAGCCCCCCTCAGTCCAATATGCTGTTCAAGACTGTTTGAATCTAAACAACTGCTTAAATTACGCTCATAGCCTTCTACCCACCTTTTCTAAACACAACAGCAAAGATTCTTCCAGGTCAAAACTGATAAGTTGTGCTTTAAATTTTAATCCTACACAATGCTAGCCGTGCTAAATTCTAAAGTGTCACAAGATACCACTTTTGTGCTCAAAATGCAAAAAACTTCCTGGAAGTCTTAGAAATCAAAGTTTTAAAAAGTCATTAGATCACAGAATTACAGAAATATAGGATTGAAGGGACCTGAAGGGATCATCTAGTCCACTAGTCCACTCAATGTACTGATGCATGACCAAGTATACGTAGACCATCCCTGAAAGGTATTTGCTAACTTGTTCTTAAAAACCTCCATTGATGGGTATTCTATAACCTGCTTTTGAAGCCTATTCCAAAGCTTAACTATCCTTGGCTATGTCTACACTAGAAAAGTTAAGTCAACTTTGTTAAGTCGACTTTAATAAGGTCAACTTTAAGTCAACTTAAAGTCGATCTTATTAAAGTCGACTTAACAAAGTGGACTAAGTTGACTTAGCTTTAAGTCGACTTAGTTCACTTTGTTAAGTCGACCTAACCACACTTAAGTCGACTTAATACAGTCAACTTAAGGGTTACTCCATGTCCACACCATCCTTAAGTCGACTTAAGGAGTCGACTTAAATAGTAAGAAAGTTGACTTAAGCTTTCATTAAGTCGACTTAAGGACTTTCTTAAGTCGACTTAATGAAAGCCTAGTGTGGACATGGCTTAATTTATGTCGACTTAAGTCTCCTTAAGTCGACTTAAATTGCTACTGTAGACATAGCCCTTGTGGTTAGAAAGTTTTCCTCTTAATATTTAACCTAAAAATCTCCATTGCTGAAAATTAAGCCAATTACTGCTTATCCTATCTTCAATGTACATGGAGAACAATTGGTCACAGTCCTGTTTATAACAAACCTTAACATATTTGAACACAGTTATCAGGTCTCCCTCACCCCCGCCCCTGAATCTCCCCTCCCTCCCCAGTCTTCTTTTCTCAAAACTGAGCATGTCCAGGGCTTAGGTTCTCTATTTATTTTTTTTATTTCCTCTGGAATCATCAATTTGTCTTCATCTTTCCTAATGTTCAGTACCCCAAAACTGGACACAGTTCCCCATCTGAGGCCCAGTTAGTAAGAGTGGGACAGTTCCTCCCATATCTTACATACAAACACTCTTGTTAACACACCACAGAATATTAGGGGTTTTTGCAAGTGCATCACATTGTTGACTCGTATTCAATTTCAAATACACCATAACCTCTAGATGTTGTTCAGCAATGTTACTCATGCTAACTTATGCTTCAGCTAATGTCTTATAGGATACTGTAGATTTCTTGTATTACAGCTGAATAGAATAAAAACAACAAAATATCATGAAGACAAGCCAGTGAATATAATGGGGGTGAATATAATGGGTAAGCTTGCCCAGTGGCAATGGTTCCAAGCCTTTTTGGCGCAAGAGCCACAAATATCATTTTTACAATCATGAAGGGCCCCCAGTCTCTGCCAGCACACAATTTGACTACACTTTAAGTTGACCGTGTTAAGTCGATTGAACAGCAGAGATAGTCATTATACTGGCTTTAAGTCTGTTTAATAAAGTCGACTTAGGGCTAATCCTCATCCACAATGGCCTTAAATCGACTCAAGGAGTCAACTTAAGGTTTAAGTTGACCTAAAGAGTTGGTATAACTAAGTCAACTTAAGCCCCCTGCCCCTGTGGACCTCTCCTAGGTCCCCCTAAGCCCCTAGAAGTCGACCTAGGCGTCCAGTGTGGATGCTCTAGGTCGATTTTTTAAGTTCCCCTTTAAGTCGACTTTATTTTTAAGTGTGGACACACTAAGTCAACTTAAATTACCAAGTGTAGACATAGCCATAGCTTCTAATTCCCTGTCCAGCAGTCCCTCTCTAAATAATCACCTAAGCGAGGATGCTCTTAAAAAGTCCTTGCTTCAGAAGTACTTTAATATCTCAGACTCTGTCAGCAGACCTTTAATTGAAATAATTTATGTTTTCTACTTGAGGGTCAAAATAAATTATTTTTTCTCATTTAATCTTTATCTTAGTACATAATTGAATAATCAATGTAAACATATAATTTGCTAATAACTAGTGGATGAAGCAATGGTTATAACTTCTGGTGCACTCTCATATTATAAATGCGTTAAAGGAAGTGAACAGGGAAAAAATAATGTCTTGAATTGTTGTCTACTTCACTTCAAGCAGGAAGATACAGAAATCAACAAATCAAATGAGTTTCAACATGTATCTTGAAAGACAGTTATGACTTTTAGAACAACCCAAACTATAGTGCTATACTGAGGGTTCGGACAATTTCTGAAAAACAGTGGGATTTTATCATAGATTTCTATTAATAATATTGTACTCTGACATATGACGAGCACTTGATGTGTGGGGTATATGAACATTTTTATAATTTAAGATAGGTAAGAAGAAATTAGATTGTTTTCACTGGTTTTGCTAGACCACTTCTAAATGTCTGTGTATTTAAATAAATTTTCCATACAAGTTAGATATCCTGCTACTCTCTGCTGGCTGACCCCTCTATATTGTTTTAGTTCCTTCATGGCAGCAACGGAGTTCCCAAGCAGTATAACTTAAATTCATAGCTAATCCAGCACATTATAACAATAGATTTCTGCTAATCTGCTTTATCCAAAAAAACATAGTATGTGTTGACTATCTACCCATGTTGTTTGTGGTTCTGTTCTTTTGATTGTCCATAATGGTGACAAGATAGTAAGTGTGAAAAAAAATCAGGATGGGTGGGGGTAATAAGCACCTATATAAGAAAAAGCCTCAAATATTGGGATTGCCCCTTTAAAATCAGGACAGTTGGTGACCCTAATTATATTACCAAAAATGGGAGCTTGAAGAACTCTTAAATAAACAAGTTTTCAAGAAATAAAGGCAACATGCAATCCACACTTGGAAGAAAGTGAATGTTCAAACATAAACATTATTATAACAAGTGAAATATGCTATAAGTTTAAAACATTCCATATATGAAATAGCTATTATCTGTACAGTCCCTTCAGAAGAATCTATGCCCTTCCATAATCCACCACACAACAAAGAATTAACTTGTTCTGTTTACTTATGTTCCACAAACTGCACAGTGCTCTTCGAGTGGTTAAAAACCTAAAGTACTTCCCCATTGCTGTTAATAGTCCACCTTTTGGTGAGAACAATAAAGTTCAATGATGGTAAATGTTTTTCAACTTCAGTGACATTTCTTCATATATAGATCTGTGGCTGTCAGACTTTTTATTGGGTTGTAAGGTAATGGCTTCAGTATGAAGCTACTAGAGCTTTGTTTCAGGACAGTAGAGAAGTGAATATCTTGCTATGTCCAAAGAGCCTAGTTATTATGACCCTTAAATGTAATATATATTAATTAAATATATTTGCTCCTAGAATTCTAACAGAGAAACAATGTTTCCTGCTCTGTATTTCAGGAAGTGTCTCTAATTTAAGGCCACCTAAACTTAAAAAGATCAAGTTCAAAATGATCAGCAAATAAAAGTTGGGGGTGGGGGAAGGAAGGAATGAAAATGTATATAAAAGGGTCCTTCACCATTTCAAATGACTGCTGAGGGAAGAATCAAATCAGCTATGGAAGAAAGCACCTACGATCAAAGAAGAGAGACTAGTTCACTATCATATCTTCTGTTGACAAGTACTTCAAACTTTTCACTTCATTGGCCTTCCCTGACCTAATTTTCCAATGGGGTATTCAGCTGTAATAAATGATCCTCAGTGTATGTGTGTATGTGGAGAGGGGGAGGTGGGGAGGGGGGGCGAGGTGGTTAAAGTGGTAAAATAAGTCAACTTAAAGATTAGAACTGATGTGAGAAGTGTCTTTCTTTTCTATCTTATCTTCTTTTATACCATACTCTTCTCCATGAATCTGAGCCTGTAGTACCGACACACTCCAATTCATATCTTTTTCTGACATCCTAAAAGCTATGTCTACACTGGCAAAGTTAAGTCGACTTTGTTAAGTCGAGTTAACAAGGTCGACTTTAAGTCGACTTAAAGTTAACCTAAAGTCGACCTTGTTAAGTCAACCTAACAGAGTGGCAGTACTTTAAGTCGATTTAAGTTGACCTTGTTAAGTCAACTTAATGGTTTTAACTCGACTTAATAAGGTCGATTTAGCACTAATCCCCATCCATGCTGACTTTAAGTTGATTTAAGAAGTCGACTTAAGGCTTAAATCGACTTAAAAGAGGGCTTAAGTTGACTTAATAAAAGCCCAGTGTGGATGCAGCTTTGTTTAGGTCGAGTTAAGCCTCCTTAAGTTGACCTAACTTACCAGTGTAGACGTACCCAAAATGTCCTGAGAAAATCTATGCCTTACGTATGAAGTGGCAAAATACCATGACATGATCCATCTCACAATATTCCCAGCCTTGTCAAAAAGCCACTTACTCTGACAAGGGAAGCAAGGTTCCTTGGGGAGATATACTACCATTGGGTAGGTGAGGACTGAGGAGCAATGTTGAGGCCCTAGTCATTTCCGCAATTCTTCTGCCCTCTGTGGGCATCTTTAGATGTGGAGATGATGCTGCAATTTTCAGAATATTAACTGATTGGTTGCACCTCTTCCAATTATGACTCGAAGGAGTACTTTTTTCTGCCCCCTCTGCATGTTTTCTACTTAAAGGGGTTAATGTGGTTCCACGGTGTCTCACAATTAGTTATTTTTATTTTGCCAGGGTTTTATATTAATTGTTTCCCCTACCTTCCATTGGGGATTTTCAAGATCTTTGACCAAATTGCTCTTAGATTTAACTCTTGTTATAACAATGTGACTAAGAAAAACTGAATAATATGATCCAGCATAGCTCAGTCCACTATTACTATCTAGTGAAAGAGCACATAGGTTTCCCAGCATGAGAAAGATCTCTCAGATATTACATTTTCAGAATTTGAATATGATTCACATGTATTTAAAAGGAAAAGATAAAAGATGCTGCTATAAAGCTGATGAGAGATTTTCCATTATAAATTCTGAATTTAGCTTGTGGTGGGAGGGGTAGACGAGTGGGTAAATTTTTATGAACACTTACCAAACAACAACAACAAGAAAAAACCAACCTGGAAATGACAGGTGTGTTTTTGATTGCATTTGGGAAATAAAATGTTTCAATTTCTGCTTCTATAGTTGAAGAATATTTCACACAAGAGACAATGTCGGTTTCTCACTCTCAAATTAATCACACCTGAGCAAAACATTTTTTTCTTCAATCACTACGACGGGGTTTTTGATCTAAAGATCAGAGAAGATGGGGGGCAGGGAATCATGGCCCATTAAAATCAGTGGGTGCATCTACATTTGGAAATTAAGTTGATTTAAGCAAGCTTAAGTCGACTTAATTTACTCTGTGTCTACACTTGAGTTTCCTTAATTCGACTTAAGCAGTTCCTTAAGTCGAATTAAGGAAAAGTTAGTTTGAATTAGTAAAACCTCATTTTATTTCAAACTAACCCTTAATTCGAACTAGTTAGTTCGAATTAAGTCAATGTGGCCATATTAGTTCGAACTAACTGCTTAGTTCCAACTAACCGGCACATTGACCTTAATGCAGCTGACTAATTCGAACTAAGCACTTGCTTAGTTCGAATTAGCATTCTAGTGGGGCCATAATAAATTAATTAACTAAATAAAATTAACTAATTCGAACTAACTTTGGTAAGTGTAGGCATAGCCATCGGGACTTCAGTGTAGCCAAGGTTTCACCCTGGGAATCATACCTCTTAGGTACCATTCTTTTCTGTTACTCACTCACTGACCTTGAACAAGTCTCTCTTGACTCATTTTCCCATAATGTAAAATGTCCTAACTCATCCCAGGATTGTGGTTAGCTTACAAATTTAAATGTTTGTAAGATGCTTTGCGATCCTCAGAAGACACAAAGTGTAAATGCAGTGTCTGTTGCCATACACTGCCACCCAAACATAGCTCAGAATCCCAGTGTTAGCATTAGAAAAAAAATGCTTAGACAGTCACAAAATAAGGAATGCAACACTGAATAGCAGAGACAGAAAATTAAAATTATGTGGGATAATTGCATAATTTAGTTTCTTTACAAGATATAAACTTTTCTATCATTTAAATGATTTCACATTTCTGGGGTTGGGAATATACAGAAATGAAGGAAATTACAGCAGGTTTATATAAAATGAAGATAAATTTGGAACTAAATTTTCTAGAACACTGGAGTTATAATGAGGGGTAGTTGGGAGATATTCACATAGTTCCAGCACTAATAAATTCCCTTGTCATGCTTCCTATGCCATATTTGAAAAAGCAAACAGAACAGCTGTTGTCTAGCAGTGATGGAAATCAGTAGCTTTCTGCACTATATGAGGCCACTTTCCAAAGCTAGGATGTTCTCTGGCATATGTTAAGACCGCTATTTGGGATTTATCTGCACATGCAGCCTGTCATACAAATTAAACAGACAAAAAAACACTCTACCCAGTTCTGTCCTAAACAACGTACTACTGGTCTTTCTACAACCCCTGAAATGTGTGGGGGTTACTGGCAAAAATAGAAGTTTCATGATAATGGAAAACATGCATGGCTCTAAAGAAACTAACAGAACCAGGATATTGAAGTTTAACTGTGGGAAAACAACAAA
Source organism: Pelusios castaneus (assembly GCA_007922175.1). NCBI lineage: Eukaryota > Metazoa > Chordata > Testudines > Pelomedusidae > Pelusios > Pelusios castaneus. Next base: position 14,388,000 of record ML685785.1, on the reverse strand, counting down.
TTGCATATATTTTGTTTGTGTAAACGCAGTTGTCTGTCATGGGAACCTGGGCCCAGCCAATCCCCTTCCAAGGCATGGACCCATTCAGAACAGATGATCAGAAAATATTAGCAGAACTAAATTCAGAGTTTAGTCAGGTTCCAGTAAAGTGACTACCTTCTGAGCCTGAAAAAGTCCTATCCCTGAGGTTAGTGAAAGGGGACCCTAGAATTAGGAAAGATTTTGTTATGGCCTGCTGTAAATAAGCTGTGCCAAAGAGTTTGAGATCAGGGCTACGGTTGGGTGGCTGATGGTCATTATTGATGCACATGGTTAAGCAGCAGTTAGGGCTCACTCACAGATCAGGGAGAGTTATTTGTCTGAAGGGCAAACTTGGTTTCATAGTCCAGGGTGCAGGCTAGCTCAGCAACTGTGATACCAGTCAGTTGGATGATGACAAACGACGAACAGAGAAAGGAGCAGGTTGGTCAATGAAAGTAGCAGGCAGATCCAGGGATAGGCCTAATAAGACAAGGTGTCTGGTTGTGGAGCCATAGCTGCAGTTGCCTTGTTAAGTCTTGCAACATAGTAGCTTAAAGAGTAAGAAACTAGCTATGCAACCTCAAGGACTTCCCTTCAAGATCTGCAGTACCTGACAGAGGCTGAGGGATGTCCTTGAGGAAGAATGCAATCGTGACGGGCTGAGGAAGCCTACTAGAAGTGAAGCACAATGCCAGGAAAGAAGGCTGTAGGTACCTTTCTCCAAGGGCAATAGAAGTTTGAGTTCAAAATTGATGACAATGAAGAGAAAGGGCAAGGATTCTCAGATACGTTCAGGGCCTACAGAGGGTGGAAGCTGGAGGCTGAAAGAAAATTCAGATATAGCTCCAGGAAGAAGACATGTGGTTACCTACTCCTAAGGAAGAAATTTGAGCCTGGTGTGGATCTAGGTCAGGTCTTTTTGGAAAGGCCAAGACTGTACATAGGAAGAAGTCATGGGGAGGAAAGAGTTAGAGTTTTGCAACTGACAGAGCATTTGTTTAGCATTTCCAGCACTGTGCACCCATGGCGGAGGGATTCTAGCACCCAGGGAGGATGTGCAGTTATCTCTTTAAACAAGAAGATATCAGTTAGAGCCTTGAAGGCCTGAAGATGAGATGGATGAGGACACAACCTGGGGGGAGGATGAATTGTGCCAAGTGACATGGAGTGAAAGATTTTACATGTGGGTGTTTACATTTGTATTTTGATTATTCCAAAAGGAGTGCATTTATGTGATTTAGCTAGAGGGCTATGCTAATCCAGCAACTGAACCATACTGGTTACGCTCACCCAGGAACTGAGCCATACGGAAGGCTGAGAGAAACATCACGAATTAGGGGAAGCCAAGGCAGGTTGACTGCAGTGGCATGCTAAATCATGAGGTAAACTTGGACTCTGCTACATCTCTTTTTAATAATAGTTATTTTATGATCATCTGAGATGAACAAATTATTCCAAATGGAAAAAAAAAGCTCATTTACTTTTTGTGAATTATCTCATTGGAGGTTCAATCTTTTATTAATTTCTGTATTATTTGATATTACAGAGCATGGGTCACTTTTAAATTATTCACCACATCTAGTACACTGAGCATTTATTATTTTGTTCTTTACACTCTCTAACAAGTTCCCCCAAGTCACATGGTATGTTTTCCCTTCTTGACTTAACATCTCCCATATCCACGGCAGTCTTTCAAGATGGCCATATATGCAGTTCCATCATGAATAATAATAAAAACAGATTTTACACAAGTATTCATATGTAGATATGTATATTACACCTTGAGTTAGCTTGAGATTTTGCTTTTCTGTTTTTATAGGAATTTAGTTTTGTGAATCAATCCAGTTCTAATGATAATAGTCATAATATATTTTGCACTGCATTAGTGACTTTCACAAAAAAGTTCTCAAACATATTATCATATTATATCATAATATTATCATAACATATTATTATTAATTAAGCCTCCCATACCCCTATAAACTAGTCATTACTATTTTACTTTTACAGATGTATAAAATGAGGGAGAGAGGAATTTAGTGATTCACCTAACATGACACTGGGAGACAGCTGTGGAGTTGGGCGCAGGACATGGTATTCCTGATTCCTAGAACCATGGTCCTGGCTACAACCAAACCAAAAATGAAGGTTCAGCTAGTATATGATCAGCTCTCATTAACATGAAGCAGTCTCCCCCTCAGTTTCCCACTGGAGCCCTGTTTTGTTTTGTTTTGTTTTCCCATCTGAATAGTGTTCTAACAGTGATTCTTTCCTAGATACCTACTAGCTTTCTCCTAACGAACAGCAGACAGTTATACATAACCCATAGACACTTTCATGAAAACTGACAACTGCTTTGGAAAATGCTTGATGGCATGAAAGAAGAAGTGGTAAGGCCTTTGAGTGCAATAGTTGAAACTGAAATGCTTTCTGGGGCATCATAGGAGAAGAGGAAATGGGCTGAAATAGAAGCAAGAGTGGTTTAGGCTGGCCATTAGGAAAAAGTTCCTAACTCTCAGAAGAATTATGGTTCACAATCTAGCCATAAAACTATGTATAGAAGTTTTGTGTGAACCTTTCTATGAAGATTATTTCAAATGAAGAACAGATACTTCTCTTTGAAATCCCCAACAGAATCATTTTGCAACACTAAACACATTACACACATGCCATTAGCTAAAGCAATGACAGGATTGTTAGGTTACTAATGTGTTCAAAAGTAGTGACTAATTTTGGGTGCCTCAATTACTGGATGCCAAACTTGAAATAACTAGGCCCTAATTTGCAGAGCTTATAGGTCTAATTGACTTCAGTGTGAAATGCAGGTACACAGTAGGCTTTCATGCTGGCCAGTTATTTAGGCGCCTAGACCTTGCCCAGAATAGATTTGCTCAATTTACTTCAGAAGGATTTTAAACAGCTGAACATCCCCTTTTTCATTTTGCATGAATAAACATGAACTTTAAAAAGACTAAGGGGGCAAAAAACCTGTCAATCACCAGATAAATGTTTAAAGCTCCTTTTATTGTTTTGCAGCTGGTACCCTTTAGCTCCTGTACTGCAGAATCTGAATAAAAACATTTCATTGTAAGAATGCAATTAGAAACACATCTCTTGTTCCAGGATCTTTATATTAAAAATGACTCCACACAACCAACCATTGAGATTTAAAAATTAATTTTCAGCATGTAAAAAAATAAGCTATTTATATAGAACTAATTTATGCAAAAAGTATCCTCTTTCCTACAATGGATCTCTGTTATGAGAAAAAGGCTTGCAACAAAGCCTACTGAAACCAATGGAAAGACTATCATTTGCTTCAGAAGGTTGTAGATCAGACCCATTTCAAGCACATGTTATGCAGAGGGATCATCACTTTGGAGAGACACCATCATGTAAGAACACAGTAGTGGTGTTTGTAGATTCTCATATATTCCTGTTTTCATTGAGCTGTCAGATACATTAATGGGACAGCTCAGTTTTGTGTCCATATGCCGTAGTGCATAACACTTTGTACTTACAGTGACTATGGATCAGTGAGTGCAGATATGTGCTCTGTTCATGGCATACCACTTAGCAAGTAGACTGCAGTATTCTGCTGTGTCTTCAATTTCTGGGTGGTATAGAGATGCAGTTATATGCAGAGCACAGCATTGAGGGCTAGTCTTGAGAAGACAAAAGCACATAACATTTGCAAGGTCCCCCCCACCCCCCCAAAAACAAACAAACAAACAAACACACACACACTTATTTGCAATCTTCTTCCCAAGTGCAGAAAGAGAGAAAACACCTATTGGCGACAGTTGGTCCCTGAACTACCAAGACCACTTCCTGATCTGAGAAATCCTTGAAATTGCAAAACAGCATGAAAAATGACACTCATACTCTCGCCACCAAGGGTACTGATTTCATTCTGTACCATTCTTCGGAGTGCTTCTCCAGTCCTATCAACAGAGTCTGAATATTCTATAGAATGATCAGACATGGGAATAAAGATTAGATAGCTGAGGAACATTCCACTGCACCAGCCACATCAGATGGGCTATATATTTGTGTATGGAGTATATGTGTAGCCCCTCTTTGTGTCAAACCATATTTGAAAGCAATCCAAAACATAGACAACTCTAATTTTTCTTCATTTCAATGTGCTGAATCTCCCAACTCTAACTTTGATATAAACCCCAATCCATCCAAGACAAAGTAGAGGCATTTGGTGGATAGTTCCCTATACTATTGATGATTAGCCTTTTCCACCTATCATAGAGAAAAGTTCTCTCATTGCAGGAAAAGGAAGAATAGCTTTTTAGGACAACAGACTGATTAGGAGAAGATATTTCAGTGTGGGTCTCCCACATCCTAGGTTGGTACCCTAGCCATTAGATTATTGCCTATGCATTCTGGGGAGAGGTGGTAGAAGGGAATCTGTGTATAAAGAAATTTCTAAAGCTCTCTATTTCTCCCTAGTGCTGGATGAAAACAAATTATGAAACCTGTTTTTTTCTTCTTGAATTGGAATTTTTGTGTTCTTTCAGAAACTATGGTGATGGGTGTGGAGTAAAAGCCTTTATAAAACAGAATAGATATGTCCTCATGGTAATACAGAATGCTGGTGAAACTATCATTAATGCAAAAGCATTCATTAATTAATTTAGGCACTAAATTCTCAGTAAGTTCTTTTATGCAGTGCCATGGCGGATCAGTTATTTGATTACCTGTTGGCTTTTGGGCAAGTTAAGCATTATGGACCCAGGCCATGCCCACCATCTACTCTGATGAAACATGGATTATATAATGCTTTATCATCACTTCTAATTACACATCAGTGAAGTTCTGTTGGTATGAAATATACTGTGATTAAAAGAGATTTCATTCCTTTCCTTGAAACAGGTCATTTCTTTTTATAGCATCATAAACTTTTCTTTTCTAGGCTTGTTGTTGCAGAATTGAGAGGAAAGAAAGTTTTATTACAACACAGTAAACCACATAGCGCTAAGGTACAGAGGTTGTATTTTTATTATTTCTAAAGCTGATATTCTACTGGAAAGTTAGAATCCAATTTAGTCACATAGACAGTGTATATTTTAGAGGTGCAAACAAGGTAGCATGAGCCAACCAATAACAATATCTAGCCCAATGAAACTTCCATATGAAAGTCTTGTGTGTGTGTGTGTGTGTGTGTGTGTGTGTGTGTGTGTGTGTGTGTTGTGCTGGAGAAATGCCTGTTCTGCATATCTACAAGTTGTCAAATCCCTACCACCTTCCTGGCTTGTTCCACCTACTTAAGATATGTGTATACAGCAGTTAAATACCTGCCACTGTCCTGTGTCAGCTGAATCAGGTTTGAGGGGCCTGGGATATCCGATGTTTGTGCTCAGGCTAGAGTCCAGGTTTTGGGACCCCAAACTTTTTTTCTCAGGACCCAGTTGAAAAATATCATTTATCCCCATGACCCAATAATTACATCTTTGAGCAATGCATTCCAGTCTTTTGGCAGAGGTAACAAGGGGCACCACGACCCAGTGCCCGAGGGTCTGCGATCCAGTACTGGATCCCAGCCCATAGTTTGAAAACCACTGATCTAGCCTGAGCCTGAACATCTGCACATCTATTTTTAGCCCCAAAGCTTGAGCCTTGACATAGGCCAGTTAGGCCTAGGCTGGGGATCTTTTATTGCAGTGAAGATATATCTTTTGTGACATTTCTGCTAATGGAGGATGGCAGCCCAGATTCCCTTGGGAGAATTAGGTCTGCAACTAGCTGGAAATGGCAGTGCTTCCTACTAGATTTATTTGGGCAGGAGGTATTAGTGAAATAATGCAAATGTCCTTATGTTTCCTGCAGTAGTCAGCGTCCCTGGCTGACTGTTTGAAAATAAAATATACATCACAAAATTTGTATTTGTGTTAATATGAACTCCATTGTACTGACAGAGTAACTGAGGCTCAGAGTGGTGAGGTGACATCTGCAGCATACTCATTCTTCTTTAAAATTATTGCTATTCTTACAGAACTTTCCATCTGAGGATCTCCAAGTACTTTGCAAATATTAATAAAATTCTGTCAGATAGATAAATATTATTTGGCATGGTTTTACAGATAAGGAAACAGACACAGCCATGTTCTTTATGTCTCTGCCTCATCATTAAATGATATTGTGAGACAACACAAGCAATTCTGTAAGCAATACAACAATGACAAGTAACTCTGTCAACTTTTTATACACCAGTGACAATGTTGTCTCACAGAGATCTCAGTACACAAGGAGTTTGCAATCTACATGAACAGAATGACTGGCTCAAATTTAAGCCTGCTCAGAAAATACTGTCAAAAGCACCTTGCAAAATAAATAGGAAGAAAAAAAGTGATTCACCCACGGTCACAAAAGAAATCTTTGACATACCAGAGAATAGAAGTCAGATCTCCTACCCTTAAAATTATCATTACACACAACATCCTGATGAAATGTTCCTTTCCATCTTGGAGCAATTAAGGGCTTAATTCTGATCTGGTCTGGTGTAAATCAAAAGTAACTATTAAGATCCATTGAGTTACAGTTGTGTAAATCCATTGTGAAAGCACAATCAGGTTCTCATAGATTATACCCACTGAAAGCAGGAATGTAAAATTATGAAATCCACATCTTTGCTTCCTGGAAATATATTTACTATAGTATATATATATATATATAGAAAACAGTATATGAGAAAATATATACTGTATACTGAAAATTGTACTTAATTCCAATTGGAACTTCACTGAATCACAGTCCTGTTGAAGCAAAAACAAACAAGGAGTCCTGTGGCACTTTTAAAGACTAACACATTTATTTAACGCATGACCTTTTGTGGGAGAAAATCCCACTTCGTCAGACCCTAAGTTCCCCATCTTGAAAGCGTCTGACGAAGAGGGATTTTGTCTCACAAAAGCTGATGTGATAAATGTGTTAGACTATATCTACACTTACAAAGTTAAGTCGACTTAACAAGTTAACAAAGTTAAGTCAACCGTGTTAAGTCAACTTAACAAGTTTACTACACTTTAAGTCAATTTTGTTAAGTCGACTTTACAGCAGAGATAGCCGTTATATTGACGTTAAGTTGACTTAGCGTTAGTCCCCATCTACACTGACCTTAAGTCAACTTGAGGAGTCAACTTAAGGCTTAATTCGATCTAAAACTCATCCTGTAGTGGGTGACCCTCTGGTGTGGGAGCTGCCTGCAGAGGTCCTTCCTCCTTACCAGTCAGCCCAGACTGAGCTGGGCTACTCCCTTTTATATTGGGGCAGAAGCCCGAGCATGCCCAGCAGAGCTTGAGGGGCGGGGCTTCTGCTGCCCACAGCGTCTGTTTGGCTCCTTCAGTGCAGGGTTAGCTCACCCTGTATCATGATCTAATCCAATTTTTGACTCACCAAGTTAAATTTACTGCCTGCACATGAATACCCAGACCCCAGATCATATAGGAGATGATTAATAGTCCAGGTAATACATAGTGGCTTTAAAACAAACAAACAAACACAAACCACTTTTAAAAGGAGTTGAAACCAGAAGAATCTAGATGCATATGTATATTTGGGGTACTTCACTGATGAAGGATTAGAGTTTATACAAACTCTGGTTGAAATCAGAGCAATGAGGGTCCCCTAGTGGCCAGTTTTTAAAGAAACAAACCTATTCATGTTGAATGCTCTATTTTTCAGAAAACACAACCATTTGTATTTATATTTAAATAACACCCTAGGTATTTAATTTAAAAAAATCGTTTGCACATACCCCCTGCAGAAGAGAAAGCTAGAGACTAAATAAGAGCCCTATTGAAGCCTTGCAAAAGTGAATTGGACTGCTTTTCTCAGGTACAGGAAACAAGAATATATGTATATATTGCTTCAATTTTGCTTGTATTTTCTGTACCTAACGGCTGAGACTAATAAGTTGTGCTGCCTCCCCCCCAACACACATAAAGAGAAGTTCTAAAATAACAAAAGAAAGGACTTGACTGGTATCAACATTCAGCATTAATGCATACCTGACAACACAATCTTTGTAGATACAATCAAATTACTTTTCACAAGGCCAAGACCTGAAATACTTAGCAGGCAAAACTCCCGCTCACTTCTGTGGGTATTGTCCGAAGAGGTTATGCAGCAGGTTCAACCCCTTTGCAAAGTCATTCCTCCCCCACCACTGCCAGTAAATTTTATTCTAAACAGAGTTTCATTTTTTCTCTATGTGATACACTAGAACAATTCGGGGTTTAATTATACTTCAGTATAAAAGAGTTTCAATGGATCTGTTTTCATCATAAGCAGGTTCCACTGTGTCTGGTGCTTTTAATTAAACACTAAAGGCTGTATTCTCTCTAAGACAATGCAAGTGAAGTGAAAGTATACCTGGAAACAAAACTCTGTAGTCAGGGCCGGATTATTGCAGGGGCTTTAGGGGCTTAAAGGGGCACCGGGCTCCAGCCCCTGCAATAATCCAGCTCTGCTGAGCACTCCTGCCCTGTCAGCGCTGGAGGTGAGGATGGGGCCCTGGGGCCAGAGGTGGAGCGGGAGGGGCCAGCCCCTGTTAGCTCCACCTGGGGCTGACTGGCTCACAGCATGGCCTCCACCACTCCAGTGCAGCTTTCCAGGGACTGTGGCCCTTGGGGGCTGCATCCGAGGTCCCCACGCCGAGTGCCAGCCCAGCCCCCCCACCATACTGGCCAGAGCGCGGTGAGGTGGGAGTGCCCTCTGGCCACAGGGTCCACCCCCCAACACTGGAGACTAAATCAGAGCCCTATTGAAGCCTTGCAAAAGTGAATTGGACTGGGGCTTGTGCAGGGGGTCAGGCAGGAGGTGTCCTGAATTGGGGGGACCCAGGCAGGGAGATCTCATGGGCTATGTCTACACTTGCACTTTTAAGTTGACTTTAACTAAACTTAAAGTCGAATTAGTTAAGACGACTTAGTGTGTCTACACTTAAAATTAAAGTCGACTTAAAGGGGAACTTACAAAGTCGACCTAGAGCGTCCACACTGGATGTTCTAGGTCTACTTTGTGGGGCTAGGGGGACCTTGGGCAGGCCCACGGTGGCGGGGGGGGGGCACCCCCTGTGTACAATGGGGCAAAGGGGTACAGGGACCCTGGCAGGGCAGAGCCCTGTGTGTGATGCTATCTGGATTTAGAGAAGCATTTATGATATTATTTTCTATGGATATCTCATAAATGCTATAATCCATAGTAACTATGTCATGTTTGGTATCAATAGAAAGGTAGTAATTTGCTGGGAATGATTGTATAGTTTATGTCTAGGAATTCTATTTCGATTAGAAGTTAAGAATTTGATGTTATATCCATACTTTAACTTGTGTCATTCTGGACAAATGTCTTAGACGGGAGGGTGTGAACAACCATTGTCTCCTTAATGTTAAGGAATCTGCCAGGTGATGTGGTCCCAGGGAGTATCCTGATGAGCCATTGAAGACATAAAGAATACAACCATTTATCCTTAATGGCTCATCAGTTTACTCCCTGGGACCACATCACCTGGCAGATTCCTTAACATTAAGGAGACAATGGTTGTCAGCATCCCAAACCCCTTTGTCCGGAGAGATGTACTGAAAAAACATCTCTGGTGCAAATTTTATTGAGTTGCTTGGCAAATCCAATGCCTCCCCCTATGGAAATGTACAATAATGACCTAATTAGATGGCTTGAGTGAATGATTTCATGTTGCCCAAGTTAACAAGATTGTGCAGGAGGTACAGTACTAAAAGTGTGAAAATGGAATTCTCTTCTAACTGAGTAGTATATCTTGTCAATGTTTCCATCAGCCTCGGTTTCTGTTGTGAGCCCTTGCTAAGTCCATTAGGTTCACAGAGAGAAAAAAGTACTTATAATACAAGAAGTGAATTCAAGCTTCTGTGACATCTGAGTGAAAATAATGAACGTAGGGTCATGTCAGGTACTGTGCTGAGTGTTTTAGCATAGGGGTAGGCGTAAGTGAGCTGCAAACCTAGATCCCATTTCCTCAGTAAAGAAAGGTGCTTATAATTGAGGTTTTGGTTCATCCCAAAGCAGTGGAGAAGGCCAAAGATGTGGATCTAAAGTTCTCTAAGGTTAGGGAAAGTTCACTGCTAAGATTTTGATTCTGCCCAGTTTCTATAAAGCATGTGTTATTGTATGTGCTATCCATGGAGTATGTCTATTTCTATTGCCATAATCTACATCAGAAAAGAGCAGGACCAGCTGAAGGATTTTTGGCACATTATGATTTTGGTGCCCTCTCCCTCACATGTTATAGGAGATAACATATATATATATATATATATATATATATTTAGAAAGAGAAAAAAAATCACTTCCATCTAATTAGGCATCCCTTAAAGTCTGGCACCTGAGGCGACCGCCTATTTCACCTCTATGGTTAGGCTGGCCCCAGAAAAAAGTAATGCACCAAACACAACTCACAATGCAAAGAGGCTTGATCAAACATCAGTCAACCTCAAAATATATGATAAAGATTTTTCTAGTTCTCTTGTATGCTTTCTTCTGTAGAACAATTTGAGACAATAATGTTGTTAATTAATTTTTTGAGGTATCCACTGAAAGAAATACTTTTGATTCCAAGATGGGACAGGATGGAACTAGAACTATACATAAGAGAAAATATACATATGAAACTTATTAAAAATTATAATGAATCATTCTCCATCCACTAGGGGAAGAAACAGTCAAAGCAGGATACTTTGGAGAACTTTGTACAATTTTGACTGGACTTTCTCTGTCCTGTGCTGATTGGCTATTTCTTGTAATCCCCTCTTCCCTCATAGCCTTTCCACCTTCGCAGAGGTGTGCCCGAAGGCACAGAAGCTCTGGGGAGAAGCTTTGTTTCTGAGTTCTCCATTTAGGGCCAGGGCTGAGCCAGCAGTATGTGCTCCCAGCTCCTGTGGTTCCAGCCGCCTCCCAGGACCTGACAGAATTGACTATCCTGGTTGGGAAGTGGGTCTGGAAGATTCCTGCTCCCAGAGGTGATGTGTGGCGCAGTCCAGAGCCTTTGTGCCCACCCAGAACCTTTGCATTGTACACCTCCAATAGCAACAGTTACATGTCACTTCTACTGAGTGGCATTAAAAAACAAACAAACAAAAAATGTCTCAACTGCTCAACCTGGATTCTGGTTCTGAATCTGAAAGAGTTATGAAATTGTCAGAAGAATGAAAATCCAGTAGTGTGGGTTTGAAGGACTGAGGTGGGAGCTGAGGGGTGACCTTTAGTAAACTTTTAGAACTTTTTAGAATGTGTCTAAGTTAATTTACCATTTTAGATATGTGTTCTCTGTAATGCAATTACCTTAATGATAAATATAATTGCTTAGAAAGACTTGTGTGATAACTTACAACTGTTGGCAACTACAACTCTTTATAAAAAAACAATAGGGGAACACTTCAATCTCTCTGCTCACTCCATTGATGATTTGCTAATAGCTGTGTTGAAACAGATGAATAACAAATCACAGCTTCAAAGAGAAACTGCAGAACTCAAATTTATATGCAAATTCGACTCAGTTGCCTCTGGGGCCTTGTACACACGATCAGATTATCGCGCATTAAAGCTCATTACCGCGCGATAGCAACAACGGCGTACACACGTGCAACAGGGCTCTTGCGCGTTAAGTGCCTTGTTGTCGCGCAATCCAACAACCACTCCGACGAGAGTGGTAACAGCTGTTGCGGATCATATATTGCGCGTTTGAGCTCGTGTGTACGCTTACCGCGCATTGACTGGAGTCCGGAACTGTCCCAGCATTCCCAAGTCGTCCTCTCTGGTCTCCCCCCCCACCCGCTCTGTGGCCGTGACGAAACTGTCCCCGCCCTGCCCCGAACTTATTCCCGGGATTTTCAAATTTCAAGTCTGTTTCACTTCCTGCTCTCTTCCTCGTGGAGTGTGTTTGTGCTCCGATCATCAGTAGCAATGGCGGCCCGCCGTGGAAGACGCGCACCCCTTTGGAGCACAGCAGAGGTGCTGGACCTGATCAGCATCTGGGGAGAGTCCGCCGTGCAGGCGCAGCTACGCGGCAGCAGGAGGAATTATGACACATTTGGCATAATTTCTCGGGCCATGTCAGAGAGAGGGCATGATAGAGACACAGTGCAGTGTAGATCAAAGGTGAAGGAGCTCAGAATTACCTATCACCGAGCGAAGGAGGGAAACCGCCGTTCTGGATCAGCGCCTGCAACATGCAGGTACTATAAGGAGATAGAAGCCATCCTCAGCGGGGACCCCACAACCACTGCCAAAAGTCCCGTGGACACTTCAGCCCCTCCTCGTCCGGTGATTGCCAGAGCCGAGCAGGATGAGGACGTTGTTGAGGAGGAGGAGGAGGAGGAGATGGAGGATGACACGGAGGAAAGCGCAACCGCGTGTAGCCAGGAGCTCTTCAGCAGCCCCGCTGAGACGTCCACCCAAGGCTTGAACTGCAGCTTGTTCTCTGAGGCGGCAGAGGGGGGTTCAGGTAAGTTTCTCCTTCATTCAGCTCTGCTCCTGCTAAAATATCATTGTCTGGGGTGGGGGTGCTTGCGGGTCCCCGCTGTGCACGCTATTTACTCTGCATTCATTAGCAGGGCATCAATACAAGCAGTGATTGTAAAATAATCATCTGCATTTAGGTCAGAAAAGGTTTCCTCGATGTACCTCCAGAGCCTAATACTCAGGTTAGATGGGAGAGCGTTTGTGTCTGCGCTCCCAAAGACGGACACTCTGCCTCTCCAGCTGCAAAGCACAGCCCTGGGAACCATGGCAGCACACAGTGCAGCAGCATACGGTCCCGGCCTGCTACCGGCGGCATGTAGGAGATGTATTCTAGATGGAAGGGGCACTCTGAGGAGAGGGATATTGGGTTCCATCTGTGTGCCCTCTTCCGATTCTTAGCCCCCGGTAAGCCGTCTACTAGAATGTACCTTGTCTGCTTCAGCGCAGCGTAGTGTGTTGACCGCCCTGTACCTTCCAGTGGAATGTGCTACTGGAAGGTTACATTGGCTATCTATGCTATGTGTTAACAATGTCTATATTGTTATTTTTGTATTAGAATTGAGCTTCACAAGGCCGGTGTCTACCCCAGCTGACCGAATGAGAAACATTAGGCGGCGTTCTCGAAGAAACAGGGAGGATATGTTTAATGACCTGCTGAAAGCAACACAAGAATCCGCAAGGGAGAATAGAGCCTGGAGAGAGGAATCCCAGCAGAGGAGGCAGAAACACAGGGACGAACTGATAAGCGTCATGAAGGAGCAAACAGAACTGCTAAAGAACATGATAGCTTTGCAGTCCCAGGCGATAAATGTCCGGGCTCCACTCCAGACAGTTCAGCCGTGTATGCCTCCCACACACCGCAGTCCCTCAAAGCATTTCTTTGAAGGCCACCCTCCACCCCGGTACAGGACAACATCCAGCCCCCCCCCCCCAAGCTACTTTTACGAGACCCGGAGCTACACCAACCTGTAACCCCACCCCCATCTTTCAGGTTTCAATAAAAACAGTAACAAAAACTTTGAAGAATGCATTTATTTATACACATTACTGAAATGATCCTAAGGTGCACCTCATGCGTCATGTAACTTAACTAGGGAAGGGCATCATTGAAGTGCTCCCTGAGTGCCTCCCTTATGCGAGCAGCTTCTCCTTGTGCCACCCTAATACTCCTAGTGGCTGGCTGCTCGAATGCTTCCTCGAGGCGCTGTGCCTCCGTAGCCCACGTAGGGGAAAACTTTTCTCCCCTACTTTCACAAATGTTATGGAGGACACAACATGACGCAATCACGGCAGGGATCTGGTCCTCCGCCAAGTCCAGCCTCCCATACAAACAGCGCCAGCGCCCTTTTAAACGGCCGAAGGCACACTCCACAGTCATTCTGCAGCGGCTCAATCGGTAATTGAACCGCTCCTTGCTGCGATCAAGGTTCCCAGTGTAGGGTTTCATGAGCCATGGCATCAGTGGGTATGCCGGGTCTCCGAGGATGACTATGGGCATCTCCACCTCCCCCACTGTTATTTTTTGATCAGGAAAAAAGGTGCCCCCTTGCAGCTTCCGGTACAGACCAGTGTTCCTGAAAATGCGGGCATCATGCACCTTTCCCGACCACCCAGCATTGATGTCCGTGAAACGACCCTTGTGATCCACGAGTGCTTGCAGCACCATGGAGAAGTAGCCCTTCCTGTTTATGTACTCCGTCGCGAGATGGTCTGGAGCCAAAATAGGGATGTGTGTGCCATCTATGGCTCCCCCGCAGTTAGGGAATCCCATGGCAGCAAAGCCGTCCACAATCTCTCGAACATTGCCCAATGTCACTGTCCTCCGTAGCAGGATGCGATTGATGGCTTGGCACACTTGTGAGAGGGCTAATCCGACGGTGGTCCTCCCGACTCCAAACTGGTTTGCAACGGACCGATAGCAGTCGGGAGTCGCCATCTTCCATACAGCAATCGCAACACGCTTCTCCACAGTTAGGGCTGACCTCATGTTGGTGTCTTTCCGTCGCAGGGCAGGGGCCAACTCTGAGCACAGTTCCAGAAAGGTTGCTTTCCGCATTCGAAAGTTCTGTACCCACTGCTCGTCATCCCACAGCTGCATAACAATGCGATCCCACCACTCGGTGCTCGTCTCTCGCGACCAGAAACGGCGTTGCACCGTGTGCAGATGATCGGTGAAGGAGCTGAGCAACGCGGTGCTGTTGCTCTGCATGGCATCGATCAGCCCCTGCTCCTCGGTGTCCTCATCTGACTCGGAGCTCATTGCGTACTGAGCAACAAGCCGAGATGTATTCAGAATGTTGAAGGCGACAATGGAGATCATAGCAGGATCCATGCTGTCGCTGTAGCGATTGATTGCAAGTGGTGCGTTGCGTCACTGCAATGTTGAAAATAGGCGCGAGTTGCTATTGGCAACGAGGAAGACGCTAGGGGAACACAAAGCACCATGGGAAACTGAGAGTTTACCCATGGCGCTTTGCGTTCCTTTCCTTCATCCCATGATTCATAGCGCCGATTCAGGGAAAATGGAACGATGGGATAGGTGCCCAGAAGTCATTGCGCTCAACCGCGATAATGCGTGTAATTTTGTTGCGTTGCAGGGAGCAACGTGTGTACGCGTTGTCCCGCAATAAAGGTCACGTGAGTTTTGTAGCGCGATTGCCTTGTTGCGCTTTAATCTGATCGTGTGTACATAGCCTGGGTTAAACAAGAACTATGGATTTTTCTCTTATTATAACTGATGATTTGACCTCACCTTCCTTTGTGTGCTGTTCCCCAGGGTTTGAATCCTAACACCTATTTTGATTTGCTGTTACAGCCTGACCTGATCCTATGTCATACACTCCCCTGCATTTAATTTCCTCCCATGCTGTAAGTTTCCCATCTGCAAAGTGTCTTACAATAGGATTTTCTCCCATGAAAGCTCATGTGATAAATAAATCTGTTAGTCTTTAAAAGTGCCACAGAACTCTGTTGTTTTTCTGCAATAGATTAACACGGCTACCCCTTTGGAACTTGACTACAACTCTTTATAGTCTCTGAAGAAAAAGCAAAAACACAGATGCTTTCCTGCTTTGGCAGTCTGACTTGCTGAGAATATATATATGAAGCCTAAAAATGCCAGTAAGAAAGGAGTGATACATGGGTTTTGCCCAAGAGGGGTGACAGCTGGGAGTTAGGAGCCTTAAGTGGGTGCTATGGAAGGGGAATAGAGATTCAGTTGTCCTGAACTGTGACAACAGCTACTATTACAAATATCCCCTCCTATAATTACAATAGTGTCTCAGTTGTGCCAGAAGCATTCTGCCAAGTACTCTAAAGTTGCAATTGAATTAAGCAATTGAGTAATAACAACCTCCAATTATTGTCAGACATAGACAGAAACAAGAAATATACTGTGGTGCAGTTAAAATTGTAGAGGAACTTTAGTTTGGCAGAATATAATTAAGAGGGACAGGGGATTGGGCTTTTGTCTAAATGATGAGTTTGAAATAGTGATTAGAATGTTCAAGAGATTCAAGAAAATCAAGAGATTTTTCTTAGGCTAGACTTTGAGGGAGGAAAGCAAAGGAAGTGAGAGGGAAAATTCCCAAAGAAACATAGACCAGAGAACAGAATGAAAATCAAGCAGAAGGAAACTCAGGATCCAATTCTGCAACTGATAGGATGAGGGGAAAATTGCTCACCCATGCAGAGCCCCACCATTACCTATGTGTTAGCAGTTGCAGCATCGAAATGTGAAAAGAGGCAGAAAGGGGGAACATTCTAATTAAAAACACACACACATTTTATGCACTAAAGAATGAAAGAGAGCCAATCTATATTGACAAGCGCTGTTTACCTCGAAGGTCCAGATTGTCTATATCCTTTGTGTATGTGTGGAAGGGAAGAAGTTTCTTCCCTCCCTTTCCATGTGCTCAGTAAAGAAAGGAGTCTTTATACTTGGAGGAGCAGACAGCCAGCTCCCTGAGTGGGCAATCAGCATGTAGAGTGGTAAGGAGATCACAAGATCACAGGCACACTCACTCTGTCACTGCACTGAAGAGTGGGCAAAAGGACCATGCAGTTTGTGTACTGTCCCTGAGCACCAGAGAGCACAGAGATTGCACAGCCATGATGCTCAGTTCATCTTTAAAAGTGCCCCAAGACTCCTTGTTTGTTTTTTCTGAACTAGACTAACACGGCTACCCCTCTTGTTCCTTCTGGAGTTTTCCATAGTGTCATGTCCCTGGAACTTAAATGCCGTTTTAAATTACAGTTTGGGAAGTATTTGCAAATTTGAATTAATTTTGCAAATCCCATTAGTCTGAAACATAGATTGTGAGGTTTACAGAACACTGCTTAGCCCTAGAAATCCTCACACATCACCAAGATTTTTGCCAAGATATTCAGGCTACAAGTATTTTCTTCAACTTAAATTTCTTTACCAGTCACTCTAACTAGTAAATAATCAAGTAATAAAATATCAATTAAGGCATTATTTCCCACAAGTTACAATATTTCTAAAGAGTGTATTAGCAAGAAAATCCACCAGTGTGGTGAGCATTTCTGCTTTCTAGTAAACATTAAAAATATTTTGGGCTATATTTTCAGCTACTGTAAATTCATCTGTAGTTAATTAATTGAACTAGCTTATACTAGGTGTGGATCTGGCTTTTGTTTTTTCCATCAGGCAAAACAAATATACTCATAACTGAGATCTTCATTTTCCAATTATTTTCTTTTCAGTGGCAATAACTTCCATAATCATAGCTTCCATAATCATTAACCTGCATTTTAATGATTCCCTTTAGAATTTTTTTCTGAACATTTTATGAATTTGTCCATTTGTATAAATGTTTACCATTTCATCCTCCACATGTATTAATATTTAATTCCTTTTATGACCTGAATTAGATTTTCCTGCAATATCTCTTTAATTTTCTGATTTGCTAATGTTTATTTCTTCTTCCTTTCCTCCCTCTACAAGTTTCAACTGTCTCATAATTATTGTGCATTTATTTCTTCCCTCTATCTTTAACGGCCTTCCTAACCCTGTACACTAAACCACCCTCTTTTCCTCCAGTTCTTCTCCTCTGAGCAAATCTTTCCCCCACAACAATCCTCTAATTTCCTATAAATATTTTTAAATTTAATTATTTAAATATAAAGCAATTAACATGCCACACATGGTGTTCCCTTTCCTAGGACCTTGTGCAAAGATGCACAGCTCTTCTGTTGACTAATCCTACTGCCACAGGAGGTGAGCCCTACTATTCAAACACTGGAGTATAAAATGATTTGTGTGTCTCTTCTAGGCAAAGAGAATGAGGAATGAGACAGATGGGTCAGGAATGGAAAATCCCTAGGGACAGCAAAGCTTAGAAGACTTGGGCTGTTTATGTTTTATTGTTAATTAATAGCTGGCTTCTGATACTCTTGTTCATTCTGAGTAGCACCTTCCCACGTGTAGTTCTATTGAAATGAATGGCAAGACTCGTGACTTCATGTGCTATTCATTCTGAGTAAAGTACCGTATTTTTCGGACCATAAGATGCACCTGACCATAAGACGCACCCAGTTTTTAGAGCAGGAAAACAAGAAAAAAATATTCTGAACCAAATAGTACCGGTAAACTAAATAGAAGAGAAAAGGAGGGAAGAGAAAGGAAGGCAAAGAAGAGAAAAGGAAGGAAAGAGAAAGGAAGGCGAAGAAGAGAAAAGGAAGGGAAGAGAAGAGAAAAAGAAAGAGAGAAGGAAAGAAGCAAATATGAGAGATGTTAAAGGGTCAAAGCGAATCACATACATACAAATGATTTAAAGTTCATGAAAAGCAGTTTGCAGGTTTGTTCCTCTGGAGTTTGCAGGCTTCTTCCTCTGGTAAACACCCAGCACCAGGGTGGGCCTCAATCCTTTGTTCAGTCTCAGAGGAATAGTTCCAGAGACATGTTTAAGTCCTAGTGGCTCAACAGGTTTTCTTCTTCGGCCCATTATACTGGGGAGCTTCCTTAATGGGCCATTAAGGAGACAATGGCCAGGTAGACATTCAGTCTGGGGAATTTTCCCAGCCTTACACAAGTTAAAATATAACAATCATATTCCTAACTTCTAATATGAATACAAATCCTACACATAAACTATATAATCATTCCCCACAAATTATTACCTTTCTATTGACACCAAACATGGCATAGTTCCTATGGATTATAACAATCATAAAATATTAATACAAAATAATATCATAAATAGTTCCTTGAATCCTGACAACGTCACAGGGGGGCCAACCCCAGCTGAGCCTGCCCCGTCCGGCAGGGGTGTGGGTTTGTTTGAGTGTGTGTGGGGTTGTGAACTGGGGGAGTGGCCTAGTGGCCTGGCCAGGGGGTGGGGGCTAGCAGGGAGTGGGCTGGAGGGCCACAGCCCTGGATCTTTTTGCTATCCAGCAACGCCCCCTGGCGGGAACACTGCTTGCTGGACAGCATTCGGACTATAAGACGCACTCTCATTTTCCCCCCACTTTTGGGGGGAAAAAAGTGCGTCTTATGGTCCGAAAAATACGGTAAACTGAAAAAGCAAATCTTAGGAAGGAGTAATGCTTCAACCAGATCTAATGCGGCCTGCTGTGCTAGGAGCAGAGCAAGAATGCCACCTGTTTAGTGCCCAAAGCAACCCCATTACCTATTCCAGGTATTATATCTAGATCACTTCTGTCCCACTTATTTGTTGCTGTTTTTTTTCCATGTGTCTCATTTTTTTGTTCATTTGTCATCCACTTACTGGACAAAGGAATATTTTGTAGTTTTCTACTCTCAAAAATCTTGGAAGTCACCAGACTCTTGGTTTTGGGGCATTTTCAGTGAAAATCCAAAACATTATTTTAAAGCTTTGATTTGCATCAAATACTCATTTTCTTTCCTTTTTTTTCAAAGAACATAAAATACCAGCTCTAATATTCACTGTATACTGTGCCTATCCGAGTAGCACCTATCGGGCTTCTCCTCTAACCTGTAGAAAACATGCAACATTCAGTCCAGTTGCACTTCTATATTTTAACTGAAGTATATTTACTGCATCAGTCTATGGATATGACGAATTCATAGAAATGCATCAGAAGTCCTCAAATTACATCAAATATATGTTAGCGTTACAGCATTATGTGTATTCATATTAGTGAAAGTGTTTTGATTATTATGTTCTTGGTGCAAAACGATAGTCATCTGTTTAAATTCAATTTCAGAGCAAAATTGATTTTTTTGCCTCTCATCTGACTGTCAAGGCTGTAGCTGAAGTAACTAGGACAGAAAAGGCTGCCAAAAACAGACAAATATTAAACAGATCCAGAGACACAGCAGAGTGGGTCAGCTTCTTTGTTTTTAATTTTTGTAGTTAGGAAGTACAGAAGATAACACAAATAATCAATAATAAAAAGAGCAATGTTGGTATTTTATTAACTTTATTGCACACTCACAGAATAGAAAGAATGGTGGGGAGATTCACACCCAGCAAGACAAAAAAAGAGAAAGTCTGATAAAGGACAGAGTTAAATGTTAACCTTTTGGGTTTTTTTGTTATTAATAAGCCCCACATTGGTGTATACCTTAATTAAATTTCTTATTTGGTAATAGAGGTTGTAGGGGGTGCTAAATACACATGTACATGCACATGGCTTCTGTTTATGCACAGTGACAATCATTCTCAATTTGACAGCCAACTTCATTTCTTATGGTGCTATTTATTAATTTTAGGCAGCTGGAGATAAAGATGAAACAGGTTTAAAAAAAAAAACAAAAAAAACCCATAAAGACAGATCTGGGAGACCCGAACCTGGAGATAGGTGTATTGGAATTTAATTTAGTACAGAGAAATTGAAGGTGAGCATGTCTGCAGCTCTTTCTCCAAGATGAGGACTAGATTACCAGGCAATGCTACATAGACTGGTCCAGAGAGATTTTTTGGAAGACCTGATCTTCTCAAGCACAGATTCCTTGGCATTATGACTAAGCCACACTTTTATGGTATTTTTGATGTTGTCCCACTTGTGGCTAGTAAATGATGTCTATAATGCTGCTGTGTCTTATGCTACGCTGAATGTCCTAGATATGGGTTAAGATTTGCATTGGCTGGTGCACCGTAGGTGAAATTTACCATCCATTAGTATATGGATTTGAGGAAACTGACAGAGTAAATACCTGGAAATATTTTTTTGTTGTTACAAACATATGCTATTATTAAGTTTTTTTTGTTTGTTTGTTTGTTTTTAAAGCTGGCAATCAGCCAGAAGTCACATGTACAGTTCTTCCATGCTATTGACCCCTTTAAAAAGGCGGTTCAAAATAAAAATCAATATTAAATTATGTTTGATGTGTTTCTTTATTAAAAGCCACAACTTCCCGTATTTTCTGCAACAATGATTTATACCTAGTAGATCAAACAAAATGTTCTTTTCAGCCCAGAAATCTGATAATTTAGTTTAACACAGTGAATACGCTGCCAAAAATAAAATTCTTGTCTGCCACAGTTATTATTATTAAAAGATAATGCAAGCAGAATAGTACAAAGCTAGAATGTGTCTTCTGTGCCTCACTGATGTGTGATAATTGTCGTCCTGTAGAGATGGTACTGGCTGTGAAAAAAATCTTCACAATAATAGAGGCCTCAAAATAGTTTTATTTAGTGATGGAAAAGAAATATCTGCTTGCTGTATTAAAGAGCCTTTTATTATGTGTTTTTGTCTGACACTGTCACTTGATTGTTTTATTGCACTGATGAAAAGAACAGGTCATTGGTTATATATTTTAGAGAGTGTCTACACTAGGTATTGTTGCCTCAGATTTTCTATTGCTGCTACCACCTGTTTAGCTTTACCAGAGATGGCAATAGTGGGAATCCTATTGTAGACAAGGCAACAATGGATGCCATTGTTTTATGTTATCTCATGAAGACACACTCTGATCACAGTTTGACAGCAGCCCTCAAATATCAATAAGCCACCTAAAGCCCCTTTAGTCTAGCATTTATACCTATACTACTTCTGGTACAGCTGAACCAGTGGTAGTAGTAGTGTGAGAAAAAAGTATAATGTAACTTCTTCCAGACTGTGATAAAGGGTAGATAGCTAGATCCACAAATTGATGTTTTTTTCTTTTTTAGGAAAGTGTTTTAGAAAATTAGATGTGAATTGAAATAATTTCAAGATTTTTAAAAAATTTCTCTGAAAAGAGACTTTTATTAGAGATTGTCGGTGTGTTTTGCAATTGAAACACTCCTCTGATGAACTGGAAATCCAAATAAAATAATCTTGTGACTATGCATAAGAACTAGAAAATTAAACTGATGATGAACATGAAGACAGAAGCAGACTGTTCTCAGCATTATCCAACTTGAGTAAAGTATAGAAAAGTAAATGCACAACGCTGATAGTACAAGGTCATTTTGTTTGAAAGATATTTTGTTGCATGTTTTATTTTAAAAACTATTCAAAATGTCAAATAACAGGTTTAAATGGAATTATTTAATCAAAGATTATCAATCAATCAAATATTAATACATCTTTCTACATAAATTAGAAAGAATTGCTACATTATCATCCTTGATGTAAGGTAAAGAGCTAGCCATTGTGGGTTTGTGTAAATTGCTCATAGAGCTTGGGTTTAATTGTGGTGAGATGTATGGGCTGCAGCCCAAGCTCTGGGGTCTTCCTACTTTACAGGATCCAAGAGCCTGGGCTCCAGTTCTAGCCCAAACATCTCACCACAATTAAAAGCCCCTTGGATTCATAGGTCTTGTGTTAAGGCAGCTGACACTGACCAGCCACAGGTTTTTAACTGTGGGGTACACATAACCTGCATCTCCTCTCTAACAGAGGTTTGCACTCCCACCTAATTTTCCAAATGCTTGTCTTTTTATAAGATCTGAGACCCAAAAGAACCCACAACCTTTTGGGAGGGAAACATTTTCCCATGATGAATTTCTGTATGATTCCTCTTTCGACTTTTGTATTCTTCCTCCTTACTGGTGGAATTTCTTTAGGTTATATGATCAATGAGCTAAGGAGAATTATAATGTTTTCATAATTACTATTCATTCCTTACTGAAACCATCTATCCTAACACGTATGTCTTCTCAACCAGCCAGTTTATAATAGAAAACATTTGCCATAACCAGTATTCCTCATCTATTTGTCTATTCCTTGTCAGTTTTGTTTGTATGTCTGTAAACAATTTTAGCAGTTTGAAGGGGCCTTTTCCCTGGGCATCTGGATTCCCACAAACCAGAAGATTCTGAGGATAACTAGATAAAGCCCAATACAAAATTGTATGAAATTCTGGGATACAAATTATTCTGGTTAAAAACCAATGCCCTGGGCCTGAGAATTCAAACACTTTTTTTCATACCTTAACTATTTCCCCACATTTTATTACATAAACATAATTAGAAAAAGAAAACAATAAATATTAATCTTTTTATTCCAAACAGGTATTAACCTAATATTTTAATGTGTCATCAAGTAAAAATTATATGAAGAGATGATTTATCTTGACAATTTTAAAGTAAGATAAACAAGTTTCAGTAATAAAGATCATATTGTAAATATATCGTCTTTTCATCCAGAAAAAGCCTTCACATTCACTCTTCCTGTGACGAAAGAGACAAATATTTAATCTGCAGGCCTATAGAATTTAAGGATACACAATGGAAGTAATGATTATATATATTGTAAAGAGTTTCTTTCAAGGCTCATAGCTACCAATTTTATGTCCATAACACATTTCTTTCATTAAAAGCAAAAACTAAGGACAAAAGAAGAAAGTTATCTGAAATGAGTGAGTGAAATTAGTTTATGTTCACCCAGATTCCTGTATTAAGGACACCTATGTTTTGTGTAATCCTTCCTTAGAGCTGAAGAGGGACCAGAAGACCACTTGAGAACCCCTATAGCCTTGCATTTCTGTGGTTCCAAATCATTTTTTTTTATTTCACCAGTGTGTTGAGTGACTACTTTGTTTTGTTCATTGGGCTTTTGTTATTGTGCTTAGTCTTACTGAGACATTCTCATTTAGGGCCTGACCCAGCTTCCATTGAAATCAGTGGAAAGACTCCCATAGATTTCAATAAGACATGAGTTAAATCAAGCCCTTACACAACCTGGGATGAATCAATTCATTGACTTACCATAGATTTATAATTAACTGTAGAATTTGGCCCATTTTCTTTTCATAAAATTGAAACCAAACAAGTTTGGGGCTCAGTTTAACTAACCCCCGAGCAAACGGAAGCCTGTGCAGTCAGCATCATAGAATGGATGTAGTTCAAACAAATTAAAGGAAAAGCAAAGAAAATCCCCTTCCTGGAGTCCAGTTTAGTTTGCACACTCTGGTAAGTCATCGTTACAACCTTACAGTTTGAAATCACCATCTGTTGATTCCCTATTTTGCCTCATACAACTGTTCCCAAATGAGAGCTGAACAGAAGAACTACACAAGACAAAATCCTTATAACTATGCAGCGTATTATCTGAACATTTCTCTCACTATCTGAAACTGCAGAGTATGAATTTTCCCTCAGACTCTCAGGATTTTCTATACTGTAACTGTCTCTTACCTCCCAGGATTTAGCGGGGTACTCTGTCCATTTAGCAATATCGCAAGTACTGCTGTTTATGACCCCAAGCCCTACTTTTTCCCCCCTCTGCAAAAGTAAGTATTTGGGGTACAGGGATGTCTTGAAAGTGCATGCTTTTCATAAACTGACTGAAAAAAATCAGGCCTCTTTAAAATATCTGAAGTTGTGAATCTCAGAACTGAAGTACTCAAAATCTCCAGTCACATGGGAATTTAGGTGTATTTTCTTGTGTTCATAAGGGTTGATTGCCTTTCTTCAGACTTAATATGGCTATATCTTGAAATCCTAGCTAAGGCCTCTTCCCAATTCTCTGGTTGACTATGTGAGTCCTGTACATATTTCACTAGCTTGTGCACACAGAATGGAGACTTCTTCTGTTCTCTAAAGAACTATTTGAAAGGCTTATGTACCAGAAGTCTAAAAGTTTGTGGATACTTCTATTAACTACCCAAAACATGTAGGACTGTGAAATTGGTCTGCAAACTTTGTTAAAAAGGAGAGAGAGACACACACACAGAGGGAGGGAGAGAGAGAGAACCCTTTAAAATGTGATGGGTTTTTTGTTTGTTTGTTTGTTTGTTTGTTTTGGCATATAAAAATGGCTAACATCAGATTTGGTTTATATGTCAGGCAAGACTGTAGTTTGTGTTTCTCTGATGCAGTTTACCCATCCATATTGGAAATACAAAGAGATATTTGGGGGATGTGGGAGCACAGTGCATTTTGGTGGGAAGTTATATCATGCTGCTTGCTATTCTGTTCTCTCAGGGAGAGAGAATGAGCTAAAAATATCTTTTTATATTAATAGTACAATCAGAACTTGTGAGCCATCCTATTCCTGTTACTTCTTTGTCTTTGAGTGGAGGCTTGTGGATATAAGGAAAGGGAGAGGGCAGTCTACTGCAGCTCTGATCTATCCCAACCAATTCACATTTAGATAAAGATAAAGATTTTTTTAACCTTTATGAATATGTAGACTAAGTGCACAGGGCAAAAGTTGGATTTACTCCTGGGTTCAGTGGGTGGGTTTGAGAGTGAAAGCGTTAAGAGGTGCCCGTGGATGGTGTGAGGCTGGTAGCAGCCCCTGGCTCACTGGAACTGGGTCTTCTTGGAGTCGGGTTGCTTGGGAATGCAGCCCAAAGTGGGTGGTAAACTCCATCTAAGTCTAAATACTGGCATGAGATTGATAGTTAGCAAGTACCACAAGGGAAAGTTGAAAAGAGAGTTCAAGAGGGCATCTATGAGTCTATGAGTGACAGAGAGGTTGCACTCTAGTATTTGAGTTCACAGAACATGTGGGAGTAGAATAGATACCGTATTTTTCGGACCATAAGACGCACTTTTTTTCCCCCAAAAGTGGGGGGAAAATGAGAGTGCGTCTTATAGTCCGAATGCTGTCCAGCAAGCAGTGTTCCCGCCAGGGGGCGTTGCTGGATAGCAAAAAGATCCAGGGCTGTGGCCCTCCAGCCCACTCCCTGCTAGCCCCCACCCCCTGGCCAACCCAACACACACTCAAACAAACCCACACCCCTGCCGGACGGGGCAGGCTCAGCTGGGGTTGGCCCCCCTGTGACGCTGTCAGGATTTAAGGAACTATTTATGATATTATTTTGTATTAATATGTGATGCTGTCAGGGTTTAAGGAACCATTTATGATATTATTTTGTATTAATATTTTATGATTGTTATAATCCATAGGAACTATGCCATGTTTGGTGTCAATAGAAAGGTAATAATTTGTGGGGAATGATTATATAGTTTATGTGTAGGGTTTGTATTCATATTAGAAGTTAGGAATATGATTGTTATATTTTAACTTGTGTAAGGCTGGGAAAATTCCCCAGACTGAATGTCTACCTGGCCATTGTCTCCTTAATGGCCCATTAAGGAAGCTCCCCAGTATAATGGGCCGAAGAAGAAAACCTGTTGAGCCACTAGGATTAAACATGTCTCTGGAACTATTCCTCTGAGACTGAACAAAGGATTGAGGCCCACCCTGGTACTTGGTGTTTACCAGAGGAAGAAGCCTGCATTCGCTTTGACCCTTTAACATCTCTCATATTTGCTTCTTTCCTTCTCTCTTTCTTTTTCTCTTCCCTTCCTTTTCTCTTCTTCGCCTTCCTTTCTCTTTCCTTTCTCTTCTTTGCCTTCCTTTCTCTTCCCTTCCTTTTCTCTTCTATTTAGTTTACTGGTACTATTTGGTTCAGAATATTTTTTTCTTGTTTTCCTGCTCTAAAAACTGGGTGCGTCTTATGGTCAGGTGCGTCTTATGGTCCGAAAAATACGGTAATTCTATCTAATTCTGCTATCAGCTATGGGAGATTTCTTTTACAGAAAGTAGCACAAGACAGTGGCTTTGGAGTTGAAATACTGGGGTTCTATTCTAAATTCCTAGATGCTTATGGAATTTATATGGTAATTGAGTCTGTTGTCTAAATTGCATGGATTTGTTGCAGAATGTTAAGACTGCCACTGTGCTTGCTGTTGGTTCATGTCTTAAGACATTAACTTAAGGAACTTAAAACCTCAGGCTTGTTTTGGTTTGCATGCTGTATATTGCCAAGTCTGAGATAATGTCAAAATGTCATGAACAGTTCATTAATCTGAGGCAAAAGGCTTTTGATAGTGATATAATAATGACTTGAGTGTCTTGGAAAGAATCTACTGTGATCAGGGACTTAGTGCATACGAGCAGGCACCAGTATAAGCAGTAGCTTATACAACAAATCAGAGAGGAAATATTTAACTTTCATAAATATAAACCATTGCCTAATGGACAGCAACCAATGTAGTGAATCAGAGGTTTAGTATAAGGATGTAAAGTCAGGGGCTTCAGGGTCAACTTCTATTGAGCCTGTAGTGTCATACATAATTTTAGTTCTTATTCTCAGTGAAATGAAGTTGAGATTTGAATTAGCTTTTGATAACAGGTAGTGTTTTCTCACTGTTGACAATCTCTTTGCACCACGATGCAGACTGAAATCCAAGATCAATATTGTAATTCCAATTTGTGGCTCTATCCATGAAACCTCTATAGTATTTCTGATAGAATTTACATAGGGTTAATTTCAAAAGTGCTCAGCCCCACAAATGGAGCCAAATTTTCAATAGGTTAGCTGTCATAAAGGCACCTAAATAAAGGCCAGATTTTTCAAGGAAATGAGTATTGCTTACATGCTGAGGTATTCTGAAAATCTGCACATTTATTTTGTTGCTTATCTCAACTGAAAATCTGACACTCAGACCATACGATTTTACCCTCTAAAATAAATGGAAACAGAGATGCAAGGAACCTGATGCACTTATGTGTATTCTAGGTGGAGTGGACCGAATAGAACATGAGTTGTAAAGTCATGGGACTTGAAGTGGGGAAGTATGACATTCCCCTCTGCAATCTGAACTCGTGTCCTCCTGTGTCACCCCAGTCCCTCATTCTTGAAGCCCATCGTATTCTGCTCCACTGTGTGAACCCCCACTCCCTGGTCAATCCATGCAAAACCTACAGCAAGCAAGGTGTTGCCAACTAAGCAAGTGAGTGTTTCTGGCCAACCAATATTGGGATTATACACTGGAGTGACCCCAGACAACACTCCAAATCCCAGATGCATCCCTAGGAACTGCAGTCTTACCATGTTCAGTGCTGCCTCCTGCACGTTGTAAGCTCATGTGTTCATCAGTTTATCAAATAAATATATATATGCACATGCCTTGTCACTTCAAATGGAGTCTCTAACAAATCTTAACCCAAATGCACTGCTTTAGATAAACAAACAAATTTACTAAGTACAGAAAGATTTTCAGTGACTATAAGTCTGAGAAAATTAGTCAGATAAGATCAATATAAACAAAAGTCATACACATTCTAAACTAAGTTTAACACTTTCAGCAACCTTACATATTCAGATGATTCTTATCACAGGCTGGCTGATCTGCTTCCAGCCAGGCTATCCCCTAGATCTTCATTTCAGTTGCTTGGTAGTGTTTGTAGATGACATGGAAGAGAAAGAGTTCAGCAAAATGTCTCCCCCTATTAACATAATGAGCAAAAAATCCATAGTCCCTGAGGCAATGGAGTCGAATTTACATACAAGTTCCAATTCTGCAGTTTCACTCTGAAGCTGATTTGTTGTTTATTTATTTGAGCACCGCTATTAACGAGTCGTCAATGGAGTGTGCAAGGAGATTGAAGTGTTCCTCTATTGGTTTTTGAATGTTGTGATTTCTGATGTCAGATTTGTGTCCATTTATTCTTTTGTGTAGAAACTGTCCTGTTTGTCCAATATATAAGGCAGGGGAGCATTTCTGGCACATGATGGCATAAATCACATTGGTGGGCAAGTAGGTGAATGAGCCCTTGATGGAGTAAGTGGTTTGATTAGGTCCAATGAAGTTGTCTTCTGTGTAAATATGTAGGCAGAGTGGTTTGTTGCAGGGATATGTGCTTGCTTTAATGTTTCTATTTGGTCTGTAGTTGCCGGTGAGTATCTGTTTAAGGTTGGGGGGCTGTCTGTAAGTGAGGAGAGGTCTGTCTCCAAAGGCTTGAGAGCGTGAGGGATCATCATGTAGTATAGGTTGTAGATCCTTGATGATATGCTGTAGAGGTCTTACTTTGGGGTTGTAGGTGATGATCAGTGGCATTCTGTTATTTTCTTTCTTGGGCTTCTCCTGCAGTAGTTGACTTCTGGGTACCCGTCTGGCTGTTTCAATCTAGTTCTTCACTTCCACAGGTAGGTATTTTAGCCTTAAGAATGCTTGACAGAGATACTGAAGGTGTCTATCTCTGTCCAGAGGATCGAAGCAAATGCGGTTATATCTTAGGGCTTGACTATAGACAATGGATCGTGTGGTATGTCTGGGATGAAAGCTTGTGGGATGTAGGTAACTATAGCGATCAGTAGGTTTTCGGTATAGGATGGTGTTCATGTGTCCATCTCTAATTTCCACTGTAGTGTCCAGAAAGTGGATCACAGTTGTCATTTGTGAATTTCTTTGTTGACATCTGGGCCAGTCCTTTGTTCCTGGAATTCTGAGCTGGGTTGTTCTATACAAGTATTAATGAGGTATGAATTGCTCTTCAACTCTATAGAGTTTTGCCTAGAGCTGTCTCAAGCCATGAGACACATATTTGGGAATATCACATACAGAAGCCTCATAACCATACACATTGGACATCGCAAGAACCATATATCACTATAAAAAACAACGTTCAGTTTGCCATGAGCATTCCAAAAACATACTACATGTCACATTTTGCATTAAACAATATACGATCACACTGTAAGGGTGAACATGAATGGTACACAATTATGTAATAAGTGTGTACATGGGAGTGCAGTGTGTCACAGAAGGATGAAAAATGGAAAAGAGATTTCATTAAATATGACATATATAAGAAGCAATTTTCTATATAGATTAACTAAAAACCAGTCACAAGAGTAATTTGTCTATATTGCTGGTTGTGCTGGAAACAGGTATGCAGTACTTGTCCAATTAATTCTTTTGTGTGTTCAAGATATAAGACCTGTTTGTGCTTTTCTATTTTGTGTTTAGCGTCTTGAATGAAACACAGCTTTTGATCAGTTTTCTTGTGGAAATGAAAGTGCTCTACAGAGATCCTTACAAAACATACTAATTGTTTGGTGCTCTTGATATAAACAATAAGGTACTACTAAAAGTATTAAGAGCCCTATAGGGTCAGAGTTATCATTGGTACATTTATACTCAAGGGGCATTAACACAGTTCTTAAACATTTATCTCTAACTCAGAAACTGTATATGAGATTTTCACACGTGCTGAACATATTAATCATCATATTACTCTGCTTATCACACATTTCCTCTCTACTATGACCTTCTTATATGCAGAGGTGCTGGGAACAAGCAAGCTCTGTTCATGCATGTCTTTTATATATAATCAATCACTCAATTCCACCTGCTTTTTAGGCTCCAGGCTTGCAGTTGCAACACTTGGTTCTTCTGGAACTTTTCCTTTTAACAAAAACATTTTCTCCATTTCATTGCCTTAGTCTCACTTCTGTGCTTGCATTTCTCTTATCCTATGCTTCACCAGATGGCTCAGGATAGGTAAACTCCAGGGGTGAAATTCTGGCTTACATTGAAGACAGTGGGATTTTTGTCATTGGGTCAGAGTTTCATATCTGCTCATCCATGACTATATGTTTTAAACTAAAATTGTGCTTAGGTATTCCTCTTTCCAGCTCTGAAATTAGGGCCTAATCCAACTTTTATTCAAGTCGAAGAAAATATTACCTTCACCTTTTATGAAAGTTGCAGCAGACCTTAAGGATACTCTACAATTCAATGAAGTTTCAAATATATATTGTGATACACATATATGGAAGAATCCTATTACCTGAGAAAATAAAGAGAAATTTCCATTTATGTTTGAATTCTCTTCATTCCACACACAAGTAGAGTCACACCCCATAATTTCATTCCCTCATCCCAAAATGCAGGAATTAATATATGAGTAATGGAAGAGATACTAGGATAGATGCTCTATGTACAAACAGAATCTGAAGAGAAGTTAAAGTAAAGTAATGTGAGTAATGCTTTAATTTTTACTTGCCCTTTCCTCTCCCCCACCACTTGTCCTTTAAAGCAGGGGTGGGCAAAGTTTTTGGCCTGAGAGCCAAATTGGAGATATGGCTGCTCATGGCAGGCCACAGGCAGAAGAGGAGAAGGCAGGGCTTGGAGGGGGAGTGGCCAGCCCTGCCCCCAGAGAAAGGGATGGAGCTGGGTTCCACTCCCCTCCCTCCCAGACTCAGCAGCAGCTTGTACCACAGCTAGAGTGCCACTGCGGCTCTCCTTCTCCCTCTCCACTCAGCTCCAGAGGCAGCTCGCCCCACAGCCAAAGCACTGCCACCACCACTCCCCCTCCTTCTACTTCCCTCCCAACTCTTCTGACAGCTCACACCATGTCAATGCCACTCCCCCTCACACCCAGCTTCAGCAGCAGCAGCGTCTTGGCCATAACATGATCCACCAGTAAAGCTGGGAGGGAGGGAGACCAGTGGTGGCACTCTGGACCTGGGAGCAGCTCTGAGCTGACAGGCTGGAGGTTAGGCATTCGTGGGCCAGATCCAGCCCGCGGGCCATAGTTTTCCCACCTCTGCTTTAAAGTGAGATCACTGAGCTACTGCTAGCAAATGAGTTTGGGTCAGCACAAGTTCTAGGGCATCCCCACTGCACTACTTGTTATAAACACACACAGTGTGTCACTACTTCAGAGATCTTACTTAATCCTGTTGATAGTCACCTGAATAAAGACTAGTCACCTGAGTAAAGGATTACAAAACTTAAGGACAGAGCCCAGGTTACATACAGTAGGTGAAAAGGAACTCCATTCATTAAGATGTCCGAGAAGCATTTTAGGAAACACCCTGAAGTTTATAAATAGAAGACAACCGCTGATATTTCAGATACAATAGGTTAAACAAGCAAAGTTTTCCTTATATTTCTATAGAAAAATGGAATAACTGGAATAACTCATATTAGAAAACGTATAGCTTGCATTTAGATTTATCATAAGGCTATTTTTCTGTTTAACATTGGATCCAAAACGGAGATAGTCTTGCTTAAATTTAAAATGCATACATGATTAAAGGGGCACAATAATGTTAAAAGTGTTCAAAGAGCTTAAGTCTGGTAGCTGTTTTAAAATTTGAAATCCAAATGTGGAGTTGGTGCAAATCAGTATAATTCAATTGACTTGAATTCTAGTTAACACCAACTGAAAATCTGACCCTCACTCATTTCACAACTCCATTTTACCTAAATATTGCAGAGAATGCATAATATTTGATTTTATACCTATAACACCAATGCTACAGTAAGTTTCTATATTGCAGTGCTAGGCAGGAAACTGCATTTTTATTTAAGATTGATATTGTCATAACAATTATTTATCTTCTATTTATTTATAGTGTTATACAAATAAATACATCAATATTCTACTGAATATATGTTACACTAATTCTTCAATATTTCAGCATTTTAAAGGAATCTGTCAGATCAGATTTGATTCCTGATTTAAGTTTTGTAAAGCCTGATTTTACAAGGCTAACAGAAATGTTTCCATATCTATTACATGCAATATTAACATTTTCCAAAGCCAGTAATATTCCAATATTTCCAAACATTGTAGCATTCAACTAATGAATGAGTACTTGAAAGTAAGATGTACAAAAGTTGAGATTACTTTAGACAAAAGTGAAAGTTACTATTTAATTATTTTATCATATAAAAGTAGAACATAAACTATTACCTGAACGTTAATAATAGTGGATTATTAGTAATCAGCACAAGACATCTATTTGTCAGGTTAAAAACATTAAAAAACAAAACCAAAAAATTCTCTGTCCCTTTAATTCCCCTTATTCCTAGAATTGTATAGAACATAAAATTATGTACTCACTGGGGTCATATTCTTCCTGTTGGTGGAAGATCAAAAGCATTTTTACAGCATGACTTGTATTTGCAAGCATTGTGCCATCCCTTTGGAACTTGCCATGGTCCTGAGATACTAGAGTCTATGCCAAAGCATAACTAACGCAGATGAGATATATTATGGCTGTAGGACAGATGTCATTAAGGTACTCTCTTGGTGAAAGTAATAAACATACCTTTGCTTAGAAGGGTACAAGAGTTGCAGGTAAAATGTTATATGTGCATTACAGACTGTTGTATATTGTCAAGTGAAGAACTTCACTTGTGGTTCAAGTACTTTCTGAAGGTCAGCATTTAAACATTGTGATATACTAATATAACCTTTAGCTGGTTCTAAAACAATTTTTGTGTAACTATTTTGCTTTTATTTTCCACAAAAAGAACACTAATCGCCTTGAATTGAAAAAGAAAACTACATAAAGCTCCTTATTAAATGCAGTGTGCACTTGATTGAAATGTACAGCTGCAATTATTAAGTGACGCAGTGAGAGAGTGAAATATATTGCTGGCATTCACACTTCTATTTTAGTTGCTCGGGGTTTATAAAACACTTGCAAACAAGTTACTATATGCAAAACATAATGTAGCTAATTTGAGTGCTTTCAGCAACTCTGAGTTTTATAGGTTTTTATGGCCTCATGATTGATATTTTCACTTTGTGATTGGCTTAAAAGGCCCTATAGCACCCTCACAGAGGATAAACTACGGTTTTATGTC
The DNA here is from genome assembly GCA_007922175.1 of Pelusios castaneus. Taxonomy (NCBI): domain Eukaryota; kingdom Metazoa; phylum Chordata; order Testudines; family Pelomedusidae; genus Pelusios; species Pelusios castaneus. The sequence goes on along the minus strand of ML685785.1, from coordinate 14,354,692 downwards.
CATTATAGGAACACTGCAATAGCTAGGAGGCTCTTTCCTCAATTAGAAGAAACTGGCTAATATTAAAAGAGCTCTGTTTCATATTTAAGCAAAATATTTAAACAGTAAAGTTCTATTCTGGTTTGTTACTGTATTCAATTAGGATGCAAATAGGCTCACATGATTGCTGATGTTAAGCCTTGTAATTCCTGTATCACAAGTATTGTCATTTAAGGATGCAGCATGATCTAGCAGAAACAGCATAACATTGGGAATTGGGAAACCTGAATTTTAATCATGACACTGCAGCTACCCTGATTGTGGTCATTTTTGGTTTTGTAAAGATTTTTTTTTTTCTGGTTAAGATTGGCGTCAGTACTCAGGCTAGTTGAACCCACTTCTTTGCCCTTGTTATTCTATATATTCTTGTTATTCTATTCTATTTAGTTAGAGGAAGGCTATTTTAGATTCTTGACAGAACCACAGCCAACAGACCACAGGACCAACTTTTCTTCCTTAAATGGTATGGAGTAGAATAAAACTGTGAACATAAAAATTCCATCAGGTACCATAAGAAATAGCCAGGGGGCAGTAAAATAGCAATATCTATCCTTCAACATACTGCATGTAGCCTCTATCCCTTTGAGGCATCTCTGTACAAGCTCAGCTATCATTTATAGAACTTGGGTGGGCGTGACTAGGTGGAGGGACTAGCACTTGTGTGGTACACATTCCCCTTTGATGTCCACATCACATAATATAATTTACTCTGAGCCATATCTCATCTTCCTAAATTTTCAGACAACACAGGGAATACATCCCCATGTAGTTCGTGGAGGCCAGCTAATGGGAGCATGACTGGATCAGCTGTCCTGTTTGTACTTCACAGGTCCTGGGAATTTTCCTGTGAATGGAATATAGTTAGAAAATAGACTAATGATTTAATCCATCTGCAGATTTATATAGCATTTGTCACTGTAGTATCTGAGCTTGTTCCTACAGACCTTGGCTCTCAGAAAGAACTGTTCACAGCCAATTCTACCCAATCATCAGTGTTGCTTTCAGCAAGGAAGATTGCAGAGTAAAATGAACACAGAGCCAAGGTTGCTAAGCTATACAAGAAATACCTGTTCCTTTGATGCAGTTTTATGAGAAGTAAGGGAACATAGTCCCATAAAACAATAAAAATATTGAAGCCACTGAAATTATAAAGAAGTCTAGTGGCACTTTTAAAGACTAACAAATTTATTTATCGCATGAGTTTTTGTGGAACAAAATCCCAGTTCATCAGATACTTGAAGAGGGGGAACTTACAGAATGGGAGCAAACTAAATGCAAGGGAGGGTAAGTCATGAGATCAGGTCAGATTGTTACAGAAATCAAAGCAGTTGTTTAGATTCAAGCAGTAGACAACAGCATAAAGGAGGGAGGTGGGGAAAGAAAGGAAAGCAAAATTACCCGTTGTAATGGGTAAAAAAGAGTAGTCTGTATTCAGCCCTAAGCTAACAATGTCAAATCTGCATATGAATTCCAATTCTGCAGTTTCTCTTTGAAGCTTTGATTTACTTGTTGATTTGCCTAAGTGCGGCTATTAACAGATAGATGGAGTGATCAGGAAGACTGAAGTGTTCCCTTATTGATTCTTTAATGTTATTTCTGATGTCAGATTTTTTGTGCAGACACTGTCCCTGTTTGTCCAATATATAAGGTGGGGTGGCATTTCTGGCACATGATGGTATAAATCACACTAGTGTATGAGCAGGATAATGAGCCCTTGATGGAGCAGCTGGCTTTATTAGGTACTATGATGGTGTCTTTTGTGCAGATATGTGGGTAAAATTGGCAACGTGATTTGTTGCAGTGATATGTACCTCCTTTAATCATAGAAACTTGAAGGGACCATGAGGTCATTGAGTCCAGTCCCCTGCACTTATAGCAGGACCAAGTACCTTCTTAAACCATCTGACAGGTGCTTATCGAAACTGCTTTTAAGAACTTCCAATGATGGAGATTCCAAAACCTGCCTAGATGATTTAGTCCAGTGGTTAATCACCCTGACAGTTAGAAATTTTTTCCTAATGTCCAACCTAAACATCCCTTGCCGTAATTTAAGCCTATTGCTTCTTGTCCTATCATCAGCAGGTAAGGAGAACAAGTTTTCTCCCTCCTGCTTGTGACAACTTTTTAGGTACTTGAAAACTGTTATCATATCCTCTCTCAGTCTCTTCAGCTATGTCTACACTGGCAAGTTAGTTTGAATTAAGGAAGCTTAATTTGAACTAAATTAAGCCTTGGCCACACTAGGCTTTCATTAGTTCGAATTAAGGACTTCCTTAATTCAAACTAATAAATTTGATTATACTTTTTGAACTAATGGTTAATTCAAACTAGTTAGTTCGAATTAACTCAATATGGCCATGTTAGTTCGAACTAAGCGCTTAGTTCGAACTAACCGGCACATTGACCTTAATGCAATTGACTAATTCAAACTAAGCAAGTACGAGACATGGCACTTGCTTAGTTCAAACTCGCATTCTAGTGGGGCCATGCTAATTCGAATTAAGTTAATTCGAACTAAGTAAAATTAGTTCAAATTAGTTATTTCGAATTAACTAATTCAAACTAATTTTAATAAGTGTAGACATAGCCTTCCAGACTAAACACACCAAACTCTTTCAATCTTCCCTCATAAGTCAAGTGTTCCAGACCCTGAATCATTCATGTTGCCCTTCTGTGGACTTTCTTCAATTTGTCCACATCTTCCCTGAAATGAGGTGTCCAAAACTGGATACAAAATTCCAGTTGAGGCCTAATCATGGCAGAGTAGAGTGGAAGAATTACTTCTCATGTCTTACTTAACAATACTCCTGTTAATACATCCCAGAATGGTGTTTGCTTTTTTTTGAAACAGCATTACACTGTTGACTCATATTTAGCTTGTGGTCCACTATGACACCCAGATGATCCCTTTCTGCAGTACTCCTCCCTAGGCATTCATTGCCCATTTTGTATGTGTGTAATGGATTTTTCTTTCCTAAGTGCAGTACTTAATGCTTCTGTTGTTAGGTCTGTAGTTGCTGGGGAGTATCTGTTTAAGGTTGGGGAGCTGTCTGTAAGCAAGGAGAGGTCTGCCACCCTAGGCCTGAGAGAGTGACGAATCATGTTGTAGAATAGATTGTACGTCCTTGATGATGTGCTGTAGAGGTATGATTGGGGGTTGTAAGTGATGACCAGTGGCCTTCTGTTGTTTTCTTTCTTGGGCTTCTCTTGTAGTAGTTGACTTCTGGGTACTCATCTGGCTCTGTCAATCTCTTTTTCCACTTTCCCAGGTGGCTATTGTAGTTTTGAGAATGCTTGATAGAGATCCTGAAGGGGTCTGTCTATGTCTGAGGGATCGGAGCAAATGTGGTTATATCTTAGGGCTTGGCTATAGACAATGGATCGAGATGTGTGTCCTGGATGGATGCTTGAGGGATGTAGGTAACCATAGCAGTCTATAAGTTTTTGCTATAGGGTGGTGTTTATGTATTCATCACTAATTTGTACTGTAGTGTCCAGAAAATGGATCTCCTGTGTTGAGTGTTCCTGGCTAAGTTTGATCATGGGGTTGAAATTGTTAAAATCTCTGTGGAAATCTTTAGGGGCATCTTTTCCATGTGTCCAGATGATAAATATGTCAGCAATGTAATGTAAATAGAGGAGTGGTACTTGGGGTAAGACTGGAGAAAGCGTTGTTCTAAGACATCCATAAAAATGTTGGCATATTGTGGGGCCATGCAGGTATCCATCGCAGTTCTGCTGACTTGAAGATATAAATTATCTTCAAATCTGAAATGACTGTGGGTTTAACTGATTGCTATATTCAGGGTTGGGAAGGAATTTGCTCCCGGTGCAGATTGGCTAGGACTCTGGGGCTTTTTTGCCTTCCTCTGAATCATGGGGAATGGATCACTTGCTGGTGCATTCTCTGTATCTTAAAGTTTTTAAATCATGATTTGAGGACTTTAATAACTCTGTCATAGGTTAGAGGCTTATTGCAGGAATGGTTGTGTAAGGTTTTGTGGCCTGCATTGTGCAGGATGTCAGACTAAACAATCATACTGGTCCCTTCTGACCTTAGAGTCTATGGGTGCGTCTACATTTAGACATTAAGTCAATTTAAGCTTGTTTAAGTCGACTTAATTTAATCCCATCTACACTACACTTTCCTTAAATCAACTTAAGCAGCTTGCTTAAATCGACTTAAGGAAAACAAAGTCATAGAATCATAGAATCATAGAATAATAGGGTTGGAAGGGACCTCACGAGGTCATCTAGTCCAACCCCCTGCTAAAAAGCAGGACCACTCCCCCTAAATTATCCCAGCCAGAGTTTTGTCTAACCGAGCCTTATGAAAATTAAGTCGATTTTATTAAACCTACTTTTAATTCGACTTTAGGCTTAAGTCGACTTCCTAAAGTCGACTTAAGCCAGTGTAGACCTGGAGCAGCCCTAAGTTGACTTTAAGTCGACTTAAGCACAGGGAGAGCCTGGTATGCCCCCTCAAAAGGGCAGAGCAGGGCAGAGCCCAGCCCACCCTGCCCCTATGCCCTGCCAGGGTCCCTGTCCTCCTTTGCCCCATTGTACCCTGGTACAATGGGGCAAAGGCTGAGCCTCCTGGCACTGGGCAAGGGCTGCCCCCCCTGCCATCGTGGACCTTCCCAAGGTCCCCCTAGCCCCTAGAAGTCAACCTAGGCATCCAGTGTGGACGCTCTAGATCGACTTTGTAAGTTCCCCCCGTAAGTCGACTTTAAATTTAAGTGTGGACATGCTAAGTCAACCTAAATTACCAAGTGTAGATATAGCCTATGAGTCCAAACTCGGGAGGTGTGCCATGACATCATCTTGTCTAGTTCTCCTGTACAGATCTCCTGTGTAGAGTGTGACAGGCTAAGTTTGATCATAGGGTGGAAATTCTTAAAATCTCTGTGGAAATCTTTAAGAGCATCCTTTCCCTGGGTCCAGATGATAAAGATGTCCTCAATGTAACGTAAACAGAGGAGTGGTACTTGTATAGTGACCAAAATGGTGTTTTCTGGAAGGTCACCAATGGATTGAATTTTTTTTCAGGAAGTTCATGGTGTCTCAAAAATAGCTATAAGTGGTTGATAGCATAAGATCTGAGGAGAAAGTCCACATAGCCAGATAAGCCCACTGTAAGAGTGCCAATGCCTGAGATGATGGGGTGTCCAGGGTTTTCAGGTTTATGGATCCCTGGTTGAGGCTCCCGTGCTGCTTCAGGGAATTTCTTGAGTAGGTGGTGGTGTTCAATTTGGTATTCCTCAGTGGGGTCAGAGAGAAGTAGTCTGTAGAATGCTGTGTTGGGGAGTTGTATATAAGTGTCTTGATTGTAATCCGATTTGTTCATGATGACAACAGCACTTCCTTTGTCAGCATCCTTGATGATACTGTCAGAGTTGTTTCTGAGACTGTGGATGGCATTGTGTTCTGCATGGCTGAGGTTATGGTGTAAGAAATGTTCTTCATCCATGATTTCTGCCTTTGCACAGTTTGGAAGCAATCTATGTAGGAGTCTAGTCTGATGTTCAAATCGTCAGGAGGAATCCATGTAGAATATTTCTTCCCTCAGTAAAGAGAAGCTGAAGAATTGGAATTCATATGCAGATCTGACACCATCAGTTTAGGGTTGAATAGAGACTACTTTTTCCCCCTCGATTACAACAGGTAATTTTCCTTTTTCCCCCCTCATCTCCCTCCTATATGCTGTTGTCCACTGTTTGAAGCTGAACAACTGCATTGATTTGCTGTAACCGTCTGACCTAATCCTATGATTTACACTCCCCTGCATTTATTTTCTTCCCATTCATCTGTTCTTCTTTATCTTCAAGTGTGTGATGAAATGGGATTTTCTCCCATGAAAGTTCATGAGATAAATATTTTTTTTTTAGTTTTTAAACGTGCCACTAGATTCCTTGTTTGTTTTGCTGAACTAGACTAACATGACTACCCCTTTGGAACTAAAATTATAATTAGGCTGTCAAAATAATCTGTTTCAAGACCCAAATGACACAGAATAGCTTGTCATAAAAGAGGTATGTGTCATGAGGCATACATATTGTTTTTCTAATATACTTTTGCTGAAGAGCGCACACAGTCTCACAGCATATTCCTGAAAAAAAGAGACGTCTACAGCAATCATTTGTGATTTCATTTAATGATACAGAGACTTGGATGGAGACCCATCTATGTTTCTATAAAACTTGGTTTCTTTTGGTGTAATTTATAATTTTTAACCATTGAATTGAAAGACTGGTTCCTTTTTGCCATTCTGATTATATATCATACAAGCCTATTGTGGACATGGGAAAAGAAAGAGGCTCAGTGCTAGGTCAGATTTATAGGGATCTGGGGGTAGGTTCGAGGCAAAAAGGGCCTTAACTGTTCTCCACAGAAATCCACAGTTTAGCTAAAGGAGGTAGGCACCTCTCATACGCTGGCTGCATGAAGCTGCTTAAGCAATTAACAATTACCTATAAGTCTTCCTCTTAGTTCCATAGTCTGAAGGAGGGTGCTTAAGCAACAAGCAGTTAAGTACACATACACCTACCCATAAACCAAGCTGAATCCCCTACCATAAATGGTAGTTAGGCTTAGCTTGAGTAAACATCCCACTACATTAGGATTGGAGAGAGAGTCACAAGTAGCTAGGCTTATGCTAAATGGGGAAATAGCAGGAATGACTTTGGTTGAAATCGCAGTGGAATACATGTCCACTAGTTTCAATGCTGTAAATTTCTCATCTTCAAAGTGTCTGACAAAGTGGGATTTTCTGCCACGAAAGCTCATGCGATAAATAAATCTATTAGTCTTTAAAAGTACCACAGGACTCTTGTTTTTCTGCAATAGACTAACATGGCTATACATTTGGAACTTCACTAGTTTCCAGGCTTCCATGCTGTGTTGTCTCAGGTTACTGGGGTCATTGAGGGTTGCCATAGTGATAAATGCAGAGTTGTTAAGAGCTCAAGTAAACCTGTGTGTCTGCTGGTAGTCTTTGCCAGACATGCTGAACAAAGCTCAATAAGGGAACTCTGAAGCCTGCTATGTCTATTGATCATTATTTAATCTTAATACATGACACATACAAAAGAAACTAATGAAGTAAACAATATTAGATGTGGACTTCATTATATTCACCAAAGGCTAAAACCTGGCCAAATGTTAGGTTTAGGTAAAATGAATAAACATGCACATGAACAGGCATAAACATGAATATGTGTATGGCATAGAAGATAAATAGTAAATAGTATCAATACTTGGAACTCACTTCATTGGTCTTGAGAGACCAAGGGGAACGAGTGATCTAGGAGATGGACTGAATAAACTGCTCCTTACCATTTCACCTGGTTCTGTCTTTCATCTTTGAACACCCACAACACTTATAATTTATACTATGCTGTTAAGAAGAATATGCAAGGTATTCAATTTGCAAAATTTGCCTAATTTTAGTCAGAGATTCTTTCTCCAGGGTGTTATTCTGTATATAATATTTAGTATGAGCCAAACATATCAAAGCTGAGCACTTTTTGGATCTATTTGGAAGTTGGTGGAAATTGTATGGCATCTTTACATGTTGCCCTTTAAAATTACATCTACTTTGTTGAGGAAAAAGAATCATAGTTAAGTCACATGGCCTTTTCCCTTGTTCCTAGTTTGGTTGTGCCTGACCCATGTGTATATTAAGGTTACAATTTTTTATTATTGTCCATGAGTTGTGAGTCTATGTGCTTCATTTTCTCTTGATTATCATTACCCGTTTTACTGGGAAAACACAGCCTCCCTGAGATAATTAGTGTGAAGTTCCTGAAATCATGCCACGGAGTGAATATTTATCATCCTTGCTCCTTCTTCCCTTTCTAGGGCTATTCCCCTCTAGATCTATGACGGCTTGGAGCAGTTCTCAACCACTTGGGGGTATGCAGAGGTCTTCCAGGGGTATCAACTCATCTAGATAGTTTAATCAAACTAGATATTTTCCTAGTTTTACAACAGGCTACATAAAAAGCACTAGTGAACTCAATACAAACTAAAATTTCATACAATGACTTGTTTATACTGTTATATGTACACTATATACTGAAATGTAAGTACAATATTTATATTCCAATTGACTTACTTTATAATTCTATGATAAAAATGAGAAAGCAACCAGTTTTTCATTGATTGTATGATCTGACATTTATGTATTTTTATGTATGATTTTGTAAGCAAGTAGTTTTTAAGTGAGGTGAAACTTGCGGGAATGCAAGAAAAATCAGATTCCTGAAAGAGCTGAAGTAGTCTGGAAATGTTGAAAGTCACTGGTATGGAACACTAGTACATGTGTATGTGTGTATGTATGGGGGTGGGAGGAGTTGTGGGGTAGGGGAAGAGAAAATATGGATGTCGTATGAAAGTGGCAGTCCCTATCTTCCATTATCTCTAACTCAACTCTGCTGGTTTGACCTCTCTTTTTAAAAGTATTTGTTCTGTAGCCCTCCACTGACTGCTAGACAGGACTAGCTAGCATATAACACCACCAAATGGGAGAACAGAATATGGAAATGAATTCCAATGGATAGTGGGTGTGATCAACACACTGGTCCTCTGGCCAGAAGTTTGCAGTTATCAGCATGTATTGAAAAGAATACATGCATGTCTATTTTGAATCATAATTAAGATGTGTCCCAGAGCACATTCCCCTTAGCCTTTCCATGAGCCACTTTGCCCTAAGAAATCACAATATCTAATGCTCCACATACCTAGCTCTGCTTTATATCCCTGACCCCATCCCCAATTCTTGTTGTACAAGAAGTGCAGGGTTTGACTTAAGTTATAGGTTCCCAAGAAACAGAGAGAAATATTTCTTTAGACAATTGTTCTGCGCACAGAACAACCCTGATTAACTATGGTGGGCAGTCATTTAGCCAAAGGCTATTTAAGAGTGAAGGTTGGTGAAAAAATATGATAATTTCCTATCACCAGTAAAAAAGGAGAATATGGGATCAAACATTTAGGAACAGTGAAGCATAAAATCTAAAAGATTAGAATTTACATTGAAAATAGTTTCCTTCCCATTTGACTTTTATTGTAAGAATAAAATCAAAGTACAAACATACATGCTTTATATGCATTGATGATACTAAAGGCCAAACAAAATTCTATTAAATATAACTAGAGAACAATGCAATTATCTTATTATATACTGTTTTTAGTATTATTTTAGCTTTGGTCAGTTGCACAGAAAAACAGTTATTGAAAATTCTTCGCAGTTGTAGATTGTATTAAAACAAGTGCAAATGCATTTATATTTTTTCTGCCAAGAGTTGGCCTGCTAAGTACATTTCTATAGCACATTTCATTTAAGGATTTCAATGTGTGTTACCGACATTAATTAAGCCTCACTACAGGTCTCTAAATCACTTAATTAATCATCTTGATTGTGTACTGGGTAGTGCTTTGCAGTGAGACAAACAAAAAGAACAAGAAAATGATCTGGACACACATCCAGGTATAAGAAAAGGTTTCTTACCTGTAACTGGTATTCTTCGAGATGTGTTGCTCATGTCCATTCCACTTTAGGTGTGCGCGCGCCGCATGCACGAATTGCCGGAAGCTTTTCCCCCAGCATCCCGCGGGGCCGTCCGTGGAGCCCCCTACAGTCGCGCCTTCGCGGCGCACTATAAAGGGTCCCGACGGCCCTGCCCTCCCAGTTCCTTCATGTCTCAGTCCGACAGAGGGGTAGGAGGGTGGGTGTGGAATGGACATGAGCAACACATCTCGAAGAATACCAGTTACAGGTAAGAAACCTTTTCTTCTTCTTCGAGTGATTGCTCATGTCATTCCACTTTAGGTGACTCCCATAGCCTTACCTGAGGAGGAGGGGTCGGATCTCAAATACTTGCTGCCTGAAGGACCGCTCTGCCGAGCGCCGCGTCCTCTCTGGCCTGGTCCACGATGGCATAGTGCGCTGTAAACGTGTGTACAGACGCCCAGGTGGCAGCTTTGCAGATATCCTGGATGGGGACCGATGCCAGGAAGGCCGCCGAAGACGCTTGGGCCCTCGTTGAGTGGGCCGTGACCCTCGGGGCTGACTTGCCCGTCAGTCTGTAGCATTCCCTGATACAATCCGATATCCAGGAAGCGATTCTTTGCGTTGAAACCACCTTGCCTTTCATTCTTTCTGCTATTGCTAGAAAGAGTTGAGGGGATTTCCTAAAGGGTCTGGTCCTCTCCAAATAGAAGGCCAGGGCCCGACGCACATCCAGCGTGTGCAGTCTACGCTGTTCGTCGGTTTCGTGAGGCTTAGGACATAGAACTGGCAAGAAGATGTCTTGATTAACATGGAAACTCGAAACCACCTTGGGGAGAAAGGCTGGGTGTGGACGTAGACGCACCTTGTCCTTAAAGAATACAGTGTACGGCGGATCTGCCGTTAATGCTCTAATCTCCGAGACTCTTCTGGCTGAGGAGATGGCCACCAGAAACGCCACTTTCCACGAGAGGTATAGGAGCGAACAGGAGCCCATAGGTTCAAACGGGGGGCCCGTGAGTCTAGAGAGAACAAGGTTCAGGTCCCACTGGGCTACCGGGGCGCGGGTTGGTGGAAAAACTCTAACCAAGCCTTTCAGGAATCTTTTGACCAGAGGGTTTGTGAAGATTGAGTGGCCTGCCTCCCCAACGTGGAAGGCCGAGATGGCCGCCAGGTGTACTCGGACGGAAGAGCTTGCTAGGCCCTGCTGTTGGAGGGCTAATAGGTAATCCAGAATTAGGGGAATGGGGGCCCTTGGCGGGTCCACATTCTTATCCGCAAGCCAGACCGTGAAGCGCTTCCATTTAGCCTGGTAACTCAGCCTCGTTGAGGGTTTTCTACTGCTGAGGAGGATGTCCTTCACCTGTTGGGAGCATTGGAGCTCTGACGTGTTTAGCCATGGAGGTTCCATGCTGTGAGGTGTAGAGTTTTCACGTCTGGGTGTCTCAGTCTGCCCTCGTCCTGCGAGAGGAGATCCGGCAAGCATGGTAGAGTTATGGGGGCGCTGATCGAGAGCTCCAACAGCGTGGGGAACCAGTGCTGCCTGGCCCACGCTGGAGCTATGAAGATCACCGCCGCTTGGTCCTGTTTGATTTTGATTAGGGCCTTGTGGATTAGTGGGGTGGGGGGAAATGCATAGAGAAGTCTGCCCCCCCAATGCATGAGGAAGGCGTCCGAGTTCGAGCCCGGGCTCTGCCCTTGGAACGAGCAGTAGCTTTTGCACTTCGCGTTTGCCCCTGACGCGAATAGATCCACTCGGGGAGTGCCCCACTTCCGAAATATGTCCCTCAGGACATCCTCTCTCAGGGACCACTCGTGTTTCAGAAAGGACCTGCTGAGGGAATCCGCTAAAACGTTCTGCTGACCGGGTACGTACGTTGCTATCAGGTGTATTGAATTGGAGAGGCAGAAGTCCCACAGATCCAGTGCCTCTCTGCACAGTCGAGAGGAGCGAGTGCCCCCTTGCCTGTTGATATAAAACATTGTGGCTACATTGTCCATGCAGATCAACACTACCCTTTCCCGTAGGTGGGGGCAAAAGGTCTGGCAGGCCCGCCTCACTGCTCGGAGCTTGCGTACGTTGATGTGCGCCAGGAGGTCCCTTTGGTCCCAGAGGCCCTGAGCCCTGAGGTTCCCCATGTGAGTGCCCCACCCGATGTTTGACGCATCCGTGGTAAGGCAAACCGAGGGCTGTGGGGGCCGGAAGGGGACTCCTGCGCACGCCCAATCGGGGTTGGTCCAGCAGCCCAGTGATTCGAGGACCTGTTGGGGAACTGACACTAGCTCGCTCATGCTGTCCCGAGCTGGGCGATAGACCGAGGCCAGCCAGGTCTGACAAGGTCTCATCTTCAGCCTTGCGTATCGTATAACTGAGGTGCAAGCGGCAAACAGGCCTAACAGCCTCAGAATCGTTCGTACTGTGCATGTCGGGTGAGTTCTCAGCTCCCTTACTGCGCCGTTGATTGTATTGAAACGATCCTTTGGGAGCAAAGCCCTGGCTACGACTGAGTCCAGGGTCGCCCCTATGAAGTCTATCTTCTGAGCCGGAGAGAGGACCGACTTCTGGGTGTTCACCACCAGCCCTAGCTCGTTGAAGGTGCGCTGGATTATCCGGAGGTGCCCACTGACCTGGTCTCTGGTCGGTGCCTTCACTAGCCAGTCGTCCAGGTACGGAAAGACTTGGATGCCCTGGCGTCTGAGGTAGGCTGCTACCACCGACAGGCACTTCGTGAAGACTCTCGGTGCGGCCGAGAGCCCGAATGGCAGCACGGTGAATTGAAAGTGGGAGCCGTTCACCACAAATCTGAGAAATCGCCTGTGGCGTGGGGCTATGCTTATGTGGAAATACGCGTCCTTCAGGTCGAGGGCGGTGTACCAATCTCCCGGATCCAGGGAGGGAATGATGGAAGCGAGGGAGACCATCTTGAACTTGAGCTTCTTCAAGTGTTTGTTGAGATGTCTCAAGTCGAGGATGGGGCGGAGGCCGCCTTTCGCCTTTGGGATGAGAAAGTACCTCGAGTAGAAGCCTTTCTCTATCCGATGGTGGGGGACCTTCTCCACCGCTCCCGCCTCCAGTAACCGGCAGACCTCCTGTTGAAGCCGGTGTTCGTGAGTTGGGTCCCTGAAGAGGGACTGGGAAGGAGGTGGGTGGGAAGGAGGTGCAGAAGCAAATTGCAGGGAGTACCCATGCTCTACAATGCGTAGGACCCACTGGTCCGAAGTAATGAGCTCCCACGCATGGTACAAACGGGATAACCGGTTGCGGAAAGTGGGTATGGGTGGATCCGGAGTTGAGGTGGGGACGCCGGCCTCGGGCGTACCCTCAAAACCCCTTTTTCTGGGAGGGAGGGCGTCGGGAGCGTCCCATCCCTGAGTCTGAGGCGCTCCCGCTCCTTCTGTTGTTCGGTCCCCGTCCCCGGTAGGAGTCCGGTCTCTGATTGTATCCCCTCGGTTGGGGTTGGGGCTTAAAATGTTTGCGTTGGGGAGCAGGGGTGTGGAGGCCCAGGGACTTGAGAATCGCTCTCGAGTCTTTCAGGTTCTGGAGCTTAGAGTCCGTCTGAGCCGAGAACAGGTCCGGGCCCTCAAAGGGCAGGTCCTGGATTGTAGTTTGGACCTCTTGCGGTAAGCCGGAGGCCTGAAGCCATGAGCAGCGTCTCATGGCCACCCCTGAGGACATGGAACGGGCTGATGCGTCGGCGGTGTCTAGGGCGGATTGTAGAAGGACCTTGGACACCACCTTCCCTTCCTTGACCATTGCGGAGAACTCTGGCCTCGATGGCTGGTCGAGTTTGTCATGGAATGTTTCCATGGCGGCCCAGGAATTGAAGGCGTATCTACTTAGGATCGCTCGCTGGTTTGCGATCCTAAGCTGTAGCCCCGCCGTGGAATACACTTTACGTCCAAATAGGTCCAGCCGCTTAGAGTCCTTGGCCTTTGGGGTCGGGCCCTGGTGACCTTGTCTCTCCTTTTCATTGGCAGCCGCCACTACCAGAGACCCCGGGGTGGGGTGAGTGTAAAAATGTTCGTACCCCGATGATGGGAGGAAATATTTCCTCTCGGACCTCTTGGCGGTAGGGGTTATGGAGGCCGGTGTCTGCCACAGGGCCTTGGTGTTGTCCCTGATAGTTTTGATAAGCGGTAGGGTGACCCTCGACGGGCCCTCTGGGGTTAAAATGTCTACCATAGGGTCAGCCTCTTGGACCACTTCCTCCGCCTGCAATCCCATGTTGCGGGCTACCCTGCGCAGCAGGGCCTGATGCATCTTAGCGTCATCGGGGACCACTGCCGGTGTCGTTCCTGCCACCGCCTCGTCTGGTGACGACGAAGACGAACCCTTGGGAAGGGGCGGCACCGTGTGGCCCACGGCACCGGGACGGGGGTGCTTATGGCGCTCGCTCCTGGCGGTGCCGGGGGCCTGGGTGTCCTCCGTGGCGGAGCCTGGGTCCGAGAGGTCCGTAGCCTCTGGCGGGACGCTGGCCGTGTAGGAAGGGCGGGTCCTTGAGCCCGAGGCCATGGAGCGTGACCTGCCGGAGGGCTGGCCTTGCGCCTGGTGGAATGCCCAGGGCGTCCAGAAAGGCCACTGAGATGGCATTTGCCAGTGGTGCGGTGCCGCGTGCCCCTGGCCCGAACGGTGCCGACGTGGACTTCTCCTGGATCTGATCGACTCCGACTCAGAGTCCGAGGAGGCATAGCTGCGCGGAGACCACGGCGGAGCGGTGCCGTGCGGTGCTGTCGGTGCCGGCGGGGTGCGGCGCCGGGGGGACCTCGACTTAGCAGCCTCCGTTGCCCGGTCGCTCTCTCTGTGCCGCGGGGACGGCGCCGGGCGGTGCTGTGGAGACCTTGGTCTCTTTAACATCGGGGGTTTTCCCTTGGACATCGGCGTCCGTGCCAGACTATGTGCCGGGGAAGCGACCTCCTCAATTAACTCCCTTGCCGCCTCACAGGTCTCGGGAGTGGAGGGCAAGTGAATCTCCTCTTGCAGGATCTCCCTGGTAGGGGAACTTGTCGGTACCGGACTCAACGAGTGCCTCGGAGTCGACGGTGCCGGGCCCCGGCTAGCCCCTGTCGAGCGGCCCGACCCGGGTCCTGCTCTATCAGCTCCCTTGCTCTTAGGTGCAGGGGAGCGGCCCCTGTCCGCTCTCTTCTTTTTGGGCGGTACCGGGGAATGGGAGCGGTGCCGCCGTCCTTCATCAGCCCCTTTCTTCGGCGCCGGCGAACGGCGGTGCCGAGGTTCCTTGGGCGTGCCCTTGGAACGCGGCGAGTGCGGGATAGGCGGTGCGCTCCGCACCGAAGCCGCACCGGGTGTCTCCGGCGCCGGAGGGCGCAGTGCCTCCTCCATCATCAAAAGTTTTAGTCTCTGGCCCCTTTCTTTTTGTGTTCTGTGGCGGAAACTTTTACAGATCTTACAGTGCTGGCCGAGATGGGCTTCGCCAAGGCACTTGAGACAGGAGGAGTGTGGGTCGTCCAAGGGCATAGGCTTCTTGCATGCGCGGCACGACTTGAAGCCGGGCATGCCCCGGATCCGCTGTAAACAGCGGACCCCCTAACGTGGGGGGGGGTGCTCTAAACTAGCTATGAACTATCTTTGACTAACTAACTACAAACGGGGGAGAACTCTTGCGGTGCGCAAGAGCGAAACGTTCCAGCAATCGCCACGAGCGGTAAGAAGGAACTGGAAGGGCAGGGCCGTCGGGACCCTTTATAGTGCGCCGCGAAGGCGCGACTGTAGGGGGCTCCACGGACGGCCCCGGGGGATGCTGGGGGAAAAGCTTCCGGCAATTCGTGCACGCGGCGCGCGCACACCTAAAGTGGAATGACATGAGCAATCACTCGAAGAAGAAGGTTGCTTCTCTCTTTTAGGTAGTGGAAAGGCACCAGCATCCCTTTCAAAAGAAAGCCACATGGATGCCCTCATCTCTCAAAGGCTGACTTGGATGAGTGAACTACTTCTCAAACTGCACCCCAAACATTTCAGTTATAACCTAACAGAGTTTTCCCCACTTCTTTCCATTCAACAACAGAAACTAGAGAAATATGCTGAGATCATTCTGCTTTGGAAGGTTACACTTTCTTATAAGACACAGACATCTGAAGTTATATTACAGTCTGTGAAATTCAAGCCACTGCAAACATCTGCGTTATATCAGTTCATAGATATAAACATCAGAAGGGACCATTAGATCATCTATTCTGACTCCCTATATAACACAGACCATAGAATTTCAGCCATTATTCCTCTATTGTGTCCAATAACTTGTGCTTGACTAAAGCATTAACTTTCTGAAAGTCATCTGGTCTTGATTTGAAGAATCAAGAATTATAGACATTGGTAATTTGTTCCACTAATCACCATCACTATTAAAAAACGTGTATCTTGGCTTTGACCTGTGGCTTTCATCTGCCCTATACAATACTGTATCCAAACTAAGGGCTTTTAATCAAGTCTTCCTTTGGAAAGTGATAGCTGTGGCTTTTAGAGTGACAAGTATATATCATTTCAAAGTGGCATAGAACAAACCAACAAAAATAATGTACTATAATGCAATTTTAGGTGACATTACTTGTGCAGGGTCACACAGGCAGAGTCAGAAACAGATCCCAGGAATCCTGATTCCATTCATCTTTCTGTTCTAAGTAATAGTTAACACACAACACGCATGCTCCACCCACCAATTTGCAAATTCCCATGTTGGTAATGTTATCTTTGTTGCAATGACTATAAGAACTTTTGCTGTGTCAGTTTAGCTTTTTCAGATTCTAAGGATTACTGAAGCCTCTAGTTTTATAATGTTGTAATGCTCACTAGTGGAATTGCTTTCCAGAACTATATTTATCCATTGGCGTAGTTTGACTGCTATATTTATACATACTGCACACACGCACACACACACATCGTGTATGCTCTTAAGACAGTTTCCCTGCTCACTGTTCTCTACCTCACCTGAATTGGTACCTGGACTGCCAGGGCTGAGACAGTGGCTGGGATAGGCTGGCTTAACAGGGAGCCCCAGTTGCTGCTGCTGAAAGGATACCACATGCCAGGCTCCTGTTTTCCCACCCCTATTTTCCTGTTCCCTTTGCTTCCCCTTGCCCCATTTCCACCTCCCCTGGGGTACCCCAAACCCAGCAAGCCCCCACAATACAATGTTCCATGGTTTAAAAAGGACAGCAATACTGACATCCACTGCAAAGTCCCCTCAACCCATTTCAAGCGCAGCCCATCCCAGACAGCATGGCTCCCCCCAGCCCTCCACACAGATACCTTTTGCTAGCAGCTGTGGCACCCCCTCAAAGTTCAACCATCTCCATCAAATCAAACCCAGCTGCCTCACAGGTGCAGGAACTCACCCGTTATAGGTCACAGAGGTGGGCTTTACTCACCAGTGTGGAGCTGTTTAACTGAATAGGCTAAGGGGAGAAAGGAGAAGAGAAAAATGAGAACAGAGGTGCAGTTGCATGAGGACATGCCTGTTGTATGCCCAAGTGTACACAGTTCTCCACTAACCATGCACATGCCTCCTCCACTCTGGCTGGGGTGAAGAGAATGACACACACACACCCCCAGGCACTCCTGTACCCCAGGTGGCTCAGAACCACCTGCCTGTGCTGTTTGTACAATTCAGAGTCACTTCTCCATCCAGCTTCCCTCACATTCTTCTTCTTGTCCTGCCTCCCATCCCAGTGGGCGTTCACCAGTACATAGGGTGATTGAATGTCCTGATTTTATAGGGACAGTCCTAATATTGGGAATTTTTCTTATATATTACCTCCTACCACCACCCCAATTTTTCTCACATGCTACCTGGTCACTGTACTGGTATAGGAAATAGGGTGCCCAGTGCACACAGAAGTGGAAGTCAGCCATGTCTAGGACACAGAAAGTAGCATCCAACTTCAGAAGCAGCAAGTTCCTGGCAGAATAAGTGGCTCTATTCTGTCCCCTCCACTCCCAGCTCAGGCCCAGCTTGCATCTGTGTGCAGGGCCCCTTTACCCACCCCCACAGACTATGCCCATGTTATTATTTCACCTTAAAACTGATTCCCCACTCATAGTCCAAACAAATCATACAGAACATTATTATTTCTAAACCTTATGATACTCACACGTGCTATTTGTATTTTAGCTGTTTGGCTTTTCTGTTATTATTTATTTTAGTCAGTGATAGATAGATCCAAAATGTGTGTGAGAGAATAGATTCTTTTAAATTCTCAATATCTATGTCTGTGTTTTGGGATATCACACAATTGGAACTGCCCTAAATTCTGACATGTGATTTAAGGCTGTGATACAAGTTTTATTCTTTTGGGTTAACCAGGCACTTTAATCTACCATAATATAGTTTACTCATCTGTCAAGACACCAAGAAATAATGTGGCAAATTTAAGCTATTAGGCAGAATATGGGGTGGGGGTAGGGGAGAACAATTTCTTATTCATGCAATATACACAGAAATAATCGTCCAAGGGAAATGATGATAAATTTAAAACAAGACTGGCCAAAACACTAAAAACGTGCTCTAGGACAATCAGAATTGGCAGAGGATGGACTAATTTTGGGCTTGACTGAGCCTATATTTAAAACCCCGATTAAGGACTAATGTGCAGTTGTGCCTTTCCCAGGAAAGCCCTGGTGAGAAAATGTAACTCTTTAATCCTTTCCTGCCCTCCCTTTGCTCCTGGAGGGAAGTAAGTAAGTAATTTTCTGCAGCCATATGGAAATTGCAGCTTACATCTCTCCTTGTATTGGCTCAGCTTTGCTAGCCAGAACTTTGTAAGTGTAGTCATACCAATGTTAAGTCGACTTAACAAATTGACTACACTTTAAGTCGACTTTGTTAAGTTGACTTAACAACAGAGATAGCTGTTATATTGGCTTTAAATTGACTTAATAAAGTCAATTTAGCGTTAATCCCCGTCTACACTGCCTTAAGTCAACTTAAGGAGTCAATTTAAGGCTTAAGTAGACCTAAAAGGAGGTGTTATTAAGTCGACTTAAGGTTTCCTTAAGTTGACTTAAGAAAATGCTTAAATCAGCTGAAGAAAAGCCAGGTGTGGATGCGGCTTTGTTTAGGTAGACTTAAGCATCCTTAAGTCGACCTAACTTGCCAGCATAGACACACTGGGGAATTAAAACCAAGCTAAGATTATGTCCAACTCCCATTTCTATCCACTTGCTTGAAATAGGGAGTATTAGCTCTGCAGATGCTACTATTCACCCAGACCTGAATTTGGTTGGCCATAGTCCCTTTTACTTCCTGTGTAGCCACGTGTGGCTCAGTAACAACCAAGCTGTAATTTAATATATTAACTTCCATGACAGTATTTAATAGTTTTAAGCTGCACAAGGGAAAATGATGATACATTTGGGGAAGTGGTATGACTATAAGAAAAGACAAGCAATGGAAAAAGTTGCCAAGGATGTTTGGAATTGTCATCACAGAACATATGCAAAGCTAGACTGCATGCTGCTTATTGCAGATAATTGAAAAATAAAACAAACTATAGTTGCTTAAAGAAGAGATATGAATAAGATAGCCCATTAGATGTCATATTCTACCTGATCAGCACGAAGACAAATATATTTTAGGTAGGCTACATATGTATTAATTGCATGGATTTACCTAATAAATGCTAATGCAACCATATGGTTAACAGGGACAGCCAACCTTGGTGTTTGGTGGATAAATGCGAGTAAGAATACCCACAGATTTTGTATGATTATCTTATCTTTCTGAATCTGCAAAGTAGAAATGAACAACGATGAGATTATTTTATCTCAATTTCTATTCTGAAATTTCTGGAATAGACTCAATGCCTCTAACTTGTAAAAATAGCAATTCTCTTGAAGCAATTCAGCACTTCCTCTCTTGTTCTATATGTAACCCTTCTGCCAGGCCAAGATGGCAGCAGCAAAGGGCCGGGTTCTGTAGATAGGGGTTCCTAACAACGTTGCAACACCATGCTTCCCCTCTCACAAGCATGAGTTTGAGTGTAGTACATAAAACTTTTAATAGTAACATTAAGAGAATATATAGAGGCAATATCAAAACCAGCACTGATTTGGGAAGACAGTGCAGTGCAGGATTCACACAAAACACAATAAGCAGAACTCACCCCATCCCAGTGTATGTAGACTGTTCACTTCTCCATTACCCCCATACAGGCCATCATAATTTTAGTATCCATCTCTGAGCCAGCCCCCTCCAGTTGTCTTCTACCACCTCTGGGTCCATTGGCGCCATCCACTGACTGCTTGCACCGCCCACTGGCGGAGGCTGCTTGCACCGCCCGCTGAACACACATGCCTTCCACTGATACTGTCCCCTGGTCACTGACCTACCCGCTTGCACTGACTGCGCTGCCCGCTCGCTACCCGCCCTCACCGCTCACATCGGCTACTCACACAGCCTGCTGATCACTTATGCCTTCCATTGGTGCCGTCCACTGGTTGCTCACTACCCACTCATACTGCCTGCACCACCCGCTTGCGCCAGTTGCCTGCTCGCACCAGCCATCCACTGGTGCTGACCACTTGCACTGTCCACTCACTGCTGGCTAGAAGCACCAATTTCTGCTGGGCCTCAGACAGCCTTTTAGTGATTTTAGCTCTTCAAAAGAACTTCAACCCCCTAATGATCTCAGCTCCAGAAGTCAGCTTTTAGGACACCACAGGGGCATGTCTCTCACCAGAATAACAAAAGATTCCACAAGGAATCAGTAAGATCATTTTTTAATAATGGTGGGGGAGGGGGGCCTTAGGCATTGCCTAAGGCACAGCTCCTCAGCTGCTGCTGCCACACTTCCCTGCCTTCTTTCAATACCGTAAACCTGGGTCTGTCACTCTTCTGAGCTCTGTGTTGCTGATGGTGACTTTTCCATCAGAGCAGGCTAAACAGTTTATACAAGCAAAGGGTAGCATGCAATGAAAAAAACAACATTTCATTTCCCCCTTCAGTTAAAACACAAACCAGTTCAGTTGTAACTCAAACCAGCCACACATACAAATTTCCCATCATGCCCAGCACCTAGACAGGTTCATCCATATACAGTGTAATTATGCTAAGTACTTAATTGTACTCATGAAAATATAGAGCCCATGCAAATAGGCTGCCCTCCTTTTAGCTGCTAAGCAAGAGACGTACCCAGCATCTAGACCTTGATTACACATATAAATAGTAAACAATCACTGTCAAGAAAGACAGATTATCATGAAAATAGAAACGAAAAAGATAAACAAAAAGCCAGTTTTTTGAACCTCAGCATAGGTGAAATTCTGATTCATTCTTATTTTTAATCAGAATTAGGTCATCCATACTTACTAGTAAGTTTGTATTTCATCAGGGGCTTCAAATGCAAGACAGAAATAAACAGATGGTGCCCTCTATGTCCAGGGCCCATACATTCTCTTTGTATGGTGAATACCATTTAAGATTCAGTTATATGTCATGCATACAGTTTCTAACAAGCATCTCCCTAATGACTAAAATATGCAAAGTACTTAAAATGGAGTTGTGATACTTGAAAGAACATTTTACACAAGCAGTTCAACACATGCATCTGCTAGAAATCATTACTTTCCATAATTCCTCAGTTCTGCCTCCTGATCAAAAAAAGCTTTATGGCATTTCTTCATTTCCTATATTTCACAGTAACTAAGAGTGACAAAATAATCTGTTTGCATGTTGTAGCTTATATTTTCATGACAGTACATTGATGAACTGATTGATTATGTTTCAAAGAACCATTAACAGTTAGAAGACAGACATTTTAATGTACCCCTCACTGATAAGAAATTCACATGGACAGTATATGTGATGTAATAACAAAAGAGAATATGGAACATGTTTACTCTAAGTGTTTTATTTTGTGATTCAATTATGACAATTCCCTCTCACATGAATTTAGCTTATTTGTGCCAAAAGCTTTAAACTAACCCAGGGACGTAACTATGGGTGAGCTATGGCCCAACCACTTTGAAAGCAAGCTCACTCAATGGCTTGCTTCTGCTGCCGGTGCTCCCTTATGTGTGGAACGTCAGGCAGATTTCAGCTGGTCGCTACCCAAACTTCTTGTTTCTGGGCCCGTGACTAGAAGCAGGAAGTTTGGCTGAGAATTATTAAGCACCCGACGCTTCAGTTGCCACGGTTATTAGATCATCCAGCTCTTTAGGGTCTCTGCCCAGTCACTTTCTAAACATCCTGCTTCTGGTCACATGACGTGACCGGAAGCAGGATGTGACCCAGGACCATCTGAGTCAGTCACAGGGCCCTGCCAGAAAATTGCTTCTGGCTAAGTCCCTGAATTAACCTTAGTTTTAAATGTTTAGGAGGGCAATAAAGTGAAAGCAAATTAAAGTTACATCTCCTTCTACTTCATAGAGAAGATTTTACAAAATAAGTGAGCTCAACTCTGGCTTCATTCTTTTGCCACTGAAGTTAATGGAAAAATTTCTCCACTCATGTTCATGGGTGCAGACTTAGGTCAAAGTGCCCAACACATTTGAACAGCCCATCCTTAGGACTGGGGTTCACCCAGGCCAATAAGAGTCTTGGTCACTGTCTGCCTTATGATGCTGGGAATCTTATGGCTTAGCTTTGGTGCAGAGCTCTAGCCCCAACAGCCTGTCAGCAGCCTACTAGCCTCACCCTGGTTACTCTGTGCAGGCTGATCTTAGTAAAAGTGAAAGCGTAATTCAACTTAATAAGAACCACCCATCAGGTCGACTTAAGACGTAAGTCAACTCCTTAAGTCGACTTAAGGACGGGTGTGGATGTGAAGTAAGCCTTAAGTCGACTTAAGGGTGGTTAAAGTCGACTTAGTCCACTTTGTTAAGTCCACTTAATAAGGTTGACTTTAAATCGACTTAAAGTCAACCTTATTAAGTCGACTTAACAAAGTCGACAACTTTTTCTAGTGTAGATATAACCATTATTAGCTTTAATACGATACCTCACAAGGCATATTTTATACAAATATTGTTGCAATAGGATCTAGTGTGTTAGTACAGGGTTGCCTAGTGTCATAGTGGGAGTAGTCCTGCTTTTTAGCAGGGGGTTGGACTAGATGACCTCATGAGGTCCCTTCCATCCCTATTATTCTATATCACATTTAGAGGTTTAATCCAGGATTTTCATGGATAGAATATTATCTAATTTGTATAGCTACTAACATAGATTCTTACACCTTTTAGCCTGAGCAATCTTTGTCACCCTTTTGCCCTCTTTCTCCCTTCTCTTCTCCATTCTAAATTCTTCCTCCAGGACTTGCTCCAGTGTGATCAATGTGCTGTGATTACAACACACTTTAAAGATTAAGTGGCTTTGCAATTTTTACTTTGCCATACACACAGCCTCTCTTTTCCCTAAATAAACAGCAATGTGAGTAGTACCAAGGCAAGCAAGTTTCACTTGGAAGACCATTGCTCTGCCGCAGGAGAGGGAGATGGAAATTGGACAAGGTAATGAGTTTCATGAAGGAGGTTTATAAAGGTGTGGAAAAAGGTTTTTGAATGTGGGATGCTTCCTCTTCAGGCAGGAAAATGGATAAGGATGTTTACAAAATTCTTCAGTAACGTTTAAAGATATAGCATCCTCCTGCTCTCCTCCCCGCACCCCCCCAACTCACACACTCTGTCTTTGAAAATTATTATCCATGTACTAACTCTAAAGGGATGTCTTATACATGACAGAGAAAAATACCGTTTCAACAAGAGAGATCATAATTATTTTCAAGCTCCCAAAAGCATGCTAGGTGCTGAGATGAAGATGTGTTGGTTTCTTTCCAAATACCACTTTGCATATTGCAGCTGTTCTCCTGCCTTCTGCATTGGGAATTGCTTGAATCCAATGCAAAACTACAACTACCACCCTTGATATACTTCATGAACCATCACATTCAGGCTTGCTGTGAAAAGCAATCTTATAGGATTGCAGCAGGAAACATGCTTTTAGAAGTTTCCAGAGGGGTAGCCGTGATAATCTGTGTACAGCAAAAACAACGAGAGCCCTGTGGCACCTTATAGACTAACAGATTTGTTTGGGCATAAGCTTTCGTGGGCTATAATCCACTTCGTCAGATGCATGAAGTAGAAACTATAGCTGAGAGAGATATTTCTGTATGGACTCTTCCTGACGACAGAAACAGACTGGACTTTTACATGTAGTGTTTCCGCCAACATGCACAAGCAGCATCACTTGCTCCAGAACCTCAGCCTTGCAGAACGCAATGCCATCCACAGCCTCAAAAACAACTCTGAAATTATAATCAAAGAGACTGACAAAGGAGGTGCTGTAGTCATCATGAATAGGTAAGATTATGAACAGGAAGCAGCCAGATAACTTTCTAATACCACATTCTACAAGCCATTACCCTCTGATCCCACTGAGGAATACCAAAAGAAACTGCAACATCTGCTTAAGAAACTCTCTGAGGAAGCACAGGAACACATCTACACGGACACACCCCAAGAGCCCTGACCAGGGTTTTTTTATCTACTACCCAAGATTCACAAACCCAGGAATCCTGGATGCCCCATCATCTCAGGCATCGGCACTCTCACAGCAGAATTATCTGGCTATGTGGACTCTCTCCTCAGGCCCTACACCCACAGCTCTCCTAGCTATCTCCATGACACAACTGACTTCCTGAAAAAACTACAATCCATCGGTGATCTCCCAGAAAAGACTGTTCTAGCCACTATGGATGTAGAAGCCCTCTACACCAACATTCCTCACAAAGATGGGCTACAAGCCATCAGAAACAGTTTCCCAGGTGATGACACGGCATACCTGGTAACTGAACTTTGTGACTTCGTCCTGACCCACAACTACTTCAGATTTGGGGATGATCTATACCTTCAAGTCAGTGGCACAGCTATTGATACCCGCATGGCCCCATAGCATGCCAACATCTTTATGGCTGACCTAGAACACCGCTTCCTCGAATCTCATCCACAATAGCCTCTCCTTTACCTACGTTACATTGATGACATTTTCATCATCTAGACCCATGGGAAAGAGTCCCTGGAAGAATTCCACTGGGACTTCAACAATTTCCACCCTACCATCAACCTCAGCCTGAACCAGTCCACACAAGAAATCCACTTCTTGGACACTACCGTACACATAAGGAATGGACGCATTAACACCACCTTATACTGGAAACCAACTGACCGCAGTACATACTTACATGCCTCCAACTTCCATCCGGGAAACATTACACGATCCATCATCTACAGCGAAGCCTTAAGGTACAACCGGATCTGCTCTGATCCCTCAGACAGAGACAAACACCGACAAGATCTCTATCAGGCATTCCTAAAACTACAGCACCTACCTGGGGAAGTGAAAAAACAAATTGACAGAGCCAGATGGGTACCCAGGAGCCACCTATTACAGGACAGACCTGACTTAGAAAATAACAGAACACCACTGGTTATTTCCTACAGTCCCCAGCTAAAATCTCTCCAACACATCAACAAAGATCTACAACCTATCCTAGAAGATGATCCCACACTCTCTCAAGCCCTGGGAGGCAGGCCTATCCTTGCTTACAGACAGCTCCCCAATCTGAAGCAAATACTCACCAGCAACTGAACACCATACAACAAGAACACTAATCCAGGAACCTATCCTTGCAACAAACCCCGTTGCCAACTCTGCTCGCACATCGACTCCAGGACCCCATCCCGTTAGCCACATCATCAGGGGCTCATTCACCTGCACATCCACTAATGTGGTATATACGATCATGTGCCAGCAATGGCCCTCTGCCATGTACCTTGGCCAAACCAGACTGTCCTTACGCAAAAGGATAAATGGACACAAATCCGACATAAAAAATAGTAACATCCATAAACCTGTAGGAGAACACCTCAACCTCCAGGGACACTCAGTAGCAGACTTGAAAGTCGCCATACTTCAACAAAGAAACTACAAAAACAGACTTCAGGGTGAAACTGCAGAGCTGAAGCTGATTTGCAAGCTTGACATAATCAGTCTGAATAGGGACTTGGAATGGTTAAATCATTATAAAATGTGATTGTTCTGTTCACACATTCTCTCCCTTTGATCAACTGGTGTGACTAGGCTCCATCTGCTCTCTGAACTGACTTTGCTAACACTTGCCCTCTTCCATCCTGCCATGTGTATATATACACCTCTCAACTATGGTTTCCACTTCATGCATCTGACAAAGTGGGTTATAGCTCACTAAAACTTATGCCCGAAGAAATCTGTTAGTCTATAAGGTGCCACAGGACTCTCGTTGTTTATGCTTTTAGAAAGATTCTCTAAATAGAGACCAAAACTGAATCAAGTTTTCAAAATTATCAAGAATTTATTTTAAGATGGACTTGACATCTAAAACATTGCTTGATACTTAAAAATTGATTTGACATATAAAAGACAGTTTTAATAGATTTGATATCTAAAATATTTTGATAGATTAGATTGACAGCTTTTCTTAATTACCATTCTTTATTCAAGATAGTTGGAAATAATCATCATTACTTTCTAAAGATGGTGGGGGGACAGCTTTTTAAAGTATATTTAATATACTTTTATTTAAATTCCAATTTTAAATTTAACATTAAAACAAGCTTGTTACTGATCATTTCTTCCAAGTGGTATTACAGTCAGAAAAATGAGTGTAAATGGGTTATTGTGGGGATCATATTTATTCTTTCCCAGTCAGTTTAGGTATTTATGCTTTGTACTTCTCTGCAGGATGAGTATCTTTACCACAGTACCAGAGTCCCTTAAGTATGACTTATGGTAATATACTCACACTCAGGTATTTCATAGCAAATTTGTTCATTTTAGAGATTGCTAATTTGCAAACCAAATTATGAGTTTTCTAAAATCCAGCACTGCAAACAATCTTGGATCAGAAAAATCAAGCTGTGCTCTTCCTACCTCTTATATTATCATTTTCAGCAAGGACTGTGCAATGTGAAAACATCTGACAATTTTTTTTGAGGATACACAATGCAGAATATAATCTAGTTCCTCCTTTTGTGTGCCTATGAGTTTGAGGAAAATTATGGTGCATGAAATTTAGAGCCATATGGTACCCTTTAGTCTGTGTGATTCGTTTCAGTCAAGTTTTTAGCTCAGATTTGGCAGTGAGGCTATACTAATCTTACTGGTTGATGATCTTCCTTATGAAGTGCAGAGACCTACACTGTCCCATTTGGATCTCTCAGCAGCCCTTTTCACTCTTGTCCATAAGGTTTGATGGAATTCTATTAACTCCATAGCTGGGACAGGTATCAGTCAGACTGGCTCCCTATTTTCTTTTCTATGATCTTTCAGAGGTGATTTGAAGACACTACTTCTTTACTCTGAAGATCAAGTCTATTCAACACATGCATGAGACTGTAAGAGACACAATGAAACAATCCAGCTCACAGTCCCAATTCTATGGTTCATGGAGGCTATAAAGCTCTATGTTTCATTTTCATCATCCTGAGTTCGGGACTATGGGAACTGAATCTCCATTACTGAAGTGGTTAGTCCACTGTATATCCAAGAGTACAGATTTTGGGGGGATTTCTGACTGTTCCTGAAGTTATAGGTGACATGTAGCCTATAGTCATAGGTATTTTCTAGATAAGGCATGGGCATCACTTAAGTCAGTAAAGCAATAGGCCTCAGCCCTGTAAGATAATAGATTAATTAAACAAGAGATAAAGCCTTAGCCTGTACAGTTAATCAGCAGTAACAGTAGGAATACAAGATATCACAGGATTAAATGTTGCAATGAATAAACAGCTGACAGGTGCTAAGATGCTAGTTTATAGCAGCTTGGGGTACTTTAAGTTAAGAACATCATCATCTGTTTGACCAGAAGAGTGCCATGGTAACTGACATATGTTAATAAGCTTGAGGCAAACAATCTCATAATGGAGAAGAAGGGCACCCTGTTATTAGAAGGATGAGGAAATACAAATAAGTAAAAGCTGAGAAACACCCCCTGAATATGCATTAGGCACAGTGGTGTTAGCCTAATACTTAATAAACATTGAATCCCAGTCTGTGTGCGTTAGGAGATGTCACTTTAGGGAGAGGTCAGGATGATGACCACTGGTGGTGGTGGTGGTGAGGACACCAATGACGACTAAAACTTCAGGTCCTTTTCCAAGGGATGCTGTGAGTACAGGGATGTTCAGACACACATTCTGTATTATCTTTATCAACCGTTCCGAGCTAGAGTATAACTTTGCTAGCTATGTTAATACAACTATTACAAAACAAAAGTTTTTCCTAAGGGTGGGTGTTGCAGGCATGCAGGGTGGGATTCCCCATTAAACTTTATTTAAAAAAAAAATTGAACCTGATCTTGAGACAAGAACATACCAAGCCTCAGAGTATTAGCTGGGACTTCCTAAGTAATTAATATATTACACAATCAGTTAACAGGCTTAATAGTCCAAAAGCATCTTTTACCATTAGTATGACTGGACATTTGAGACATTTCCCTTGGATACAAACCTTGCCAATGTGATCTATCCCCTCTATATATTGCAATCTAGTATAGAAGACAGTAAGTGCTGGATGGAATTATATATGTATATACACTATACAAGGTACAGAATGTGATTGATTTCCTATTTACTCCCAGTGAGCCCATTAACGAGTCCTGCGGCAACTTTTAAAGTATAACAAATTTATCACACAAGCTTCTGTAGGAGAAAATATTATATTGCATCACTTACTATGTGTGCTGGCCACCTATTTATTTCTGGTTGCAATTCAGTGTGTTAATTTTCCCCAATAACAGCATAAATTATTTGAACAAACAACAACAACTGAGATCAGCTGTGTTGCTTGATCCAATATTAACTAGATTTAATTATCTGAGCACATGGGTTACGTATCCTCAGTAAAGGGCACTTGACATTGGAAATATAGTTTCTTCACTATCCTAACTAAGCCAGTTTCTTGACCTTGACCTTCTCTCTCAGACCAAGGCTTTGTCAATGAATAAAGTAGAGATGTATAGGAAATATACATTATGTATTGGAAGACTGAAGACAGACTAAAATACTGAGATGTTGATATACCACAAGTTATGGAAGGAGCAGGTCATGGGCTGGACTGAAGGAGAAATATTAGAAATGGAGAGCACACAAGATCAGAACCAGAGAGAGAGGCTGTGACAAGTACAAGTGGGTATATAATAAGCAGTGTAGGTAAAGACACCACTAGTTACAGTTGTCTGAGACATCTATACAAGGCCCTATAGTCAGTTGCTTTTAACTGCCAATCTTCTGTTTGGGCTGCCATTTTCTTTTTTCAGGCTCTCTACCTTTGGCTGAATTATTTTAGGAAGTTTCAGTTAAAACAATTCAATGATATCAGAGAATTAGGTTAGGGGAAAATATGTTGTTTTGCTCATGTTAAAAACAAGTCCTTCATGCTGTTTCACTGATAAACCTCAGAGCTTTGGATTATGGTCTTAAAATATGGCAGGAGAATCACCTTTGTGTGATAGATGAGCCTTTTGATATCCTTTTAAATATTCACCCAAACCAGGTAAAGTTATAAAACTCTGAAAATGTTGCAGTTAGCACAAGCTCAATAGACACAAAGTTTATCAGCTAAAACCTCTGAATAGGCCATCTTCATTGACCATGCTGCATCTCTTACACATCTCCTATGTGCCATTTCCTTAGAGCAATAGAGCATACTGCATCTTGGGGCTGCAGAGCTGAGCAAGATGTTTTCTGCAATTGCTTCTCCTGCCTACTGGGGAGCACAATGGTGACAGATGCCAGATGTGAGGTCAGGAAGAATGTCTTTCTTGTGCTTTCAGTGTTTTTCCCTGCTGGCACTAAGGAAATATAAAGGAGCCACCACTCAAATGCAGAGGGATGAGAAGTGGAGGGGAGAGTGGACAGAGAAGGGCAGCAGTAGGGAGGAACAAAGAACACAGGCCAGCTTTGGGGGTAGAGGAGGACAGAAGCAGCATGGGGCTAAAGGCAGGAGTTGAACAGTGTGTGAAAAGGCAGAAGCCAGAAAGAATAGCAGTAGAGATGAATGCAGTGGAAGGAGATGGTGGGGGGGAGGGGAGAACAACAACAAAAATGGTCAGAGAGCAGAGGGAGCAATGGAGGCAGAAGGGTATATAAAGAACCTGGAAATGAAATCCGAGTCTCAACATTCCTTTGCTGTCAGCAAGGAGAGAAATCCACTGGCAAAGGACATAAATTTCTAGTAGAGGCCTTCTGTTGTTACCACAGTTTCTCTGTTAGTCCAAGTGGAAGAAGACTACGTGCTGGACCTAAAGATCCCAAACCTGTTGATAACCAATGCAGAAGTTAACATGGTTCCATATTATGCAATTTGTTCTTTTCAATTTTAAGTTTGAAAAAAACAAAGAAACATACCTAGTTACATTGTAGAACCGTCCTTTCTCTTCCTGTAGTGTTGTACTTAGACAATGAAAAGCTAGCAGGATCTTATTCAGTGGGACAAAGAATTATGCCACATTTATTATGAGAAAGATACAATTATGTTAAATACAATTAGATACTAATATCTAGTACCTACATAGACACACATCCCAAATGTTCTGCTGTTGGTCATGTATAGTTAGTTATCAGTCCTGATAATTGCTTGTGATCATAGCTTGAGTTTGTGGCTGGTGATTACAGCTCATGGCAGCTACCCGGCCAGGGATGCCAGGCATAAGGAAGAGCAGGGTCTGTCAGGCACAAAGATGTGCACCAACGCTCTTGGATGCTGTGTAGAACATTACCCAAACCTATGCAGTCTCACTCATTTTATATATTTTAGTCCATGGATCTGACTGTATAACACTGCCTCTGGGTACTGTAGGACCATGAGTTTCAGTTAATGACAGATATGACTTTGATCTTGTTCTTGATGGGGCTTTTTGTCTTTCTTTTGAGGGTGGATTCTTCTGGCTTTTGAAGGGTTTATCTGCGTTGCTCTTCAGCCATTAAGATGGTGCCAGCAGTTTGTCATCAGAACAGGCTGACATGGGCGTTGATCCCATCACACACATGCCCTTCAGTCACACATCCCAATTAAATTCACACATCTAAATGAAATTTCAATAAAACTTAGGCTGGGCAGTACAAAATGAAGGTTTAGTTACAATATGGAGTTACCTCAGACTTTGGTTATGATGTTAAAGAACAAGAGATGAATGAGCATGGTATTTTTATCAATTAATAATAGGTATTATTCCAGATAGAAATTCTTGTTGGAAGCAATTCTATGGTATAAATTCATCTTTAGCACTACAGTAGTACCCTGCCTTGTTCACCACACCTTCCAATTTCTGCAACAAATAAGGTAGGAGTCCTGCAAATGACAGCCTTATTAATTACACAACCCTGATTCATATCCAGAGCTCAGTCTGTCATATGTAATGAATGAGGTAGGGGGCCTGTTGAAAAAAAATAGATGATCATATAATTAAAGAATATCATAAGGTGTATACACAAGAAGGCTGAATTAAGATTGTGCAGGCAAATTTTATTTTGCAACCTAGACATTCTTTTAACATAATGTTGTGGGTTTTTTAAACTATAATTTTATAAATAAATAAATCCTTTATTAGACAGCTACTAGCTCTGCAGGACTGAAAAGTGTCTTTGCTAGTGATCAGCTATGATTGAAAGCACAGACAGAACAGATATGTGGATTAAACAGGATGCTATTTTACATAAATTTTAAAAAAAAATACTAAATGGCTTCTTCCAAATAGAAAGAATTTTAGAAAGACATGTGAAATTTTGAGAAAGACTTTCAAGTAAGAAGGAATATCAGGAGTAAAATGTACCACCAGAATTAGGAGTACCAGTTGTTGCAACCCAGACATTTGGATGAATTTCACAAAATCATGTCCTGTATTTTAATAAGCCAAGTTCCACTTGAACTATACAGGTAGCTGAGGTTAGGGTTCAGTGCTATAAAAGATTTTTTTCTGGCAATATGAAGGAGAAGGGAAATGATTACCATCATCAACTCATTTTCATCTTCAGCATCATCTTTAAAAAAAAAAAAAAAAAAAAAAACAACAATTAAGTGAGGTGATGGTTATCTGTAACTTTATTATTAACAAATAGCTTTGAATGAAGATTGAGGACTGCCAACAGATTATTGAATCAATATTTCATGTGCTCAGTGCTATAGTCAAAGCTCTAATCAGGGTTTTTGCGTGGCTCAGAGTTGAAGTTAACCTCAGGCACCTATGCTTGGACCAGGAGACTGGAGTAAAGAGCATCACAAAGGTCAACGCTCTCAGCCAGAGCAAGCAAGGATAGGAGCTTGATGTGATGAGTGCCCCGAATCATTTGATCACGAGGAACATTATACTCAGTGAAATAATGTTGTTTCTTCTTTTAATATAGAGATTGGTGCCTTATTTCAGCCAGGTGGGAGAAAAATTTAAATAAAGGGAGATTACTAATGTACAATTAGAGAAATTTGCTTTAAAATTCAGACATTTCATATAACTCATCCTTTCACTATTAATGTGATGCAGTTTAGAATTGTATAGCACTTCTCTGAAGTATCCCATAGTACCATACAGTAGACAGCATTTATGCTTCACCTATACCAACACCTACTTCTTATTCATGTGAAAGATACTTCATAAATCAATGTATGGATTGTTCCCTCACCATAGAAATAGAAACACTGTTTGCAAGTTAGATATTGGCACTCATAAGTGGCTACCTGGGCCTCTATCTCATCATTCACTTGGGCAATAATTAGTGGCAAGTGTACTCTACATGCAGACCACTATATTTTTTCAAACTTCTGCATTACTTAAGTCAGAAGTTCCAAACCTGTGGCCCAGGGGCCAAAAGTGGCCTATGGAGGCTTTCAAAGTGGCCCAACGCTCCTCTCCAGCTGTCTCCAGAAAGGAGTCACTGCCCAAGGACCCAGGTGGAGTGCATTTCTGTGGAACTAAGAGACCAGTGCAGTCACCTTGCTGCAGCCCAGGGAATAGAGATCAGCACTCCTCTGCCCTGGTTGTAGCAGGGAGCAAAGGAATGTGCTCCACCTAGAGCTTTAGGTGCTGGGGTCTTTGATGGAGCCAAAGGGAAGGGAACACTGATCTTCCATTCCCCTGGATGCAGAAGAGAGCCACTGCCTAGGGACCCAGATGACGTGAACAGGGCTACAGGATGCATGCGATTCTCCTGCTGCAGCTAGGGAGACAGGAGATCAACAAGGAGAAAGACTGTTTCAGGAAAAGCCTGCTACCAGAGAATGGTGGCCTTTCAGACCTGCAAAGTGATATTTGTGGCCCTTGAACTAAAAAGGTTGGGAACCACTGAGTTAAGTAGCCTGCGACATGTATTTTTATGAGAGCTTAAGTAAGTTGATTATGGAAAATCTTACATTTATCTATGGCATTTTGTTGAATTGTTCTCTCTGGCAGTTGAGAGATCTCCCTGCCTTAGGACAAGTAGCATCATTGACAGAAGGGGGTTAGGCCAAACCATTAGAATGAGTACAATGGAGCACAATTGGTCCATGAACCATAATTTGTTAACTATTAATCTGCTTGGTTGGCTCTCTGAAAACATAAGCTGCTAACATCTAAGGGTAGGCCTATACTACAATCTAGATTTGTAATTTCTCTGTTCATGTACCTAAAACTGGTAGGTACATATGCATCATGGTTCAGCTATGGCTTTGCTGCTCCAACCCATTCCACTGCAGCCATACTTGTTTGAAACTATACAATGAGAGCTAATACAAGAACATGTATGTGAGTGGGGAATTCACACCTCTAGTTCATAGTGTGGACCAGTGGTTCCCAACCTTTTGGCTTGAAGGCCATAGATATTTTTACAACCTTGAAGGGCCACGAGTCTCTGCCAGCAGGGCCCCATCTCCCACTGCAGCCAGATGGAAAGACTACAGTTAGGAGGCTGCCTCCTCACTAATCTCCCATCCGGCTGTCTACAGCAGGAAAAAACAAACACACATCCTATAGCCCTGTAAACTCCATCTGGATCCCCAGGCAGCATCTCCCTTCTCCTATTTCCCTGGCTGCAGATCAGTTCTCCCTGCCCTCTGGTTCTGACAGGGACTCCAGCACCTCAGAACCCAGACAGAGCACTTTCATCTCTGCTGGAGCTAGAGGAGGAGACCACTGATCTCAGATTCCCTTGGCTGCAGGAAGAAGCCTGCACCGGACTTTTAGCCTCATGGAAATATACTCCACATGGGTTGTTAGGCAATGGCCCCTTTCTGTAACCAGCATGAGAAGAGCCACAGTCCACTCTGAAAATTTTCATGGATCACTTTGGCCCCTAAGGCACAGGTTGGGAACCACTGGTGTAGACATAGCCTCAGGAATGGGATGGTGAACAATATGGAGAATGTTACAATGTCTTTGTAATACATTACTGGTTCAGCCTCATAGGGAATGCTATGTGGAGTGTGAAGCATCCCATCTCAAAAAGGATAAATAAGAATTTGAGAATGGTTCAGAGAAGGGTGTCAAGAATAACCAGGCCTGGAAAATCTATCATTTGTTCATTTAATTTCTTCCTTGCTTATAACACAAAAGCAGTAAGTATTCAGTGAAATTAAAGGAAGGAAATATCTTTACATAACATGCAATTACACTGTGGAAATTTTGCCACAGGAAGTGATTGAGGCCAAGAATTTTGCAAGATTCAAAAAGGGATTGGCCATTTAGATGGATAATTAATGATAATTTTGGAAGGGATACTAACCCTATGCTTTAGGACTTTAACTAATCTCTGTTAAATACCAGGATGAGAATATACAGGGCAAATTGCACTATCCTCTAAAGTATCTGGTACTAACTACTGTCCTGAATGGAAGTTTCTGTAGTCTCCAACAACTCTTTCTCAGGAAATGGAAGGTAAATCTCCAAGTGGTAATGCTTTTCATTTTAGATTTAGTTTAGAGCATCTCACGGACACAATAGTGTTAGTGACACGACATCTACAGCTTCGTTGAGATCATACAAGACAATGACAGAGATCTTACTGAAAACTTGTCATCTTAGGCACAGATTAAAATGTTTAAAGTTTTCAGTGCTGCGGTAGAAACTTAAAAACTATAACTGGGAACTGAGACTCTGGGTTTCTTGGTTCTAATTCTTTGCTCAGCCACTGACCATCTATGCAATTATTCTCCTGCAATCAATCATCTATACCTTAATTTACCGAATCCTCAAAATGTGTGTCATAGTATCTACTCACAGAAGCTCAAGTACTATTTGAAAAGTGCTTTAAGATTTTCAAAGTCTGTGGAGATGATATGATTTGCATAAGTCTCAAGATATGCTTCCTTAATATTTGTGAGTTTAGATTTTTTTTTCTGGCTATATTCAGACATTTGACATATTTCAAGTTACCCTTTTATATTAAAAATATAATTTAAGTTCAGCTTTTGGGTTCTTTATCCAG
Organism: Pelusios castaneus; assembly: GCA_007922175.1. Lineage (NCBI taxonomy): Eukaryota > Metazoa > Chordata > Testudines > Pelomedusidae > Pelusios > Pelusios castaneus. Next base: position 14,319,707 of record ML685785.1, on the reverse strand, counting down.
TAAGCATATACAGCTATGTCATGAGTGGACCCCTCTATAGTGCTCCCAGGTGGGGAAAGTCCAGGGTGGTGGATAAGGAGAGCATCCCCACAATGGGACAGCCTCACTACACATCAGTAAACAGCTTTTATGGGACAGGGCAACAGAGTCTATACAAAGTCAATCACAAGCCCTTGTGGGACCAGGCAGCACAGCCTAGCAGCTACAGAGTCTATGTGAAGTCAATATCCTGTGGGAATTTACCACAGGGTGTGGCACCCAGGTAGGGGGGCTCAGGCCCTCCCACTCCACTGAGCCCCCAGCCCAGGACCCTATTGGTGCTGGAGTTATGGCACCAAGTCAGCAGGGATCCAGACTGCAACATGCTGACTGGGGATGCAGACCTCACCCGGTTCCCCCATCCAGACCCCTGGGCTACTTACTACCCAGATCATTGCAGTCATCCCTCCATGGCATTGCTAGTTGTCTCTTCCAACAGCCAACTCCAGTAGCTCCACCTCAGGGTGCTGAGGTTCCCTGGTAGTTACAGGTAGCTGTTTGTCTATCACCTGATCACTTACCAGTAATGGCTGCAGTCCTCCAGCTTCCTCACGAGAGCTATTACAGCTCCTGTCCAGGACCCTCCAGCAGGTGTCTCTCCTCCACTCTGGCCAGCCCAGACTGAGCGTAACTGCTCCCTTTTATACAGGGGCACAGTCTGAGCATGCCCAGCAAGGTGTAAGGGGCGGGGCTTCCTCTGCCCATAAAATATATTGGGCTTCCCTCATGCAGGGTGAGCCCACCCTGTTACAAGCTATATTATAAGTAATATAAACATTCAAGGTAGCAGCATTATCCTAGTAGATCCTTTTTTCTCTCCTAGCCACCTACCAAGTAGCTACATTACCTTTTAAATTTTGTATATGTGCATAGGTGAAAAGGTATAGACAAGACACTTGAAAATTAAATAGACTAATGAAAAACATTTCAGAGATGTAAAACTTTTAATCTTTTTTTAACAGACAAAAACATACAAGAACAACAGAGACACGGACAGGCTCTACCTAGCTTACAGACTCAGAAGAAAATGTGTTTCACAAATTTTCTGAGCTTCAGATCTAGTTGCAAGCTCTCTTATCCATTAAGATAAAATAACCTATCAAAGCCTTTGGTCATGTTTGCTTTATACAACTAAATAGCCCTTACACAGAAAAACAAAAATCACATTTGAACATGGTAGTTTTGGTTTTCACATCCACTTCCTTTCTGATTTTCAGTCTGAATAAGCTTCCCTGGGGCTCTAAAACCCAGCCTGCTCCTTTCTCCTTAGTTCTTACCTGAATTAGGCTGACCTGCACCTGATTGTTTTACCTGGGGTGCTTTTTCTAGCATCTCTCTTCTCAAGGAAGCACTTTCATGGGTTCTGAAAATCTGATCTGGAATCATGGCTAGGAGCAGGTATTTGACTTTTGTTTCCTCCCCCTACCACCCACACACTTATTTAGCTTTCCCTGTTGAACACTGTATAACCCCAGAAGAGAGAGTGATGTTAAGTAACCAAACAGCAAGCTTTAATTTGTTCTTTAATTTACAAAAGCTGAGTTGCTAGGAAAACAAAAAGTCACCACTTTTACTACACCAAAGCATTTATCAAGTCCTTGAAGATCAGAAAAGGAGTGGAATATATATATTTCAGGATGAAATTTGTACTTTTATCCTAGAATATATTAAATAAATCATTTACAAGATTTTACATTCTAACAGACTCTTCTGCAAAACCATTCTGGTTATAAACTTCTTGTCCCACATGACATTTAATAGCTAGCCATATGCAATGGAGTTGTTATTAGACTAGTTGCTGTTTCAACATTTGTGGAGTATACAATGAAAGCCACTCACTCCTAAGGGAAACAATGATAGGTACCTTAGAAATATCTATAGTCATTGATTAATGTAAATTCTTGAGGAACATCCCTTATTCTAGTTTTATCCCTACCCCCACACAGAGAGGGAAAGCATCTTCCAGCTCCCTCCTTTCAGGGTCTGCCTGAGGTTGGTTCAGTCAGCTATGCAGATTAGAGTGGCCCTGAGAGCTATGTTAAATTCTACTCCTATTGTAATAGCCTTTTCAGGGATGCAGGATCTCCAGGACATGAGAGCACGGTGGCCAAGCCTCTCTCTGCTTCTTCCTCCACCCCACACCTGAGTGCTTTAGAAAGCTCCCTGCAACTGTGGGATTGGTACAGATCTGAGCAATTTACTCTGTACTTGCCAGGGACCCTCCCTCATGGCACGGGCAGGTGTTTACACCCCTTTGCTCTCATCTATCAAGCACAAAGTAGGTACATGGCAAACTGAACAAGGTCCTAGATATTTGTCCAGTAGCATGAATGGGGCCCCAATTTTGATAGGATTTCTGGGATAGTAATAAAAACACTGGATTGAATGAATAAGTCAATCAGAATTAGTTATCAGTAGACACCTGTGCTTTGTCAATTGTAATCACTTTAATTAGCACAACTCCAAACACCAGGCACTGGCATTTTTGTTCTGATATTAGAGCTAAAAATAGCAGTTCTACTAAGACATGCCACTTCATTTTGTCAAACAAGGAAAGCTAACTGGTCTCATGACAACTGCTTAAAATATACCTTTGTTATGGTAAGAAATCTATACTTTATCTCAAATAAGATTTGCTGAATTAAGAAATGATTATTTGAACATACAAAGGCAATATCTACTGTCAGCCACTGACCCAGGGTTTGTTGAAAACAGACCACAATGTTTAAAGCAGATCACTTTTTACAACATGTATTCTGGGGAGCTGTTGTAGGATTCTGTTTACTTAAAAATAAATACAACAGGCCATTGATGAAGCTTATTTTTCCAAGACAGCTATTTACTTCACTGTTCTGTGGGCTTCTCTCTTTTTTTTTTTTTTTTTTCTTGCTGTTTTTATCACATTCAGCATTTTCTGTCATCATAACTACCAAATGATAGTCTGCGAGAAGCTTTCCTTTCTATCAGAGGGTCAGTAAGCTGTATGTACATCTTATATATAACAGCTATGTCCAATATCTATATTTCATTTCACTTTACATGACAGGTCAATATGGAATTGCCTTTCTTAAGTAAGTAGCTCTACTGATTTTAATTGAATCCCTCAGAGAACTAACATTTTGGCCCTATGTCAGAATGGAGACAGGCCTTTAAAGTACCAACACCTTAACAGGTTACATTCAAAACTCTGAAACAAATCATGCCCAAAACAGAACACTTAATTCAGAGTTTTAAAACACAGTCAAGACTTTGAAATGCATAACTTCAATTTCTATATTAAATGTCATGTTTTTTTGTAAAAATAAATCTAAAATCTATTCAAAAGTTATAATAAATTATTTTTACTTCAATATGTTTTTTAAAAGATACAGAAGAAGACCACAGCACTACTGGACTTGATTTCCTAATGCATTCCCCTACTCCTCCATAGAAGCAGGCACCCTGGATTTCTGGATCTCTGGGGGCATAAGCCAAACAAATTAAATCTAAAATTTATCTGTTAAAACATATTTTATTTGTGTTCTATAGAGGCTTGAGAGAAAATACTTGCTGGGGTAAACTGAAGTTTTCATTTCTGAATTTATTAATTTGATAAGGCTCATTGGGGTACCCAGAGCAATTTTGTAATTAATATATTTAACTTTATAATGATCTTACATTTTAAAGTTTATCCTTTTATCTAGGTGGATCACAAATATACAGTTCAAACCCCGCTGAAATCAATGTAAAGACTCTTATTGACTTCACTGTGGTTTGGATCAAGCCCAAAGCACATTTAAAAAAAATAGTACCTCCGTGTTTACTTTTGGAACATCATCATGGCAATCTTTCCCATTGGCTGACAGATATCTAGTGAAAGGTACACATGACCACTACCTCAGGTGTACCAATCTTTTGCTTAAACATTCCAAATTCAGTCCCTTTACCTTCTACCCTGCCAGCTTTCCGGCTATAAGTATTGAAGAGCATTGTCAAATCGCTGGTTTCTGGAGGACATATCACTATCTGCCCAAGAGCCAGGGAATCCAAAGATCCCTCTACCTTTTCAAGTCACAACTGTAATTGGCAAGAGAAAATGCCTCCACATGATATGCGTCAAGTAAAGGGTAGAAGGCACCAGATATTCCTACTGGTCTTCAGACTTCCTTCTAAGGACTCTGCTAATTTTCTAGAAAAACTAATAGAACAGCTTACCACCATGGTGCTGATATAGCCTGGAATTGGTATTCTTGACTACTTTAGGTCCTCAGTCCCCTTCTGATACTTCCAGTCTTTACTTCTTTCAGTCCTGAGGTTCATACTGTCTCCTCTATTGGGAAAAACATAAGAGAACTGAGGTCTGTATTCTTCTCAGGGTTCCAGTACAAGTGCCCTACATTAGGCAGTTAAAAACTGAACCCTACTACCTCTTACTACTAGTTTGGGCAGCTGCAATTTGTTCATCAGTGTCTCTCACCAGACTATTGATTACATTGCTGCTGCTTTATGGTTTGATTATTTTGGTTTTTCTAAAGGGAAGATAAGAGGGAAGGTCCTCTCCTGACTCACTAATGGGTATAAAAAGATAGGAAACAAAGGTCAGGAATAAATTATCAGATTTCAGAAAGGAGAGAGATAAATAGTGGTTTCCCCCATAAGTTTGTAATGGGACCAGTACTATTCAACATATTCATAAATGATCTGAAGAAAGGGATAAACAGTGAGTAGCAAAATGTGCAGATAATACAAACTACTAAAGAAAGTTAAGTCCAAGGCAGACTGTGAAGAGTTACAAAGGAATCTCACAAAACTGAGTGAGTGGGAAACAAAATAGCAGATGCTATTCAATTATTAAATGCAAAGTAATGCACATTGGAGAACATAATCCCAATTATGCATACATATAAAATGATGGAATCCAAATTAGTTGTTACCACTCAAGAAAGAGATCTTGGATTCTCCAAAAAAATCCACTCAGTGTGTAGTGACAGTCAAAGAAGTTAACAGAACGTTTAGAATCATGAGGAAAGGGATGGATAAGAAAGAAAAAAGATATAGATAAAAAGACAGAAAATACTATATTGCCTCTTTGTAAATCCATGGTATGCCCACATCTGGAATACTGCATACAAATCTGGTTGTGCCCAGTCAGTATCTCTCTCTCTATTTATCTATCTGTTGGAACTGGTGGAAAGGTACAGGTGCAAACCAGCCAGCTCAGCTCAGGGGCAGGGCAGGAGTGCTGCAGACCATGGCCTTGGGCCCCAGTGCACTGGCCCCTCTGGTGCCGGCCCACCCCCAGGCCTCTGTGGTGATGGGGTCAGATTAGTGAGGGCCCATTCTAGTGGGGGGCTGAGGACAAGGAAAGGCTATGAAAGTGAGCAGCCCAGGGCCATGGCGCCCCTTAATCCATCCCTGACCATAATACAAACGATACTACTACTTTTCTCCTTATTCCGATTTTTTTCTCCTTATCCTTAGCACCCTATCAGATGTCAGGCTAATTCAAGTTTCCTAGTCCAAATATTTAAAATCATCAGTGAGCTGAGGAAAGGTCCAGCCCAACCATATACATAAACTAGGTGATCACATGGGGCGCCAGGCTTTAAGGGGCACCAAGTCAAGTGGAAGTGAATATTTTCTCTCTATATATATATATATTAAATGTTCATTCTAGACTTTCTCATTTTTTTCTGTATTAAATGTGCAGGAGATGGGGGGGGCAAAGTCATAGCTTATTTAGGGTGCCAAAAACCCTTGGGCCAGTCCTGGCTGTGCACAGATTTACATGAGAACTGATGGTATCCTTTGAGACCCTCACATTCATTATAGACAGTGAAACTCAATTTGCTCAGGGGGAAAATATTTGGAACTAAAGACAGGGTATTTTAATCAAAAATAAAAATGTCTCATCTTACTTCCTTCAAAGTTCATTGCACCACCCACTTTTTTGTTTGTTTGGTTTTTTTTTTTTTATTTTATTTTATTTGTTTGTTTTTTTCTTTTTGCAAAAATCATCTTACAATCATAAGTAAGTCATCATATAAATCAATGCTGATGCCTTAGCTGGAAAACTGCATGCAGTATTGGTCATCCCATCTCTTTTTTTAATACTTTCTCCTATAGAAGCTGTTCCATACCCCGAATCAGTGTGGGTGTGTCTACTCTGGCAACTTAGGTCAACTTAAGGATGCTTAAGTCGACCTACACAAAGCCATGTTCACGCTGGGCTTTTATTAAGTCAACTTAATAAAAGCTTAAGTCGACTTAATAACACCAACTCTGAAGACCAACTTAAGCCTTAAGTCAACTTCTTAAGTCGACTTAAAGCCTGTGTGGATGGGAAATAGCGCTAAGTTGACCTTATTAAGTCAACTTAAAGCCAGTGTAGACAGCTATGTCTACTATTAAATCAACTTAACAAAGTTGACTTAAAGTATAGCCACTCAGTTAAGTTGACTTAACAAGGTCGACTTTAAGTCGATCTAACAGAGTCGACTTAACTTTACAAGTGTAGACATAGCCTTTGTTACCTTCTCTGTACATTTTCCAGTTCGAACATGGAACAACCACAACTGCACAGAGTGTTCAAGGTGTGGGTATACTGTGGATTTATAGAATGGTATTATGATATTTTCCATGTTATCGATTCCTGTTTTAATATTTCCTAACGTTCTGTTGTCTTTTTTTGACTGCTATTGCGCAATGAGCAAATGTTTTCATAGAACCTTTCACAACAACTCTAAGAGCTCTTTTTTGAGTAGTAACAGCATATATAGACTCCATTATTTTGTTATGTACAGTTGGAATTATATTTTCCAATGTGCATTACTTTGCATTTTTCAATATAGTATTTCATATGCCATTTGGTTGCAGAGTCACCCTATTTAGTCCTTTGAAACTCTTTGCAGTCAGCTTTGGACTTAATTATCGTGAGTATCTTTGTGTCGTATGCAAATTTGGCTACCTCATTGTTTACCCCATTTACAGATTATTTATTAATATATTCAACAGCACTCGTCCCAGTACAGATCTGTGGTTCCTCAGCAACCCATCATGTGGCCTACCTTGGAGTTGGGAACTCCAGACCTTCCAAGGTTTGCAGTTCTGAAGCAGACTGCCTCAGAGCCACAGTCCCCAGGGCTTTCAGGATCTGAGGTTCTGGGGAAGTCTGTAGGCAGATAATCTCAAAGCAGAGCTTCATTTTCTTTAATGAAGAAATATGAATTTTGGGATTTTTATTTCAAATTGGAACTAAACCAAATTTTGAAATATTGAAATAGCCCGTAAAAGAGAATTACTATGTTTAGAACTTGGCAAAAAATAAGACTAACAACTCAAGTAGGTAGATTCTGCATATACCTTCCCAAGAGTCAGTCATTTGAGAATTTTATTTTTAAATAAAACAATCATGAGGACAATTATAGAAACATATATCAAAACTCATGCTTTAGGGTTCAACCCAATCTTTAACTCCCAGAAATTAGGAAATTTCTTGCACCTACGTCTAATGTATCTGTTGCTGGCCACTGTTGGAGAGAGGATTGTGAACTAGATAAACATTGGGTAAGATCTCTAATTGCAATTCCTATTTTCCTAATATAGTATTCAGATCCATAGTCCATATAACCTAAGTTTCCAGGAGTGGCAAGCACCAGATTCTGGTGAAAGAAACTTCTCAGTAGGAAATGCAGGATGATATGCTTCCTATTAAACTCTCATCCTAATCCCCAATAGAGATATGTTTAATATCTCAAGCATGAGAATTTATATTCCTTCAGATATATTATCAATAAAAATATCCAATCTTTGAATCATACTAATTTTTTGTTCTAAAAAGTCATCCTGTGGCAATGAGTTCTCCAGATTTATCATGTTATATGAAATGGAATTTCCCTTTATCAGTTTTGAACTTACCACTTTTTAACTTCACTGAATGTTACCTTGGTCTTGCTTTATTGAATAGGGAGAAGAGAAGCTCCCAGTTTATATTATTCATCATTTTATCTATTTTAACTTGCCCCTTCTTATTGATTTGCTTTCTAAGATAAACATCGCCAATCTTTCCAATCTCTCTTCCTACAAGAATTTTTTTGTATGCTTAATCATTCTCGTCCCCTTTCTCTGAGCCCCATCTAATTCCACAATTCTGTTCATCTTAGAAAACAGATGACTCACGGGTCATATGATAGAAGTCTGTAAAATCATGAATAGTGTGAAGAAAGTAAAAAAGGACGTTATTTATCCCTTCACATAACACAAGAACCAGGAGTCATCCAATGAAATTAATAGGCAGCAGGTTGAAACCAAAGGTAAAGGAACAACTTCTTCAACAATACAGAGTCAGCCAGTGGAATTCATTGCCACAGGATGTTGTGAACGTCAAAAGTATAACTGCACTTAAAAAAAAATATTGAACAAGTTCATGGAGGATAGCTCCATCAATAGCTATTAACCAAGATAGTCAGAGATGTAGCCCATTCTCTACGTGTCCCTAAACCTCTGAGTCCCAGAAGGAGGGACTGGATGACAGGGATCACTCAATACTTGTTGTGTTCTGTTCATTCCTTCTGAAGTATCTGGCATCTACAAGTGTCAGAAGGCAAGATGGACCAGTGGTCTGACCCAGTATGTCCATTTTTAAATTCAAATTATTAAGCTGGCTGGAAACCAGGCAGTTTTTAACAGCAACAACAGAAGTCTCTTACTATCTTTTGTGCCTACATATTACTGTGATTGGTAGTCTATAAATACTAGAGAGACAGATCTTTCATGTTGTTCATCTGCTTTATTTCTGCACCTCTTCAGAGAAATAGAATCGCAGCACTGAGTGCAACCATTGCAAGCTGATGGAGATGATTATATAAATGCACTATTGTTGTAACAAATTCAAATCCAATAAGGAATGGAATAGTTGTGTTGATTCTCTCAGTACTAAAGGATATTTGTCTGCCACTGTCTACACCATACTGTTGAATTCTGCTTTAAATTGATCAAACCAATCGAAAAAAATAAAAGAAAACAAATAATCACTTCCTTTGGTCATCAGAATCACAAATGATTAGATCTGAGATTCAGAAATAATTGCCTTAAGAGAGAGAATTTGGTTTGCTATCTATTCTATTTGATATTTTTGACAGCTTCTTTATTTACTTAGAATAAAGATATCCTTGTTACTTCCATGCTCATTATCTGTCACTTATATATTTAGTTTGGGATATGAGTAATCATGTATGCAATGAAAGGGTGGAGGTATATTGAATTACTTAACATTCATAGGTGGAGAAAATGAATTTGCCAATAAAATAGGTGAAGTTATACAAAGCAAAAACACAAGTTAATATTTTTATCAAAGAAAAGATAAAGCTACAGAGAAGGATGAAATTCATTGAAAGAGAATACTATATGATTAAAAAGAACTGAACACAATGTTCAGGATGATACTAAAATTATACCCACTGAAAACCATTATGAAGGGTCTAAGTGTTGTTGTGTAGGGCAACACAATACAGAATAGTTCCAAAGGGGTAGCCATGTTAGTCTATTGGCAGAAAAACACACAGGCACTCTTTTCACGCAGGACTCTGGTGTGGTGTTTGTTTACAATACAGAATGTGATGCAATTTGGCTGTATTGGCTTGTTTCTGCTGACAGAAAGGGCAGGGAGATTTGATGACCAGGGGCAAAAGGATATGAGCTAGTCACTTAGGGTGCATCTACACTTGTAAATTAAGTCGACTTAAGCCTGCTTAAATCGACTTAATTTATTCTGCGTCCACACTGGAGTTGCTTAAGTCAACTTAAGGAAAAATAAAGTCGATTTTGTAAAACCTAGTTTTACATCAACTTTACTGATTAAGTCGACTTCATAAGTCGATTTCAGCAGTGTGGACACCCTAAGTTGACTTGGTTGACTTAGGGCAGGGGGGACAAGGGAGCATCACATGGCTCCCTGGCAGAAGGGAGCCACTGTGGTTCCCTTGTCCTGGGGAGGCCCTGCTCCCTTCTCCCCAGACCTGCGGCTTCCCTGCCAGGGGAGCCGCGGTCCTGGGGAG
>ML685785.1:14272163-14302994 GCA_007922175.1 Pelusios castaneus | reverse complement strand
TTAAGTCAACTTTATTTTCCTTAAGTCGACTTAAGCAAGCTGCTTAAGTCGATTTAAGGAAACTGTAGTGCAGACCCAGGGTAAATTAAGTCGACTTAAGCAAGCTTAAGTCGACTTAATTTACAAGTGTAGACACAGCCGAAATGAGGTAAGAAGGGAATAACATGGTTTAAAGAGAGCAAAGTGCTGGTCTAAAATGCTTCATCTGAGTTTCATTAAGGTCTGATAATCAGCAGTACTACCACTTGTTTGTTATATGCATAAAAAACAATGTTTTGTAGAGATTCTTTATCAGAACTTTTCCTTATCCCTCTAGATTTACATCATGCTGGGAAGATGTCACCAGGGGCTGATTGGGTTGTATCTACTCAGCCCCTGCTTCTAACTGTATTGGTACTAAGATATAGAATATAGGGTGCATATGCTTATATAGATATTTTGGCTGTAACCAACACTAATAGCCTTTTGAACTAAAACAGGAATCCTGTGTGGGAAATGAGTCATGGGTAAACCTTAATACATTTATTAGTTTTTTTTCCCCCCAGTATAAGTTATCCATTAATAAGAGTGACATCTATAGTGCCAATTGCAGGCATACTATTTCCTCCCACACCTCATTTTATATGGCTTTCTGTTCACTGGTCACTGTTTCTGGTCACTGTTCTGAGATCAAAGCAAGCTAAAACATGGGAGACAGATAAAATCATAGAAAACCCCTTTGGGAAGATCTACAGATTCTGCAAATTCAATAGCTAGTGCTGATCACAAATGTATACTTTCCATTGTATCGTGATAGTTAATATTGTTCTGGCCCAGATATGTGTTTTTTTAAACCTTTTATAATCTGTGCAAGGCACCATTGAGACATTTTTTCCTGTCTTTGTTGTAGCCATTGTGAGGAAGGATTGCTTAAGATTGTTAATTAAGCTTGACTGGGGTAAGGGAATTAAAATACAATTTCCATAGGCTCAATCACAAATTTTGAGGACTATGATACTGATCTTGACTTTTCTACTATTTGCATCCCTTTAAATATGTGGGCTCAAGGCCCTCAAATTTTTTTCTGTCCCCCTCTCCCCCCATCTGACACACACACCCACACATCATGTTGGCCAGGTGTTCAACTGCAGAATATAGAAACTGCTGCCAGAATGCATCTATAACGTCAGGTATATGATGATACTGCAAATTTTGAAGGGGAAGTAACTAGAAATTAGAATATCAAGGTTGCTGTAAGGAGAATTAAAAGTAAAGAATATAACTGCTGCTGGAGGGCAACTTTGTTCCAATGTGCTCAGTCTTTTGCACAAAGAACAGCTGAAGTTTCTCACAAATCATTCTAGAAGCACTAAACCCAGTTGGTAAAAAAGTGACATTGTTAAAAAAAAATCCATTAATTGTGGAGGCGGCTGGGTGTTGGGTGGGGGGCCGACCGAAACTTCTGTTTTTGCAAAGTCTTGGAAAAAATGTATTTCTTCCAGGCAGAGTTATTTAAGATGCAATATAAGCCCTTTTCCCCACTGCTAATTAGAGTCTGCAACTTTGGAAATAGAAAATAAAAATTAAGATCTTATAATTCAGTTTGCATATTTCTTGCTGAGCCCTTTTGTAGCAATTGTGGCAAACCGAGTGCTCTCAGTTCCCTGTGGGTGCTGCACTTCGGCTTGTGGCAGCCAGCTGAGACATGGTCTTCCCTCCCCCAAACCCCCCAGTGCTATGGATCCTCGGTCCCTCCTGCCCTGGGGCTGGGCTCTCCACCTGCAGGGCAAACTTGCCCTCACTGCCTGCACCTCCTAGGTGCTGTCAGTAACAGTTACTGGTCAGCTCTCCTCCACTCTGTTCTTCTCGACATACCAAACACTGCTTCTACCACCACCTCTAAACAACATGCCCAATTCCTTGTCCAGCTGGCTGCAACTGGGCCTTTTCAGCTGCTACTCTTAATTGGTGTCACCTACTCTATCTGACTCCCATGCCTTAATTGGAGTCAGGTGCATTAATTGGCTCAAAGCTACCCTGCCCCAGCTACCCTGGGAACAGGACTTCACTAAATCTGGGGCTAACATATGTACCCTCCAGCACCCTCGGTAGCCTTCAGGTCTGACCAGACACTTTGTTTTACATATGTTAGAATTAAGCTTTTTTTAATTTTATTTTATTTTTTAAAAATGTGGATACATTTAGGCCTGATTCTCTACTGGATTGCCTAATCCAATTATTGTTGAAAGACAACAGAGTCTTGTGGCACTTTTAAAGACTAACAGATTTATTAATCGCATGAGCTTTCGTGGGAGAAAATCCCACTTCGTTGTTAGTGTGGGTGGTTATTGACCCTTCCTATTTGAGGGGAATTACTTTTTTGTAATCCTGACCAGTATCATGTGACTGGAGTCAGGAGATGAACATCAACATTTTGTTGTATTATCTTCTTATTTCACCTTGCAAATGCTTTATGGAAGTAGGGATTCCTTTGTTAGAATTACATTCTAGGTCTTGTCTTTCTCTGTTTTTCTTTTTTTCTTTTTTTTTTTTTTTTTTTTAAAAATCATGCCTTTTCCCCTTACCTTCAAGAAATGCTTATGCTACAGGTCTTGTATGTTCCAAAGGGTTAGCTATGTTAGTCTGTTGCAGAAAAATGTTTAAAGACTAAGATTTATTTATCGCATGAGCTTTCGTGGGAGAAAATCCCACTTCGTCAGGTGCTTTGCAAGACGAAATTTACAGAATGGGAGGAAATTAAATGCAGGGAAGTGCATGACATAGGATCAGGTCATATCTGGGCTTCTCCTTCTCAGGCCATCTATCCATCTGGCTTCTTGTTTTCTTCCAAGCCACTCTCTAGTTCCTTTTCCTTTTCTTTACCTCTCCTTTTCCCCAGATGCGTGTCTTTCTGTTTTCCATTCCAGGCACTAGTTCTACTCCTTTCTAATTTTGCTGCAGGGTCCTTTCTTCGTCAGCAGTACCATATGACAGAGTATCACAGGAAATTAAATATAAATGATTGAAAATTCAAAGGGAATTTAGGGACACAAAATGTAATTATCTGATCTGGAGTGTGGCCAGTATAGAGAGGTTAATACCTTTACTGTTATGAAAAGTGCCATGAAATTTTTAATTACCACAAGTGGTCAGGACCTCAATTTTACATCTGTTCTCTTTCTTTATGTGACACACAATACCTTGATGGAGCATGGTACTTCACTAGTAACTCTTCCATTAGTAGAAACAGGGGCATGTACTGAATCACTTTTAATACAAAACAAAACAAAAACCCATATTACAATGTAGGCCCATCAGGAATGAAAGATATGAGTGACAGCAGCACTTGCTTCTTTCAGATGGCCTGATAAAGAGTAGGTGATAAGTAATAATTATGTATGCAATAAATAAATGTCTATAGACAGATGAATCTATTAAGACCTCTGCAAAATGGCATGAGCCATTTCCATGTAGACCCCCATAAAATTCTGGGTGATAAATATGCATTAAACTACATGTTCCAACAGGACACTGGAAAAAATAAAATAAAATAAAGAAGTCCCTGCTACAAAACTTCTTAAAATAGTGTGATTGTGTATCATAATGATCAGGACTTCTTCACTCAAATATTGAACCTGTTCCATTGTGGATAACTAATGAAGAGTGATTGGAGTAGGGAGTCTCCCACCTCTTAGATGCTGTCCTAACCACTGGACTACGGAGTAACCTTCCCCACTTTCTTTCTCTCTCTCACCCAATGACTATTTAATGATTTATCACAAGGGGGAAGCTTCCATATGAGAGATTGAGGGAGTCCTACATCAGAATACCCGAAGCTAGTGTTATGAGACCCTATTCAAATCCTTTCTTCTCCTCTGGGAGAGAAGAGGCAATTAAACCTGGATCTCCAACATCACTGGCAAGTGCTCTAACCACTGGATTAAAAGTTATAAAGTGGGCACTACCACCACTGCATTCCTTCCCTACCCATACATTCTGTATGTAGCAAGATAGATGCCAAACTCATTCCTACAAGAAATGGTTTAGGTGCCTAAAATACTTTACTCCAGGAGAGGGTTTGGTGTCCATGGATTACTAATAGAGATAAGTATCTTATTCCCAGAAGCATTTACCTCAAAAAAGGGGTGGGAATTAGCACACACTCCTGTTGGTGGCATCTCCCACTGGTTAGGTGTTTATGTGGCTCCCTGCTTTGTGGATATCATTCTTAGATAGTTTCCTCTTTTCATTGTTCTATAATCTAGGTGCAGAATTCAATTTTGTGGATCACAGTATTGTTCCTGTGATTCTCCCCACCTCTTCCCAGGTACCTAAAAGTTAGCTGCACTGATGCTCAGCAATGCAATGCCTGAATGCTTTTATGTCTAACTATATATACAATTTGTGTTTTGAGGAGAAAATTCCTTGAACTAATATATTTGGCATCCCTCCCTTGTGGCACAGTGTTTTATGTACTGAAGCATTCTATCAAAACACATGGATCAGAGACACAAAATTTGGATCCTGATCATATTTGAACCCTACAAACCACCTTCTGACACATCCTAAAATGCTGGGGTGCTCAACTTAATTGTTTTGGCTTATTTCATGCAAATTTGGGTCCAATTCTAAACTCCACAAGCGTTCAAGAGTGTTTGAATTAGAGATTGCAGACCTGTTTTTTATAATCAGCATAATCATGAACTATGATTTCACTTAATCGATAAACATAACAGTATTTAATTACTAGATAATCCCAAAGGTAAAAATCAGAATTTGGAAGGAGGTGGGGGCAATGAGCCAGACAGAGAGAAATAGATACATTCTTCATTTAATTTGACATTTAAATAAAGCCATGTCACTCAGGGAATGCATGGTATAGGCTTTCTGTTCCAGAGGATCTATTTTTGAGTCAAAAAGATGTACAGTATAACAGTGGGGGGGACCCTCAGAGTGTTAATAAATATTAACCTTTTGGTCATCTTTTTCATGTGTATTACATGCATTTGCATATTTAACTGTTTCCCCAGAATGTTTCTGATATTAGCAAAAAGTGTGTTTGAATTTTAATGCCAAAAGTGTTGGTTCTAAGCCCATGAGTGATCTGACCTCAGAATTTTTGTGTGATCAAGAGTTGGATTGCATATAATTATCCTCAGCATCTCCAGGTCTGCAGGAGCAAATATATTCAGGAAAAAGAACCTAAAACTAATATATAAGAAATATGTTATAAACAAAACTGGATAATTAATAAAGCATCATTTGTTATTACAATTAGGTTCTGTAATGGATAAAAAAAAATCCTGAAAGATGTGTTTAACTCATTAAGAAACATTGCTTTTCATAGATGTAACTTAATGGCTGGGTTAGAGATTCCTTTTTACTCATCAGTCAGGTAAACTGAGGAGCATAAAAGACATTCCATCAATTATTAGGAAAACATGGTACATTTTATCATGGGAAATGATCCTCCCCTTCAAAAAGGAGTTTCTTTTATATTCTAACTTCCGAGCCCTCTTTCCTTTTGTAGTTTGGAGGAATGAACATTGCCAGTATTCCACCTGATAAAGAGGAAGGGACCAAACCAGAGGTGTAGTCAGCTCCTCTTTTCTGGCCAGGCCCCTGAAAGTGCAGGGTGGGACTGGCCAATGCAGCTTCTGGTCATGGTACTGGAAGCTGACACCCCTTCCCCCCTCAGGGAGGAGGAGAGCCACAGTGCCCAGTCCAGCAGCAACATGAACTTTGCCACAACAGCTGCAGGGCCAGCCAGTGGCTGCAGCTGTGAGTTGGACAGAGGGGCCAGCACCTCAGTTCCGCTTGCAGCTGCAGAGCCCAGTGGCCACGTGTGGAGCAGAGGCATTGGCATCAGCGCCTCTGCCCCAGTCATGGCTACTGGCTGCTGGGTTCACTCCACTGCTGGGTGCTAAGGTAGGTGGCCCTCAGGGCCAAGTGCATGGGCCCTGGCCCACCTGTGGCTATGCCCCTGGACCAAACTACTTTCTTTTCATTATCTCCAGGGATATATTTTCTTTATGTTCTGTATAATGCTGCAGTAATCTTTGATTAATATATTTATTAAATAATTCTATATGAGCCTGTTATTTCACAGTCTTGAATCATTATTAAATTTAAACACACAACATGAGGATCAGGGAATGCAATCCTGAGCTGCTGTCCTTTATTAAAAATAAGGTTGATCTGTTAAAAGGAACCTAAACGGCCAATAGTCATATATTATGTTAAAGTGAATTATTAAATGCAGTGGCTTTTTTTTTAAAAAAAAATTCAGATCCACCTCTGTTCTCCACCCCACCCTACCTGATTAATGTACACCCAAATTATGAAGTCTGTAATCTAAGGGCTTGTCTACACTGAGGATGAGATTGTAATTCGATTTTAGGGTGTTGAATTACAGGAGGCAAAGGCGAGTGATTGCAGCAAATTGCTTGCTCAGGGTATTGCCTCCCCACTGCTCACATTACTTCCTGAAATGCATTGCACTGTGAGTAATAGACACAGAGGTTTGTGGGGAGGCTGTTGTTCTCTGCTCTCTCTCCCTTGCCTCTTCAATAAAGGGGAAAAAAGCAAGGAAAAGCAGGCTGTTTCTCTGCCGCAGATGCCACAGAGAGATAAATGAATTGAAAACTTTCTGGGGTTGTAGGCAGGAGAGGAGTTATGTTTCTATGGTGCAGTGCACACCGGACAAACTGGAAAAGTTGCTCCCTGGCTGCATCTACCTAAATTCAAATTGTAGATTTCAACATCAGTGCTATGCCACTTGTGAGGGTGGTATTAGCAGGTCGAATTACAGCTCCTTTTTTTTTTGTTTGTTTTGTTTTAAATTTACTGCTCTGATAGTGGAGACTCAGGGTGCAGAAGGATGTGGTAAACAGCATTATGTCAAACTTCACTATCAGTGTAGACCAGGGCTGAGAAAACTCCCATGATCCTCTATGGGAATTGGGGAATTTTGCTCAGATAAGAACCACAATACTTATCCTTGATTGTTTTCCTATTATACAATATTTGCACCATTTCCTCCCATTATTGACTTGCACTTGCTGCATGTGTCAGCTATTTTAAACAGGTGAAACTTAGTATAGAGGTTTGGTTTGAATAAGCCTTCCAAATTCAGATGTATCCTTCAAATATTCAACCCTCCTGGGCACAACAAAAATCTATTGCAAATTTTATGACAGCTAGCTTGTTTTCTCTCTTGATTTCTAGTACGGCCTCATGCTTATTGTGGGAATGTTTTAATTTTATATCCAATCTCTTCCAGTATTTTATTACTGATGTGTCTGTCCCAATCCAGCAATTATTGTGCAATATTGGGGGAAGGGGGAATATATAAAGTGAATGCCTAGCCACCCCTGAGGCTCTATATCTTAGAGAGGAAAATTGAAGTATAAGATCAAGTTTGAAATTTCAGCTGAGCTGGATCTGCTTTCTTTCTGCTGAACAGATCTACCCACAATCGTTATAGTGTTCAAACCTTTATTGACAACTTCCTCTTCAGCTGCTTCTAGCTGCCCTTATTAGGTGGGTTATTACAAAGAATTCTTTTTGGGGGGCGATTGGTTGGTGAGACTTGCCCACATGCTCCGGGTTTAACTGACTGACATATTTGGGATCAGGAAAGAATTTTCCCCCAGAGCAGATTGGCTAGGGCTCTGGGGGTTAGTCCTCTGTAGCATGAGACATGGCTCAAATGCGAATGAATTCTCTGTATCTTAAAAGATGATTTGAGGACTTTAATAACTCAGTCATAGGTTAGAGGCTTATTGCAAGGGTGGGTGAGTGAAGTTTTGTGGACTGCATTGTGCAGGAGATCAGACTAGACGATCATATTGGTCCCTTCTGAGCTTAGAGTCTACTTTATTAAGTCGACTTAAAGTTGATCTTATTAAGTCAACTTAACAAAAGTCGACTTAACTTTCCAAGTGTAGACATAGCCCCTTTTCGACCTTATTAAGTTGACTTAACATTTTAAGGTGACTGAATAAGGTGGACTTAGGTGCTAATCCCCGTGCACACTGGCTTAAGTTGGCCTAATAAAGTGACCAAAATTGAGATGTTATTAATTTGACTTAACTTTTCCTTACATTGACTTAAGGAAATGCTTAAATCGACCTAAGGAAAGCCCATTGTGGATGTGGAGTAGTTTAAGTCAACTTAAGCCTCCTTAAGTTGACTTAATTTGTAAGTGTAGATTCACCCTAAGCAGCTGCTTAAATCGACTTAAGGAAAAATTAAGTCGACTTTATAAAACCTCATTTTAAGTCAACTTGCTGCTTAAGTTGACTTTAGAAAGTCGACTTAAGCCAGTGTAGACATGGAGTAGCCCTAAGTCGA
The DNA here is from genome assembly GCA_007922175.1 of Pelusios castaneus. NCBI lineage: Eukaryota > Metazoa > Chordata > Testudines > Pelomedusidae > Pelusios > Pelusios castaneus. Next base: position 14,294,660 of record ML685785.1, on the reverse strand, counting down.
CTTTAAGTTGACTTAGGGGGCTCCAGGGCTTCCCCACTGCTCTCCCTGCCAGGGTGCCTGGCATAGGGAGAGCCTGGCATGCCCCCCCACAGGGTGCCTGTGCCCTGCCAGGGTCCCTGTCCCCCTTTGCCCCATTGTACCCATGTACAATGGGGCAAAGGCTGAGCCCCCTGGCACTTGGCAAGGGGTGCCCCCCCTGCCACCGTGGATCTGTCCCAGGTCCACCTAGCCCCTACAAGTCGACCTAGGCATCCAGTGTGGATGCTCTAGGTTGATTTTGTAGGGTCCTCTCTAAGTCGACTTGAAATTTGAGTGTGGACATACTAAGTCGACTTACCAAAGTCAACTTAGCAAAATCGACCTAAATTAACAAGTGTAGACATAGACTAAGAGTCTTATTCTCTGTGTATAGAGTGTGTAACTGAGTCATGGGCCTCTTGAGCCCCCAAATAAGCAGCTGAGACAGGTCTGTTTGCTGGTGTCTTGATAAGGGCTGGTTGACACTAACCCTTGGACTTCATTAGCCTGGCTCTCTGAACTTTAAAGTAGTTAATTGCACCCTCAGAGTTAAGGGGTGGAGCTCAGCAGAAACCTTTAGGATTAAAAAGTCAGTTGCCTGATAAACACAGCAAACAGCAAAGAAAGCAAACAGGGAAGTTTGAGGGATTTTTCAAGGCACTGTTAGTGACTTTTACTTCTTGATACTACTGTGGTGGCTAATGATTGAAGAGTGGATGTTCCATGTTTTCTTTCTACCTAAAGCTGGAAGAGACTTCCTATGTATAAAGTGCAAGTTGATAACTATGCTGGCAGTGAAGATACTTGGATAAAAAGAGCAAACATTCTCATTGAAGAATGAGAGATGCCGAGAAGTTCCTGTACAATGAAGTTTAGATAGTATCATTATCCAGATTCAAGAATGGAAGAAATTCACCATCAAAGAAGTGGAACTAGATGAAGTAGGAGAGGAGGCCTGGAAGCTCTTAACCATGAGAGATGAGAGGACAAGGCAGCATTTTATGCATCTGGACATAAGTAAGGATGGGCAGGATGTGACCATCAGAGAGAAGAGGATCAGGTAGAATTCCACAGCTAGAAGTATCCAATTAATACCAGATCCTGAACATGAAAACAGAAGATATTTCTCAAGAGGTGGTCCAATGGAACAGAGAGGTGTGAAGGTACAGAGGTGTGGAGGACATGCCTGTGGGTGGATGATCACACATCTCAAAAGAGATATTCATTCACCCCAGGAGACAGACTAACCTTGTTGGGGATTCTATACTAAGAACAATGTAAAGAACATAAGCACAGGTGGACAACAGGATAGTGTGCTGTCTTCCTGAAGTCAAGATGTAAGAGGTGAGTTTAAGATAGGATAGACTTCTGAAGTCTATAGGTAAGGTGATGATGCAAACTGGCATTAGTGACATTGCATTACAAGGATATCTCACAGATTGTAGACATATTTAGGGAATACAGAAAGGTGCTCAAGGAGAAAAATGCCCAAGTGATCTTCTCTGAGATCTTTCATGTTCCATGAGCGAAGGAAGACACAGGTAAGAAAGATTCTGGAAGTGAACTGCCATCTAGATACATGGTATGAGATAGAAGGTCTTTGTTTGGATTAAATACTGGTGCACTGATGCATCTCAAAATATACTTGCAAATGGGAAATAATCATCACATGGTATGTTTTTAATTAAGTCCTGCAGAGATCAATTCATGTCCCTATACTCATTAATATTCTTAATCATGACCTGGATGAGACTGTGGAATCATTATTGATAAAGTTTGGAAATTACGCACAAATTGAGGGAGTGGTAAATAATGAACAGATCACTGATACAGAACAATCTGGATAAATTACCTCAGTATTCTAGTGTTAAATACAAGTCCAGGTCTGGAGTCAACAGTTCAGGAAGAACATTGATTCACTGGAGTGGGTTCAGAGAAGAGCTGTCTCTGTGGGACTAATCTATGTGTCCCCAACTCTGAAAAGGGCTCTCCATGGAGCTCTAGCATCTTCAGGTGTGTGTGGCAGGACAGGTCCAGAGAGAGACATGAATTGCCTCCCTCAGCTTTTCCCATGCCCCTTCTTTTTCAAACTAGTAAAAATGAGCTTCATATATCTTAAAATGAGTGCACATGAACACATTCCTGTGAATGAATAGACTTCTCGTCAATTCTCCTCTGTTCTGTGGAACTTCCCCTTAGGTGAATTTCTAGGGGAGCCACAGGCAGGGAAGCTCGTTCTTTGGAGTAGGGCTGCCAAGGCTGCCAAATGAGAGATCAAAACCCCCATGCCAATACAGAGCTACAGGGAGACCAACTAATCATCCAGGATTCACAGACTGTTAAATCCAGAGAGGACAATTATGATCACTTAGTTTGATCTCCTGTATGACCTGAGGAATCAGTTAAGCATGGCACCAAAGCTCCTGTTCCATCTGGTAGACAATAGGTGAATATATAATTCAACAAAATGATCTGGAAATATTGTGAAAATTCAGTCCATGGCTGGGCCATCCAGCAGATATTTTTATAGAGGGGTCAATGCATAAGCTATCACTATGACAATGCAGGAAGCAGTATTGTGCTTTCTTCTCTCCGCAACGCCAGAAAACAATGGAGAGTACCAGAGTCATAGCAGAACATTAGATATGTGCTTCTTTCCTCTCCCTCTCCCCACCCCCACGCCACACACACAAGCACACACTTTTACCTGACAATCTGCTTGTCCTAAACACTTTTAGAAGAATCATACTGAGAGTAACTTGGTATCATTGGTGACATAATTTTGTAGCTAAAGGTGAAAAGTTTCACGTCTCAGTCAGTGCCCTGTAACTTGATCCCTTTAATCCTGAACACTAATTAACTAGGCTTGCCTGTTGCCTCATAGCATGAAGGAATGTAATGTATGAGCTATTATAATGTTGGTGCATTTACAGTGTTTGGTGTCAAATGTGAAAACCTATTGGTAAAATGTAATTGCTTCTATTACTACATTATATCCTAGATTTGTATTTCCATGTAATGACTGGAAGGATTAGGTCCTAGAAAGGTAGCTACTGGCCACATAAGTGTTAACTGAAAAGTACAGTCAGTGGTGTTGACAGCCTGTTCTCCCAATGTCATTCACTAGGTGAAAGTTTAACTGACACAGGATGCAGCTCTGGCTGAGGTATTAGCCCTGACAGTAGCATTGATCTTCCCTCTGCAGAGGCAGTGGTACAATAGTAAGGGATTCTGACAGTGTGGCAAGCCCAATGGGAATTCTGGGATAAGAAGAATAGTTTTTACCTTCATGTGTTCCAGGGGTACAGTATATTTTAAATGTTTTCAAAGCCCTTCAGCTGTTCTGTGTGTGGAGAAAGGACAATGGAGAAAGATTTCAGAAATGACAGCTGAAGCCTCCCCTGAATTATTATGAGAGATTCAGCTGAGACCAAAACATAAGAACCTTGTGTTTCTAGCTACTTTTCTTGCCACTAGACTTTGCTGTTCACTTCCATTGCTAAATGCAGGATATTAAAATGTGTAACTGTGTGGTTTATGTGTGAGAGAAATCACACAGTTAATCTTAGGCTTCCTTTTTCAACAGAGAACTGACATTTTTCTGAGAAAGGAAATAAAAATAATCCCAACTGGAGCTGATAGTAGGGACTTGAAGTTCCCCCAGAGTAAGCAAATAACATGATAAACCTTAAAGCCAGTTAATATGATAAACAAAATGAAGCTGTGTTGTGTTTCGTGTATGTTGTTTGCTTTTTTTTTTTTCAATTTACTGAATTAGGTAACTTAATCCCATATTTTCAATTATAAAATAATGAACATAGAATACATTTTCTTCTCCAAGCTACTATGTTGAGGCCACTGTGTGACAGAAGCTATGACTCTGAACTCTGATAGGATGACAGGGGGCCAGTTGCATCTCCCTGATTCAGAACTGCATGGACCAGGGTAGGTTAGGATTTTTTCCTCTATGTCCCATCCTATGCACATCTACTCCACTGCCATTCTCTTTATTCTGAGATATTAGGATCAGCTGGTACAGGAGGTGTCTGCCAAAGAATTCCCATTGGAGGGGATAATTCTCTTCCAGCTATCCTGGGCTAAATGAAGATGTTTATAGAGTGCAAAGTGTATGTAGCTGATTAGACAAGCTGGTCTCAAAGAAGGAATTTAAATCACATAGACAAGAAGGTAGAGATAAACAAAACAGGGAGATCTGCCATTGACTTCAATGGGTGCAGGATCAAATTCTTAATGAAAGATATGTTTCAGATTGATCTGGTAGTTGTTTCGGGGAATGTAGGTTCAGCACGCTAGAGTTAAGAAGGGGAGGAGGAAGAAGGGAGAGAAGTTTTTGCTAAAACACTGAAGACCTATTCCTTAATGTGAAATTCAGATTGACACCAATGATTCTACAAGTATTTTGTATAATTCTTATTGACTCCATCCTTTCTTTCTCTATACCCTCACACATACTTTTTTCCCTGTGGTACGATAGTAACTGGGGAGACTGGATAGGGTTCCTGATAAATTACAGAGCTCTAAATCTGTTGGTTTTAATATTTATAAATTAGAGGCTGCCTCATTTCTTCTTCAACCCAATGTAGGCTCAATGTTCATAGTAAATATAAAATTACTCTCTTATTGCCTCTGTCTCCTAAGATGATCCCCATTTATGTGAAATCAAAAAGTCTCTGATATTCCTTTTTTTTTTTTTTGCTAAATAAACTCCTGGCTTCATATTTAATACATCATAAAATGGATTCTAAAATACAGAGATTACAGACTCAAACCATTTACAAAATCCTCATGTTAGCATATTTAACAACAGCTGAGGGGCTGGCTCTGAATTTTTATAATATAATTTGAAAAAGAATTAATTATAAAAATTGAACGAAATGTTTACAAGGTTCAAGAACCAGCAAAGTTATAGTATTTAGTTTAATTCTATTGCCAACTTTTGAACAAACAATAAACAGATCTTTCTTGCATCAATTTATTCAGAGGCAGATTTGCCACGGACAGAGGAGCTAGCAGAACAAATACAAACTTCTTTTTACGGTACAGAGCTCTCCAGTTAGACCTGTTATGAATTATAGAAGCCAGGTTTCTGATTCTTCAGTTGTTCCATGAATGATGAACCAAATTGAACAGCAGCCTAGTCAGAGCATATTCTTGCAACCCAATCTCTTTCAAAGTTTTAATGATATCAAGGGAAATGCAGCCTTGAACTAGGAAAGAGACTTCTACTTGTGCAATGATAGAGGGAAATACTTTTCTTCTCTCTGGAAATCACTAAGTGATTGCTGTGGTGTATTCTTATAAATCAGAGTGCCTTAGATTGTCTCAATTTTAACATGTGAAATGACTTTGTGGTTCCAGTACGGTAGTGTGAAGATACACATGTACTAAAAAAACCTATCTTGGCACCAGCTTTCCTCTTTGTTGATACTCGTAGAAAAGCAGCTATAAGATGAATGTTGATGGAATCTGACATGACTCCTAGTTTCAAGAGATGGTTTTCCAGAAGAGGACTGAGACATGTTGGTGGAATAGCTATACGAGGAAGCTGGTGCTGTCACTAACTCATGCTGTACTGGTTCCGTGAATGTTTAATTATTGAATAACTAGTTAAGAGGATCGCTTGCCTCTTCTTTCTTTCTGTTGACTGCAGTGGAGGTGCCTATACAATTGTATATCAAATGACAAGTGTTTCTAGAGAAACAAAGAAATTGTAAGAGTCAAATCTTAATTACTGTCTCTTAGTGATAATTTAGTCACATGGAGTTCTTACCATACCTTTGGTTATATGATTTGGGGATCATAAGAGATTAGCAAAATAGTTACAATTATTCATTATATTTTATTGATGGGGAAAAAAGAACACAAGTAAGTAGTAAACAATACTGGCCACAGTCACAATCTCTTTTCTATGTCACTCTGTGGAGAGGCTGCAACAGAGATTACTCCTTAAGAGTGAGCATTGCTCTGCTATGGATGTTCTTCTATAGGGAAGTTGTTGCCTGTAAGCTGGTTGGTGCCGGTCTGGGCACCGCTGATCAGTTCCCCAGCCAGACTAGACCGCATTTGCCCACAGCAAGAGTCAGTGACCCCAGTCCCAGGTGGGGTGGGGCAAATACAAGAGTTTGCCAGCCGCGGACCCCAAGGGACGGGGCAAGTACAAAAGTAGGTAGCCCCCTGGCCCCCAGGTGGGGTGGGGCAGATCCTCGAGTCTGTAGACCCTGGCCCCAAGTGGGGCAGGGCAAGTACAAAACTCAGTAGCGCCCGGCCCCCAGGCGGGGTGGGGCAAGTACGCCACTCAAACCCCTCAGCAGCGCCAGCAGGAATCAAGCACTCTGGGTGGTTGGGAAGAAGGTATGCGGAAGGGGGACACAGGCCCACTTGTCTCCACTGCATCCCAGCCCAGGGCCCTTCCAGTGACCAAGGGGTCAGTTACTGGGGTCAGCCGCAACACACTGGCTATGTCTACACTTGTAATTTTAAGTCGACTTTAACTAAGTCGACTTAGTGAGTCTACACTTAAAATTAAAGACAACTTAAAGGGGAACTTACAAAGTCGACCTAGAGCGTCCACACTGGACCCCTAGGTCGACTTCTAGGGGCTAGGGGGACCTTGGGCAGATCCACAGTGGCAGGGGAGCACCCCTTGTGTACAGTTGGGCAAAGGGGGACAGGGACCCTAGCAGGGCATGTGGGCAGGGTGTGATGCTGTCCAGATTTAGGGAACCATTTATGATATTATTTTCTATTAATATCTCATAAATGCTATAATCCATAGGAACTATGTCATGTTTGGTATCAATAGAAAGGTAGTAAATTGCTGGGAATGATTATATAGTTTATGTATAGGAATTGTATTTGTATTAGAATATGGTTGTTATATCTATACTTTAACTTGTGTGATTCTGGGGAAACACTCCAGACAGGCTGTCTACAACCATTGTGTCACTACATCAGTGAGCACCCTGCAACTACTCCTGGGAATGCCAATGTTTTAAGATTTGTTTTTCCTATTAATTGCTGTTCAAATAAATGTTCTGAGAATTCATGGAGTTAGCTGATAAAAATGCATGAGAAGTTCTTCTTATCAGAGAAATAGACTCTTTCTATTGCATGTTCCCTTCATCTCATAAAAAAATGACAACTTTTGACCAGTCTTTGAAATCAGACTAGAACAAAACACTTAGAAGAGTCCTATGCCATGTAAGCTCATGATATGTATGATTTACATTTCTTAAGTTAAAATAAACATACATAGCATATTGAAAAGGAACATGTTATCCCAGTTCAAATATTGAAAAAAAAATTCAAGACTAAATATTATTTGCATACATTGAAGAGACATCTGCAGTGGTGGATTTAAATCACTGGCTAGTCTGTGGAGAAAAAATAGAATATCTTTAAATTATACATGACCAATGCACTGTATAACTGAGAGAGAATTATTAAAATAAAACTTACAGGCATTGTAAGATCAGCATTGTCAGGAAAAAATTGCTGTTCCTTCAGTGGAAGGCAGACAAGATGCGTGTGAAAACTAATGGAGGTCATCTGTCATGATTGTACAGGGAATAGAGAAATAAATTAAGAATAATATTAATTTCCAATATTGTGGTACATCATGAATTCCTTACTTAGGCTTGGTCTGCACTTGTCAGTTAAGACAACATAGGCACCTAGGGATATGAAAAAAAAAAAACCACAACCCTGACAAACATAGCTATCCTGACCTTACCTCCATATATTTGTGGAAAAATACTTCTGTTAATATAGGAAGGTGGTGTTACCATACACATAGAACAAAACTCTATTCTATTGGTGTGGCTTTAACAGGTTTTTGCCAATGTAACTGCAGCAGCATATCTCAATTGGTGCAGTCTCCTTAGTGTAATCAGACTCTTTGTTTTTACTCAGAACTTGATTCTGAAGGGTGCCGAGAACCTCTTGCCAGGGTCTCTGTGGCTTCAAATCTGACAGTCTTCACTGGAAAAGATCACCACTGCAGAGGACTGGGTCCATAATCAGAGCACTACCTAAATAAAAGCTGAGAAAGAACTCTGGGATTTGGCCTGTTCATTATAACGAGATGGCAGTGTAGTTTGCCATGTTTAGTAGAAAAATAGGAATAATCCATAAAATGTTTGTTCTAGTAATAAACAAAAATGACATTTAACCTCCACCCCCCCCAAAAAAAAGTCTTAAATAATTCCCTCTTGAGATTTTCCACTATGCCTTTTCTTTTCCGTACCATTTTCTAGACTGTCAGATCTTCAAGAAATAGATTTTTTTTTTGTCTTTGCTGCATGCTCATAACTCATGCAAGAAAGAAATTCATAATAAAGGCTACTAACAAACAACAATAATCCTAAAAACTCATTCCTATTGCTTTCAGTTTGGGTACTCTACTGAGCATATGTCTATGCTGCAATCAGAGATATGCTTGTAGCATGTGTAGACATAGTTAAGATAGCTTTAAGCTATCTATCTCAGTTACCAATAGCAGTGAAGCCTCAGCAGCACAGACTTCAGCATTGGCTGGCTGCTCATGTATGTATTCAGGGTCCTCAATGTGGGGTTATACGGCCTGTGCCACTGCAACTTCATTGTTATTGGTAATCTAAATAGCTAGTTTAGGGCTAACTTGCATATGCCTACATATGCTGCAATTCCATATCCTGAATGCAGTGGAGGCACACCCTGAATTAGGATTACTTGCTGTATTTATAGCGCTCTAATGAGTACAAAATGAATAAGGTGAAGTATTATAACACACATATACCCTTTTATCCTATCAGGATGTTGTTTGTCTATTGTTACAGAATTGCTCAGTGTGTGTGTGTGTATGTGTGTGTAAAATGGTAGTAATAGGCACTCAAGAATGTATGTTTTGTAGAATCAGGAAAGCTTGTTTTGGATTGCCAATGTTTTCCTCTAACAGCTTTTCACATTGACTCTTAACCATTATTCTAGGTTTGGCAGTTTATACATGGTAAAGTGTCTGGTATCACACCATCAACTTCCTAAACAGTCCATGCTGAGTCCATACTCAATGCCTGTGCTTTCCAGAAATATAATGGAAGGTAAAGCATTCTTCTTCCATGGGAACTGAAGGGTAAAAAGGATTAAAGTTGTCATACTGTAGCTATGATTTCATTGCCTTTATGTTTTTCTCCAATTCACTTTTACAGGCTATTTAGTAACATAGTTTATGTATTCAGATTATTATACAGGGAAACAAAAAGACAACAATGACAGTGTACAGGTTAGAAAGTACCAGAGGGGTAGCCATGTTAGTCTGTAAACAGCAAAAAAACAGAGTCCTGTTGCATCTTAGGCTATGTCTACACCAAGAAATTTAGGTCGACTTTACCAAGTCGACTTTAAGTCAGCCTTATTAAGTCCACACAGGACTCTTAAGTCGATTTAAACCTGGCCTTACTAAGTCGACTAGGAAAGTCTACATTAGACTCTCTAAGTCAACTAGTTAGGTCCAGGGGTAAGGAGGCCCCTTTGGAGCCTCGGCTCCCCAGGGTAAGGGGGCTCGTCCTGGGGAAAGGCAGCCTCGCATGGGGCTGGCTCTCCCTGAAACGGAAAGCCCTAGAGTGGTCCAGGGGAGAAGGGAGCATGGAGATCCCTTCCAGCCCGGACCGCTCGGCTCCCTTCTGGCCGGAACTGCTCAGGTCCCGGGCAGAAGGGAGCCCCGCGCTCCCTTTTAGCCGGGACCGAGACGTCCTGAGGAGCTCCCTTCTAGCCGGGACCAAGCAGTCCCAGCTAGAAGGAAGCTACGGCTCCCTTTTTGCCAGGACACACGAGGGTCCCAGCTAGAAGGGAGCCCTGCGACACCTTCCTGACTGGGACTGGGCTCACGGTGCTCCTCTGGGGGCTCCCTAGCAGCTGGAGCCCGGTCCCAGCCAGAAAGGACCTAGAGGCTTCCTGGGGAGAAGGTTCCAGGGGCTCCCTTTTTGCCCTGCCCTGCTGTAAGTCGACTTAGGGCGTTCACACAGCTTAAGTCAACTGAAGTAGTTGATTTAAGCATTAAAGTAGACTTAAAAGGAGTTCTTATTAAGTTGACTTTAACTTTCCTTACGTTGACTTAAGCAGCAGCTTAAGTCGACTTAAGGAAACTCCAGTGTAGACGCAGAGTAAATTAAGTCGACTTAAGTCTGCTTAAGTCAACTTAATTTACTAGTGTAGATGCACCCCTAAAAACTAACAAATTTCTTCGGGCATAAGCTTTTGTGGGCTCCAACCCACTTCGTCAGATGCATGTTTTTCATGCATCTGACGAAGTGGGTTGGAGCCCATGAAAGCTTATGCCAAAAGAAATGTATTAGTCTTTAAGGTGCCACAGGTTAGAAAGTGAAAATGATAATTTATTTTGAAAATATCTAGCCAATTCTAGTGTCACCTAAATATATAATTTCTGATCTATGTGATGCTGGGCACTATGTTCATTAGGTGCTTGAAGGGGGGTTATTATGTAACAAATTGATTTTGTGTGCAATGTGTAGAGTCCAAATTTACGTCCTGTGTGTATGTGTGTGAGAGAGGGGGGGAGAGAGAGAGAGAATTTTGAGAGTCCCACGCAAGAAGTCTGTTATATTCTGCACCCTAATGGTAGAGGGATAAATGCTATTTTATTTCTGGACTTAAAAATTGAAAGCTCAACTGAAAACTTATATAAAATTATGCCAACTAAAATGGAGGTTTGATTTGAAAATGTCATAACCTCCTGTATTTATAGATATATTGTTTGCATGTTAAAATTGTTGCCCAAATTATCTGTATTGTCCCCACCTACCTTACTCCAAATTTGCCCAAAATGGCACAAACTACTTTTGAAAATACCCATAAAGTGATGACTTAAAAAAAAAAAAAAAACCCCTCGCCCGCCGGGGGGGGGGGGGGATTCTTATTGTTTTATCACCTTGTGATGCTCAGATTAAATCTCATTACAGAGCTATACCTTAGTAATTGGGGGAGGAATTCAGTTCTTACACTATAAGGAATTACATGCATATTATATTGATTACAAATGTAAGTTTCACAAGAAAAAACAGTTTCATAGATTCAGGTGCCTGAAGGGACCATTGAAATAATCTTGTCTGACCTCCTGTATTACATAGACCATAGAACTTCACCAAAAAAATTCATACATATTTTAGGGGGGAAAAAATCCAGTCTTGATTTTAAATGTCAGTGATAGAGAATTCATCACAACCTTTGGTAAATTGTTCCAATGGTTAATCATTATATCTGGGTTTTTGTTGTTTGTTTATTTATTTATTTAAAAAAACTTATTTTTCAATCTGAATTTGCGTAGCTTCAACTTCTAGGAACTGGATCATGTTACAACTTTTCTCTGCTAGCATGAAGAACCCATTATTAAATATTGATTTCCCATGTATGTATTTACAGACTGTGATCAAGTTACATCTTAACTTTCCTTTTTTAATATAAATAGATTGAGCTCTTTCAGTCTAAAATATTAGAAAAAAATGACTCAATGATGATCATTCTTGTGACTCTTTTCTGAACCCTCTCTAACTTATTGGCTGTGTCTACAACTGGCAAGTTAGTTCGAATTAAGGAGGTTTAATTTGAACAAACTAAAGCCATGGCTACACTAGGCTTTAGTTAGTTCGAATTAAGGGCTTCCTTAATCCAAACTAATAAATTTGAATAGGGCTTCAGAAGTAAGGCTTTCATTCGAACTAACTAGTTCGAATTAGCAAATGTGGCCATCTTAATTCAAACCAAATTTCTTAGTTCGAACTAACCAGCCATTGAAATGAATGGGGATCGCTAATTCGAACTAAGCAAGTGCCATGAATAGCACTTGCTTAGTTCAAACTTTTTCTAGTTTGAATTAAGCTAATTCGAACTAACTAAAATTAGTTCAAATTAGTTAGTTCAAACTAACTAATTCAAACTAATTTTAGCAAGTGTAGATATAGCCATTGAGACTCTTCCTGAAAAGAAGATGCCAGAACTGGACACAGGATTTGAGCTGTGTTTGCACCAGTACCAAATACAGCATCAAACCCTTGGATGCCTAAAATGGGGAAACTCCAGTAGGAGTAGAGAGGTTATTTCATCTCTGTATTTCTGTTGAGATCAGTGGTTTCTAAACTACAACAGCTTCTGCAATAAGCCTTTGTTTGTGAAAATTAAGAATTAATGTTCATATTTAGCAAATAGCTTATATATACTAGAGGCTTGAGTGAAGAACCCACTGATTAGACATCTTTCTCACCCTGTAATGGACTGTTTTTCAGTCTGTCTGAGGGTGAGACATACTATTTAATTAGTCTGACCAAATACTTGAAGGCATTGGCCCTATGTTGGCAAGCTTTTCCAGGGCTTCAGTGCAGTTCAGCCAAAAGCTTATTAAGACATATGAGAAATAAACAATTAATTTGCTCCTGCAAGATGTTTATTCAGACTGGTTTCAAATTGTTATTCCAACAAAACAGTCGAATCTAGTCGAATTTGTTTGCTCCATGTTGTAAATGTAGTGCTAAATGTGTTGCATGTTATGTGAATAAAGTGTATTATTTATCATACTTTGCACGTGTAAAATTCATAGAGGAATGTAACCACAATGAAAAGTCCTAAGTTGTTCAGGCAGAATATGCTGTATTTTGTGTTGTGTTGTAGAATTCAAATTGGCTTACACTATGATAACAAGGGATTGGCAAAATGGTTGAGAAAAATAAAGCTTGAGCTATTCCTCTTCATCCTCTCTGTAAAGTTCCCCACAACTTTTGGTCTATTTCTAGAATGGTAAAGAGATTTAGTTAAATTTTCACTTTTATGATCTGTATTTCTTCCAGATTTTATGTGAGACACAATGGTGGTTCTATCACTAAGGCACCAGAAACACATCTGTGATCTAAAAAGTAAACTAAAATTAAATGAGTAACATGCCACCCATTTAAATATCATTATTTTCCTGTAAAAATAAATACTCACTTTACACTATAGGAAAGATGAAATTTTAAATTTTCATCACTGTATCTATGCTGCGTGAGATGCATTCCTTTAGGGGGCATTAGAGAAGCAGGAGGGAGAACATGAACGCTTAAATGAACATGCTTCCAGATATAGCAATAAGTTAGGCCCTGAGCACATGAGCAAGAACCAGTCATTCCAAGCACCCAAGAGAGAGAATTTGTGGTGCCATCTTAGTCCTGACTCATCTCATGCCATGTCTCACCTCCAGTCATGAATATTTCTGATTCTTCAGAGGAAGTAGACTTTTTTTTTTTTTTTTAAAAAAAATTTCCAGAAAAAAAAATCCTTGCCTGATCCTCAAATGAAATCTTTCTCTTTCAGCAAACTAGAAGGAAGTTCTAGCAGAAAGTTTAAGACTTCAGGACTATTAGTATGAAAGAGTGCACCTTTCTCCCAAGATTTCCAATTCTAATTTGCTGCCACTAGGATACAATACTTTTCATGTGGATATGAGCCAAATCTCAGAGCCCTTGGTGATTTGATTCATTAAATAATATTTTCCAAACATAGATGTCTCTGCATCAAACAATTACAAGAGTAAAGAACATCATTCCTTCATAGTTCCTTCTGTAATGCTTTGTAAACTCAAAATAGAGTAGTGGTCATGTTTTCAGACATTGGTGGCTTCTCTTTTTGGTGGGTGTGTATAACAGCAGGGATAATATTGTATCTGCTCGGCTGTCTTGATCCCTTGAACATTTGTCTTAGCTCCCGCAACTTGGGGAATTTCAGGACCCAGATACCTAAGGACCTAAACTGTAGGCTCAGATGAGTCTGGGCTCAAAATTGCATACATGATTATCTGTCTGAAATTCTGCACCAGAAAAATATAGTTTCACTTAAGCCTGGACTTATGATTTGTCGCTAAAACACTATTTTTAAAATAAAGGCTAGCATTACACTTATCAGGATTTTGGTGCTTTTGGAGGGTATTTTTGGAATTTTTTTCCTGTTTGGTTGCCTAGGTGGATGTGGCATGGATATAATAAAATATATTATTAATGCCTTGGCTGGTCTGTACCGAGTTTTTGTTTCCCCTTTTAGCCTGCAAGTGCTGGTATAATTGAAAACCTATTAGAGCACAGCAGAAAGAAGAACTCCTCTTCAGGAAATTATTAGCATAGGAGAAGGAAGAGCAAAAAGAACTGAGGAGGAAGTGTATTAAATGCAAGCCCTGGATCAAAGAAAGAACATCTATAAGCATCACTAGGATTTATTGGGATAGCTATATGACTTCTTATCAGTGAAAGTTTGGGGCTTTTAGTTTATTTTATTTTTAGTTAATTTTTGTGCTGGAAAATCTTCTCTAAAATGTAAACTTACTTTGTGGATGTTTTAGTCAGCAAATAGGCTTAAATCCAACAATTACAAAGTGTAATCCATATAATTTTTGTTAAGATTGACTCAGAATGAAACCCATTAAGACATGAGAGTGGAAGACTGGTCCCTTCAGGTTCTATGATTCTATGACCATCTATTTACCAGAATACAAATGATAGGACAAAGTTTGTTTTCAAACAGTAACAAACTCTTACCTTCTTTCCCCCACTTAAAAATAAATAAATTAATTAAAAAAGAAACCCCAACCTTATAGCAACTAATTGATATCAATGGACAAGATAGAAAAAGTAAATTTCATCCCCATTGTACCTAGTAGGTATTGTCCCACTGAGTTTGATGGAAGCGGGGTTTCACCCATCTTCTTTAGATTGGCTTTTTAGTCCATACAAAACAGTCTGAATCGTCATTTATACATAACCAGGTTGTAAACTTGAGATTTTTTTCTTCAGATTCAGGGTGAATATATTCATTAGGATGAAATAAAAACTGAGATGAATTGGTACCACAAGCCCAGCCAAGATCCATGCAAATATTGACAATCTATTGATTTCACAGTATAAGCCCAGTCCTTCTAGCCCTTCCTCCAGAGAAAATATTAAAATGTGGATCCCTAGAAGAGATCATTTGAGGTCTGTTCTAATAGTGGGTGTTTACTGAACTGTAGAACGATCTTCAAAGTGAAGTCAGAGACCACGCTTTTGCTTGAGTCATTTATGAACAGAGAAAAGATAAAGCTCTAGAAATTAAGATAGTTCCTAACATGTATTAACAAAGGGATGGTCTATGACCCAACAGAATTTAATAATCTCTAAGGATGTGTCTATACTTACAAATTAAGTTGATTTAAACTTGCTTAAATCAACTTAATTTAATCTGCGTCCACACTACACTTTCCTTAAAGAAAAATTAAGTTGACTTTATAAAACCTTGTTTTAAGTCGACTTTAGAAAGTCGACTTAGCCAGTGTGGACGTGGAGTAGTCGACTTAGGGGGCTTTAAGGCTTCCCCACTGCCCTTCTTGCCAGGGGGGCTGGCACAGCCAAAGCCTGGCGTGCCCCCCCCACAGGGCAGGGACCTGCCCACCCTGCCCCTATGCCCTGCCAGGGTCCCTGTCAGGCTCAGCCCCCATTATACCAAGGTACAATGGGGCAAAGGCTAAGCCCCCTGGCACTTGGCAACGGGTGCCCCTGCTGCCACCATGGACCTGTCCCAGGTCCACCTAGCCCCTACAAGTCAACCTAGGCATCTAGTGTGGATGCTCTAGGTCGATTTGGTAGGGTCCCCTCTAAGTCGACTTAAATTTTGAGTGTGGACATGCTAAGTCGACTTAACAAAGTCTTAATTTAAAGTCGACTTTGTTAAGTCGACTTAGCTAAGTCGACTTCAATTAACAAGTGTAGACATAGCCTAATTTATGCTACAGAATCAAAGAAACCCAAACATTTGGGGCACATGTTATTTTTCTTCATTTCAAACTCAAAGGAATCAGGACATGATATTGTCCTGGAAACTAAATGTTAAGCACACATTTGTAGGAATTTGAAAGAAGCCATGATATAACAAATTATTCAGAAGAAGAATTAGTTCACTGAACGAAACAGAGAATAACAATAACAACAACAAAACCCAAATGCGCTGCAGTAATATCCAGAGTACGGTCTCCACTATTACTCTGCTACCACACCTATAAAGAATCCATTGCATACCAGGGAAAACAAGTTTATTCTAACATGTATCTGGCCAGCGTTCATGGTACCATCTGGCTTGTGATGATTAACTAATTCTTGTTATAGAATTGACAATACATTGATATCTGTGATAAAGTAGATACATGTTTGTTTGTACTGTACAGCAGAATTCAGTGGTACCTTCAACATGCATATTAATCCTGTTAATATTCTGAGAATCAAGTGTTACTATGACATTTCTGCTGTATCTCTAAAAACAGGCTACATATTTTGTGGTATATATTTACCTCAGTTCCCTTACCTCCCAATATACAATAAAAATCAATTAGCATTACAAATATTGAACCATATCCTTTAGATTCGTAATGATTTTATGTCTTATCTTTCATAAGTGAGTCTATGGGCACAATGCTGTGAGTAAAGAGGGTACAGGACTGGATCCATTAATTGAATTCAAAGCTGGTGAAACCTTGATATAAGTAATGCTGATCTCTGTTATTTCCTGTCTGATGACTAACATGACCCTTTTCTCTTCCACTCAGTGAATTCCATTTAAGCTTTTATTTCTTTAATCCAGCAGTGATAGTTTGGAAGCTATTAAACTAGGGTGAGCTTTGTTTCTTGCCTGAGGCTATTTCTGTGGTGTTTTTTTTTTCTTTTCTTTAAGTTTAGATATGCATTTAGCAAACACAGGTGGGGGTTAATGGACTGAGTGTCCTCATTGTGTGAAATAAAAAGCTTCTTTTAATAAGGTGCCTAATAGACAATTGCCAGTTGCTAGGTCCTTACAATAATTCAATTTGGCCAAATGTTAATTTTACCTTGCAAGTGTAAGGAAACCTGTAGACAGTGTTTCAATTTGAGTCACCATTTAATTAATTAGTCAAACAAAGGGAAATATAGTCATGTGCTTATACTAGCTAATCTGTGCATGCTTGAATGTATGCTAACTACTTCGGTCAGGGGTCTGAAATATCCATATCCAAGAACAACGTATTTAAGACAACCTAAATTCCTCAGCAGACAGTGCTAGGTCAGTGGAAGAACTCTTCCATTCTCCTAGTCACTGCGTCTTGAGGAGGTGGATTACCTGTGCCAATTGGGAGAATCTCTCCCATTTGTTTAAGTAATGTCCACACTGTAACATTTTAAGTGTAGAGGAGACCTAAGATTTTTACTGGAAAACCAACAGAGGAAACTGCAAACAATTAAAACTACTTGGATTAAAAAAAACATTACAAAAAGACTAAGGTTTACCCTTTCTATGAATAGATTCAAGACAGCTTCCCTAGAGGAGGGGGGGAAACTATTTGAATACATTCACCCGAGGAAACGTCTTTTGGATTGGTGGTTTTTTTTCAAGAACATTTGGATCCTTGAGGCACTTGAGAGATTTGTGGGAGGTGTAGGTTGGGTATCAGGAAACACTTTTTCACTAGTAGGGTGGAGAAGCACTGGAATGGGTTACCTAGGAAGATGGTGGAATCTCTATCCTTAGAGGTTTTTAAGATGTGGTTTGACAAAGCCCTGGCTGGGATGATTTAGTTGGGGTTGGCCCTGCTTTGAGTAGGAGGTTGGACTATATGACCTCCTAAGGTCCCTTCCAATCCCAGTCTTCTCTGATTCTTGTTCTTGGGAAACCAGTCAGCTCTGCAACAGACTTAACTTTGGGGGAAAACCTACTTTATTAGATAGGAAAGGTAACTTTAAGTATAGATCCACATTTGAGTTTTATGATCTTGTTTCATTTCCTTTACTTTCTCTCATTTCTAGTGACATTTTTACCTTTTCTTAAATAAACCTACTTGAACAATAAACCAATAAAACAAAAGTTTTTGGAGCAATGGCTTAATGTTAAAAAAGTACGCTGTACCTTTGCGTGAAGAGGATCTGGGATTTTTGTGAGTAGACAGTATCAAGGGCTATACATCACAAGGAACTATTCAAATGAATTCAGGATAGGCCTTTTCTATACTGAAAAAATTGCTTCGATCTTCACAGAATGATGCAGTGGGATCCACTGAGTGACCAGTGTAGACCCACTCCATAGATCCTGGAAGCACTCTTCAGTTGACTCAGTTACTCCACCTTCCAAGTGGAGTAAGTCTGCATCGACCAGAGAGCACTTCAAGTTGACACACCTGAGCTAAGACAGCGTGGTAAGTAGGAGTAACTATGTCAATGAGAAATACGCATTCTGCTGCACACAGAGTGCATATCTCCCACTGACTTAGCCCTGTAGTATAGACCAGGCCTTAGTGTTAACCTGAATGATGAAGTAGGACTGGTATGCCCAAATAAGAGTGCTTGAATGGCTGAAAGGCTGTTGGCATTAAGAAGTTGACACCTTAGCTAGACTCTCATATACTGGAGTCAGAAGATAAAAAGGTGACTCTCAGTCCTGAGTGTCTCAAGAATCATCAAGGAAGGGTCTTCTGTTACTCATCCTATGGTATTTAAAGTATGAAATTGGGAAAAGAATGCTGAAAACAATTTATGTTGAGGGCTGTTGTGATATTTGGGACTACAAATTTATTCTGTGAGCTCAACTGTAAAAGTAGTATGTGAAAGTTCATAAAATGTCATAATAACAAATGCTGATGAGTAAATTTACCCCCCCCCCCAAAAAAAAATTGATTGAATTAGTCTAAAGAAAAAGGCCTACTGATATAAGTCAACAACTGTATTAAGATTCTGTTTGGTAAGTAAGAAAATGTGGGTCTTGAAATTAATTAATCAAAATTGGTGTGTCAGAGATTAGTCCTAATTGGTGGACAAAGTAACAAAGGATGGATTATTTGACCCATCTTTTTCTTTTTGGGTTTTCTTTTTGGGTCCTTTGAAAAAGAGACTTGTTGGGACTGGGGGGAGGGGGGGAAGGGGGAGATGGAAGAACAAATGGAGGCTACTGAAGCAACTCTTACCATCATAGCTGCCACTTCCATCATCTTGTGGGACTTCTGGCCTTTGCAATACTAATTCTAAAACATTTCCTGGCCAGAGAGGGCCAGAGAGAGGGACCAAGAAACATTACCACCTCTCCTGGCTCCCAATCACCATTTGGGATGAAATGAGATCCAATTTTAACAACAGCAGTAGTAAGAAGAATAACTCCAGCTCATCTCATCTAACATCTTCCCTTTTCCCACAAATGGACAGTTATTACCATCTTTGATAGCAGCTAAGAGACTGCCAAATAAGGTGGGTTTTGTTCTTTCTAAAAACTCTCTCCAGCTAAAGAAAAGAGAAATAAGGCATGTTGTTAAAATGAAAGCCTTATTTAAAACTTTACATTTCAAGAGCCTTAGCTGAATTTCCTTCTTTTCTTTAATAAAAAGTTTAAAAGATTTTCTGTACTGTCTTTGTCATGGTATAAACAGGGTGTATATCTTGTTTTACACTGTTTAATGTTGGACAAGTGATTGCTTATGTCTTTAGCTCATTTGTTCCATTTAAATTAACAAAATAGAGCCTATGCTAACACATGATCTTTTAGATTCTCTCATTTTTCTTCTTTCATCCCTTCTAATTATTTGTAATACCTACACTTATCTTGTCTTGAATCTAACTAAGTTCTTTGGGGTTCTTTCACTCTTTAGTGCACCTAACACATTGAGACACCAACCTAATGAAGCTCTTAGATTGTACTATAATAAAAAAAATAATAAAGCATTGCAAGAAAACCCAACTTCTCAAGTCCTTTTGGCCTTGGATATAGCTCTGCATTAAGTTCAGGGGAAGAGGTTCTCTTCACCGGGCCCTGTTGAAAACTGGTTATTTTTGGCAAGGCTTTGTTTTCTCATTTAAACCAAAATTGCCAAAACATCCCATCATATTGTGTTTTGATTATTGATACAATCTTAACAAGTTACTGAAAATAGCCGTAATGCTCTCTTCCTCTGTCATTTTATAGAGAGCTTTAGATTTGAATGTCATTTAGCATTCTGGCAATAAAACTGGTATATATTTTGATGAAAGATAGCTGAGCTCAATTTCCTGAATGACCTTTAGAAAATAATGATTTACTGCTTATTTATGGCAGCTAGTATTCTTAAAACTACTGATAATCTTTGAAAAGCTATCTCTGGACTTCAATATTGAAATAGTAAAACTGCTTAAAGGTGAACTGCAAATCATTTATTTAGACTTAAGATCCCAAACTGGTAACAGACTATATAGTTAGACTTGCAAATAACCAATATTTATGTATTAAAAACAAAAATGTAGAAAATTAGTTCTTCTTTCACTTACTTGCGAAGTCTAGAGTTCAGGTTTCCCTGTTACTGTGCAACAGCTGATGTTACAAGCAATTAGGGCCTGATTTTTTCAAAAGGAGTGGGTGTTTTCTGAGTAATTAAGTCAAGGAGGAGCAGCTATAATCAGTGGAAACACAAGACTGTCTTAATTTCTTTTTCACAGAGATTCTTTCTTCCTTGCTATGGCTATGTCTACACTGGGGAATTTAGGTCAACTTTACTAAGTCGACTTTACTAAGTTGACTTTAAGTCAACCTTATTAAGTGGACTTAGAGAGTCCACACAGGACTCCTAAGTCGACTTAAGGTGGGCCATACTAAGTCGACTTAGAGAGTCTACACTACACTCCTAAATCGACTAGTTAGGTCCAGGGGGAGGGGAGGCAAGGCTCCTTTGGAGCCTCGGCTCCCCAGGCTAGGAGGGCTTGTCCTGGGGAAAGCCAGCCCTGCACGGGGCTGGCTTTCCCCAGGCAGCAAGCCCCGGAGTGGTCCGGGGGAGAAGGGAGCGTGGAGCTCCCTTCTGCTCCAGACCACTCAGCTCCCTTCTGCTCAGGACTTCGCAGGTCTTGAATGGTCCTGGTCAGAAGGAAGCGGCGGCTCCCTTTTTGCCAGGACCCGCACTCAGTTCCTGGGTAGGAAGGAGCCCTGCGCTCCCTCCTAATCGGGACCGCATTCCGGCTGCGGGGAAGCAAGTGTAGACGCACCATATATGCCTAGTAGACGCATTAGATAGTGGCTATAAACATTCACAACTAATACCAGAGACAATCATGAAGGACCAAGATTAGGGCCTTGAGTACATCAGAATCTCTGAATTTGATGTCAGCTGAGTTCAAGAATTTTATTGTTGTTAGTAGTCAAAGAGAATGGCAATGAGTCTAGACAGACAGCAGCTGGGGAGTCCCATATAGTATGATTCACCTGCAGTCATTGTGTTGCCCAACTTGCCTTCGCATGACCAGCACCTGAGGCCTTACACTATCTCTTCAACTGTGACCAAGGATAGTGGAGTGTGATGTAGTGAAATTTTGCACCGTTTGTGCAGTTCAAATTTCCTTTCAATTATAAGGTAAAACTTTTAGGTAGGGTGATATTTTACTCAACCCACTTTGCCTGTATTTAAATGAATATTTTCCAGTTACTGATTTGAGATCTTACACAGTTGGAGAGTGTTTTGTTTGTTTAAAATTTATTAACATTTTTTTTTCATCTTAATCTTTAAAGTATTCAGCCTCAATCTAATCAGAAATATTGTTTAGTTAAATATGTTGTTATTTTCCACTTCTGGGAACAAGTGTTGCTGCAAGTTTTATTATTAGTGTTGTTATAGAATCTAGTCAAAATTCTCATTCCCAAATATTTTTAAAGAAAATTAATCTTCTGATAGCTTTTTCTAAATTTTGAATTTTTTAAATAGAAAACTCAGATTATGTGATTTATGATTGAAAACAAACCAAGCCCTCTGCCCCTTTCTCCCACTTCCCTTTGCTTCTCATTATAACCTTTCTTCAGTGGAAACAAATTCAAAATCCCCATTTTTTTTTTATTTTTTTTATTTTTAGTTTTTTTTTAGCTGGTGGGTGGGGGGAGCTTTAAATTAAACATTTTGGGGAGTAGAGAGAGAGAAAACGAATGCCAATTTTTTACCAGATCCGATTATTGTTCTTATAGAAACCCAACACATAGAGGGTCCTTTATTTTATTGATTTAGATAATACAGTCTAAACATACATGTGTAAAATGGGAAACAGTCACAGAGAGGTGCAATGACTTTCCTTACATTACAGAGCAGGTCAGTGGCAAAGCTCAAACTTGTCTCCTGTCTCCACTCCTCTCCACATTGTCCCTCTCTAGATTCAGCACCTGTGTGGTATTAATAGTTGTCAAAAATTTTTGGTGTAAAATGACTGGGAGACAAATCACACCTCACTTATTACGAAACATTAAGTACATTTAAAAAAAAAAAAAAAAAAAAAAAGTCATGTCACACTTTTAAACACTAACAACTGTATTTATCGCATGAGCTTCTGTGGGTAAAATTGCACTTCATCAGTGTGAAGGTCCCGCGTCACGGGCGGGCGTAGAGTGCGCCCCCTTCGGGTACTTCTGGGGAATTAGCCGGGTTGGGGCGCCCCTTTTTGCACACAGTCTGTGGCTCCC
>ML685785.1:14204792-14239471 GCA_007922175.1 Pelusios castaneus | reverse complement strand
GACAAAGCACAGGACCCACAGGGACAGAGTAGACTGATTTGCCACACCATGTTGTGACTAAAAACTGACTGTACATTATTGTTTGTTTTTATTTTATTTAAATGGGTAGTAATCTTGAATGTAATATTCCAACATAAAGTTTAGGGAACTTTTTACATGATTAGCATGTAAAAACGTTCTCATGCCTCCTTTCCATCTCTAATTTCTTTCAATGTGTGAAAAAATCAGCATCCATTCTAAAGACACAACACATTTCCATTGCATTCCATTGTGGCAATAGCAATACCCATGAAAACTGTGGCCACATAGAATGACAGTGTTTCATTGAGTACACTATATTCTTATTTGTTTTGTTTTACATAGGATGAGCTTCAGACCTGGAGAAAAATAATGAACAGAAAGCTTCAGAGACTGGAGACTTTATTATAACCAAAGACAGTTTCATTTTGTATTAGTTAGTGTAAAGGTTTTCCCTCAATTCCTCCCTGAGGAACCATGTCTAAAAGGAAAACCGTTTTCTTCATGAACATAAAGTCCTTGGGCTTTCTTCTGAGAATGACACCAAATCTCCAAATAGTGGTTATGATATTTTGGAGCTCACTGGCTATATCTACACTTGTAAAGTTGAGTCAACTCTGTTAAGTCGACTTAAAGTCGACTTTAAGTCAACTTAAAGTTGATCTTGTTAAGTTGACTTAACAGAGTGGTTACACTTTAAGTCAACTTAAGTCAACCCTGTGAAGTTGATTTAACAGCAGATATAACCATCCACACTGGCTTTAAGTTGACTTAATAAGGTCAATTAGCGCTATTCCCTGTCCACACTGGCTTTATGTCGACTTAAGAAGTCAACTTAAGGCTTACATTAACCTTCAGAGGTGGTGTTATTAAGTCAACTTAAGCTGTTATTAAGTGAACTTAAGGAAGCGCTTAAGTCAACTTAATAAAAGCCCAGTGTGGATGTGACTTTGTGTAGGTTGAATTAAGCATTTTTAAGTTGACTTAAGTTGCCAGTGTAGACACACCTATTCAGACCAGTAGGGGGTTCTGCCACAGCCTGCCCTGTAACTTTGGGTGCCTTAATTCTGTGCTGCTATGGTTTAGAACCCCGACACCAGTAGTCAGTTCCCAAGCATAAAGGCCTCATCACCAATTGCCCTTTCATTCCTGATTCCCCAAACTCTCCATCCTGAGTTCTTAATTTCTAGACACACTGACTTTTCCGCTTGTGCTCCTCAGCCCTGAAGGTGTGAAACTGCCCCCAGTTATCAGTTCACATTGGGGGACACACTTCTCGCCATTTGTATGTTACAGATCTGCTTGGGAAAAAAGTGAACAAAATATTTATTTAATAGAAAAATTATATATTCAAGAATGAAATAGTAAGGTAAACCAAACATAAAAGTTACACAGAAAATTAAAAAAAAAAGATGCAACCTCAGGCTTAAAATGTCTGTGTTAGCCAAATTCTCTTTTCTAATATAAGTTACCTATTGCTTCTGAACAGTTTCACAGCATGGCCTCTGTCCATAGAGGGATCCAATGTTTCATAGGCAGTTGGTGTTGACTTTCCTTTTCCAGATTTTTTCTTTTTTTAAATAAACTAAACTCTGTTTTTAAAAGTTGGGATGAGGATAATTTTCTCCACTCTTAGTTTTCCAAGACTGTGTTTTTCTTTTCATATTCAAGTTTCAGTGTTGTCTTAATGTTTCTTCCTGGCTGTAGAATGGAGGAGTACTTGAACGTAGTTTCATTTTACAAACTAGCATGGGTGGTGCTCATTCCTGACTGATTCTTTACCATGCTGGTGTAAGAGATGTTGACATTGCACCACAGTTACACGGATACCTGCCTTCATTCATAACCATAATCTGTATATCTATATCTCCTAATAAGCATCAAGTTCAGAACACTACATGCTTTCATACAAAAACCAAAACCACAAAAACCTTATTTTTATGCACAAATAGCTTTCTATGCAACCAGTCGATTCAATTGCTTTTTCTCTGGGTTTCAGGCCCTCTATTTTGTCTTCACATAATCATCATGAAGATCAAAACACTGAATGCTTTTTAAGGCTGAGAACTTTCTTGTCCCATAAACCTAAATCAGATGTAATAGTAGTTTACAATAGAAATGATGACAGGCACTTAGGTGTGGTGTTGCAAATAGCACTGTATCCATTGCCATGAAGTTTTTTTTAATTCATATTAGCATGAGCACATTAGTATTCACATTAGCGTATTAAATAGGTAAGAGTATCATTAAGTCATCCTAAGTGGACACTTTATATGGAGATGGTCTGTGTGCTGGGCCTCTGTGGTGTGATAATAACCATAGTACAGTTTGTGCTTGCAAATATTCCTTGATATTTTTAATGGGTGACTTTGAACTGTGCTAGATGGAATGTTTGTTTCTTTCTCACCTCTATCAATTAAATGAAATGCTGACAGAGCATAGGGGCTATTTTACAACAAGGCACCTAAGATTTGAGAGTGGACTTTAATAGAGTCCATCACCTGGATGGGGTATTAGATAGCCAGTAAATTGTGTGTTTTTAAGTAAAACTGATATGAGCATGGTCTGCGTGCTTCAGCTTTACATTAAATGGACCAGAAAATAATTCAAAATTGTGTGTTTTTATATACTAGCTCGATATGTATCAGGAGTGAAGTAACATATTTTATTTCCATTAGCAATTCCATTTCCAGTTTTACATAAGAGTGCGTCCTTGCATAGGATGTGACCTTAGACTAATGAACACCTACTGCTAACACATGGATTCATGAGTGCCTGACATTTCAAAGTAGGGCATACAGAGTTCGTTCCAAATTGTGCCTTATGTGGCCAATGTCAATGCATAGGATCAATGTCAAGCTAGATTCTGGGGTTCTGTCACCAAAGCAGAACATGACTCTTTTTTTGTAATGCCAAATATTTTATACTTCATTAGCCATTGTATATAATACATACTTGCCCAGTAATGTTCCACTAGCTTTCTCTGCCATAACTGACTTGGAATGAAATGCGTCCCTGTGCAGAGTGCATGACATAGGTCCCCTTTAAGCTCTCAAAATAAGTCAAATATGAGGCTTAGGTAATACATATGCCTTATGATTTTTCTAGGCATAGGGAGTCAATCTCACCTTAACATGGTTATTGATTGATTTAGAGAACTGATTTCCTCTGCATCCACACTGGAGTTTCCTTAAATCGACTTAAGCTGCTGTTTAAGTCGACTTAAGGAAATTTAAAGTCAACTTAATAAGATCTGCTTTTAAGTTGACTTTAAAAGTTGACTTAAGGAGTGTGGATGTCCTATGTCGACTTATGTGGTAAGTTGACTTAGGGCAGGGGAAAAAGGGAGCCCCTGCTCCTTTCCCCCAGGAAGCAGCTAGAGGCTCATACCAGCTCCCTTCTCCCTGGGACCACTCATGTCCCAGGGATAAGGGACCGTGGGTCTCCCTTTTGGCTGGGACCCCAATGGTCCTGGCCAGAAGGGAGTGTGGAGCTCCTTTCTGCCCAGGACCGAGCGGTCCTAGCAAGAACGGAGCCCTGTGGCTCCTTTCAGGACTGCACTCCAGCTGCTGGGGAGCCGAGCACTGTGCCAGCAATTGCCTGCGCCCCAGCTGCTAGCAGCTCACATCCCAGAGAGAAGGGACCACGGGGTTCCCTTATGGCTGGGATCCCAGTGGTCCCAGCCAGAAGGGAGCACGGAGCTCCTTTCTGCCCAGGACCAAGCGGACCCAGCCTGCACGGAGCCCTGCAGCTCCTTTTGGGACCGCGCTCCAGCTGCTAGGTTAGGGGGCTGTCTGAAAGCAAGGAGAGGTCTGTCTCCTAAGGCTTGAGAGAGTGACCTCTCCTTGCTTTCAGACACCCCCTTAACCTTAAAAGGATACTTACCAGCAACTACAGATCACACAACAGAAACACTAAAGCAGGAACACAGCCCTGCAACAGACCACGCTGCCAACTTTGCCCTCATATCTACACTGATGACACCATCACAGGGCCTAATCAAGCCACCTACTCCATGAAGGGCTCGTTCACCTGCTCATCCACCAATGTGATTTATGCCATCATGTGCCGGAAATGCCCCTCTGCCTTAAACATTGGACAAACAGGACAGTCTCTATGCCAAAGAATCAATGGACACAAATCTGACATCAGAAATTGCAACACTCCAAAACCAATAGGGGAACACTTCAATCTCCCTGCTCACTCCCTTGATGACTTGTTAATAGCTGTGTTGAAACAGATGAATAACAAATCACAGCTTCAAAGAGAGACTGCAGAACTCGAACTTATATGCAAATTTGACTCAGTTGGCTTAGGGTTAAACAGGGACTATGGATTTTTCTCGCATTACAACAAGTGATTTGACCTCCCCCTCCTCTATGTGACTATATCTTTTGTATTGCTTTGAAAATCTCAACCTTGTTTGGAAAGGTAAAATTAGCTTTCCTGAGGCTTCAAAACATGGCCCTGTCACGTTTCACCAATTAACATAGGATCAATTTTTTAAAAATTAACCTATTCAGAAAGGATATTTATGAACATGTGTAAGTCCCTTTAAACACAGTGGGTACATCTACACTGGAGGCTCTGTTAAGATGATTTAACAAGATTGACTTTAAGTCAATTTAAAGTTGACCTTGTTAAGTTGACTTAGAGAGTCCACACTGAAAACTCCAGTTGACTGCCAGCATCCACATTGGCAGGTGCTAGGTCGATGGAGGAGTGGTGCATTATGGGTAGCTGTCCCATATTGCACCGGGGCCTGGAGGCCAGTTAGGTTGATTTAAAGGCATTCCCTGTCTACACTGTCTTAAGTCGACTTAATAAGATTGACTTAAGCAATAAGTCGACCTTCAGAGGTAGTGTTATTAAGTCGACTTAAGGAAGTGCTTAAGTCGACTTAATAAGCACCCAGTATGGAGGCAGCATTCTATAAATCCACTTAACTGTCCTTACATTGACCTAAGGCTCCAGTGTGGACATACCCAGTGAGACTTCAGTATGTGCTTAAAGTTAAGCACATGTTTAAGAGTTTTCATCAGTAATGGACTTATGTGTGAGCCAAAGAGGTTTCCTGAATTGGGGTTAAAATTGCATTGGTTGGTATATGTTGATACAAAAGATCAAACAACAACAGGCACAAAAGCTACAATTTGTCTAAAGAAGGTAGCTACATTTCTCCTCTTTCAACAAAAAGAATAGTTATCTAAACAATGAGCAGTCAAATTCCCACGCTCAGGTGCACTCTAATGCACAATTGGTCTTACTCAGTACGGCCATTTTTATGTTCTTAAGTGATTTTCTAATAGGGTGGCTATACACTGTGCAAGTTAGTAGCAATAACTATAACTCTCTACCTGTCTAGTCATTACCAAATGGCAGTTTTTGTATACATTACAGAAGAAGAGGTATATTCAAAAGTCTACTAAGGATGACAGTGACATGACTGATGTTGCACGAAAGCCACACAAAAGAGATCAATTGACTTTGAAGCCAATATAGTTGGTTAAATATTGCAATATATCCTGGCCACAACCATTTTTCATTCCCTTTTTGCAAACATTTGAGAATTAAAGTTCTACTGGCAAAAATGGTAAGAGAATTTAAAAATAAGTATTGGTTTAAAGCAAATTGTAAGTTTGAACACAGAGAACAGAACAATATCACATGGTTTACCTCATCAGTCCCATTTAAGCAATATAGTTTTCATAACAAGTTTAGTATCAATTATTCATG
The DNA here is from genome assembly GCA_007922175.1 of Pelusios castaneus. NCBI lineage: Eukaryota > Metazoa > Chordata > Testudines > Pelomedusidae > Pelusios > Pelusios castaneus. Next base: position 14,233,717 of record ML685785.1, on the reverse strand, counting down.
GAGAAATATTCATAATCAATCTATACAATAGAAAAAGAAAGCTTTCTAAAACATATTTATTAGATATTTGAACAAACATATACATTAAAGGAAATCATGCCCTGATTTTGGATATACCATGAGAATTAAAAAGAAACCTCCTAAATTATTATTTGGTCAACTTTAACTTGAACTAAACAGACAATGTAATGGTAAAGAAAGCTTCATTTTTATAATCTGTAATTTATTCAGTCTTAATTTAAATCCTTTAAAATTTTATTTTAAATTAATGCATTGTTGTGTTTATTGTTGTTTTACATAAATCCTCATGTTATAAGTCATTAGTTTTCCCTCTTTGGACTTACTGATGGGATCATAGTTGTGTGATTAAACTATATTATTTAAGAATTTGCTTATGGTGAAAATGTTCCTCATGTTTAGTTGAAATGTTTTACAATTCTTTGAAATTGAATTGAAATTCTTTGAATTCTGGAAATTCTTTGAAAATTCAGGCAGCCAAATCCTGAAATCCTTACTCCAGCAAAATCCCTATAATGTCAACAGCAGTTTTGGCTAAGTAAGGGATAAGTCTCTGATTTTGCTAATGTTTAATCTCATATCTAATTTTCAACATGTTCCTACTCATTAAACTATTTTGCATGATTCAGGGGCGGGTAAGAATTTGGTCCTTGCAATATTGGCATCTATGAGTATTCAAAAATCATGAGGTACGTCCTCCAAAATCATTACATTTGTTTCAAATTCATGAGACTTAAATACAATAGGTTGGGTATTCTTTTTGTTTGCTTGATTTCAAAATCTTAATTTTAGGTTTATTTTCAAACTTTTCTCTGCGGTCATGAAGATTAGATTGTTTTTATAAACAAAACTTGATATTCTCATTTAATTCTGTAAAGGTTGGTACTAGGCCAGTAGTATCTGATGAGCAGTGGAGAGGTAAAAATTGAAACTAGTTACCAAGCCAAGTCAAGAGATGGATATCAAGGTAAAATCAGGGCAGGACAGAATCCATAGTATACCCAAGACTTGAATACTTCATGCAGATTTGGTCATCCTATTTCAAGAAAAAGCATTAGAACTGGAAAAAGTATGCAGAAGATTAACAGAAGTGATTTGAGGTATGGAACAGCTTCCATATGAGGGTAAATTAAAAAGACTGGGACTTTTCTGCTTGGGTACAATAAACATCTATAAAAATTTCACTGGTATGGAAAAGTGAATACGAAAAGTGAAAAAGTGAATACGAAAATGTTGTTATTCCTTCACATAACACAGGAACTAGGGATCACCCAATAAAATTAATAGGCAGCAGGTTTAAAATACACAAAAGAAAGTACTTCTTCACCCAACACACAGTCAGTCTGTGGAAACTGTTAGCAGGAAATGTTGTGAAGGCCAAAACTATAGAGGAGGGTTAAAAGATGATAAAAAAGTAGATGATGGGTCCATCAGTGGCTGTTAGACAAGATGATCAGTAATGCAATCCCATGCTCTAGTTTTTGTTTGCCAGAAGCTGAGAGTGGACAACAACTTCTTTTTTGCATGGCTGATGTAAATGTAGAACAAAATCTATAATTTTACATTCAGATGGTTAAGCCAGATAATAGTGTTGAGAGTAGCAGAACATATTGCTGTGATGTCTCCTTTGTATTTGTGAAGCAGACATTGAGTTTTTATATGTTCTGTAGTCTGTTCTAGATGATCACAGATGCATACTAGAGGGCCTCTAATTTTGCATTTGTGTAGCAAGTATTTGCATCTGCCATGGTTTGTTCTGTTGCAATTTAGGGTTGCCTATAAGCTTCATGAGATCGTGAAGCCAGTGTTCTTCTGTATCAGGCCTTTTACAAGGTGCTTATTTGTAACTTCTTGTAAATTCCATTCACTTTTCCAGGCTTCATTACAGTTGAAGTTGTACTGTGGAAGGTTAAACACAGGGGTCCAAAAGGTCTTGCATGATGTGAAATGGTGAAGTGGTTCTGGAGGATGGAAAGACATTTATTTTTTCACAATCTCCTGGGATTCCCAAAGGGTTGCGGCATCACAGCGAATGGCTGGTGGAGTAATGTGCAATAATATTAGCAACCAAGGTGTTGGGGTTGATTTGAAGGTTGTAGTGAGCCACAGCATTGCAGTGTTCAGTTGGACATCCACAAGTCAAGTATGATTACCTCTGATCCATACTAGTGTACAGTTCTTAGAAATGGGTCATCACTGATGTTCATAGCACTGATGCTAATGCTCCCCAGCTTGTGCTTGCCAGTTTCGGGACCAGGTTAGCTCTTGTCTTTGTCCTGGCAACCCCCTTCTTCAGAAGGTTGTGGAAGGTTAATGTTAGGTCCAGCTTCACTCCAAGGTAGGTCGGAGTGGGGTCAAGTCACACAGCGTTGCCACAGAAGGTCACTTTCAGGATGTGGTAAGTGTTCCTGTTATCAAGATGGAATACAGTGACTGTTTGTCTTGTGAGATTTGGCTTGAGCCTCTGTTTCTGGAAATATTGCTCCATGGTGTTTATGTCCCTGGTCAAGATTGACTCAATGTCACTGATGTGGCATGAGCCAGATCATCTGCATATGCAAATTTGCACCAGTTTGTTGGAGGCATGTCGCTCATGTAAATATTGAAAAGCATTAGCATGAATACTGAGTCATGTGCCAGCCCATTGTTTAAGGAACAGGGTAAACTGACTTCATTGTGCAAGTGGACACACAGCGCCTACTGCTCAGCATCATCCATAGCAGATATAGTATTTTCTAATTCCAAAGGGATAGCTGTGTGAGTTAAGGTCAATAACAACAACAACAAAACAAGGAGCCCTGTGGCACTTTTAAAGACTGACTAATTTATTTATCGCATGAGCTTTCGGGAGAAAATCCCACTTCACCATGCAGAACACAAGGCCATCCAGACCCTCAGAAACAACTCTGACACTGTTATTAAGGAGGCTGACAAAGGAGGCACTGTCGTCATCATGAATACATTGGATTATGATCAGAAGATTTACAACAACTCTCCAACACAACATTCTACAAAGCACTTCTCTCTGACCCCACTCAGGAATGCCAAAAGGAACAACACCACCTACTCAAGAAACTCCCTGAAGCAGCACAGGAACAAATTAAGGCAGTCACACCCCCAGAACCTCAATCAGGGATATTCTATCTACTACTTAAAATCCATAAAAACGGAAATCTCAGATGCACCATCATCTCAGGAACTGGCATGCTTACAACTGACTTATCTGGCTATGTGGACTCTCCGTTCAGACCCTATGCTATCAACACTCCTAGGCTATGTCTACACTTAGAAAGTTAAGTCAACCTTGTTAAGTCAACTTAACAGCAGAGATAGCTGTTATATTGGGTTTAAGTCGACTTAATAAAGTTGATTTAGCGTTAATCCCTGTCTACACTGGCCTTAAATCGATTTAAGGAGTCACTTTAAGGCTTAAGCTGACCTAAAATGAGGTGTTATTAAGTCGACTAGAGCTTTTCTTAAGTCGACTTAAGGAAATACTTAAGTCGACTTAAGAAAAGCCCAGTGTGGACGCGGCTTTGTTTACGTCAACTTAAGTGTCCTTAGGTCGACCTAACTTGCCAGTGTAGACTCACCCTTTGAGACACTACAGACTTCCTGAGAATAATCCAATCCATTGGTGATCTTCAAGAAAACACTATCCTGGCCATGATGGATATAGTGGCTCTTTACACCAACATTCCACACAAAGATGGATTACAAGCCATTAGAAGAACCATCCCAGATGATGCCATAGCAAACCTTGTGGCTGAACTTTGTACTCAACCACCACCATTTCAGATTTCAAGATAGTTTATACTTTCAAGTCAGCGGCAGTGCTATGGGTACCCACATGGCCCCAGAATATGCCAACATTTTTTATGACTGACTTAGAACAATGCTTCCTCATGTCTCATCCCAAAGCATCTCTACTTTACTTACGCTACATTGATGACATCATCATCTGGATCCACGGTAAGGATACCCTTGAAGACTCCCATAGAGATTTCAACAATTTCCACGCCACAATCAAACTGAGCCTGGAACACTCCACACAGGAGTTCCACTTTCTGGACACTACAGTGGAAATTAGAGATGTACACTTAAGCACCATCCTATACCGAAAACCTACTGATAGTTACCTACACCCCTCGAGCTTTCATCCAAGACAAACCACACGATCCACTGTCTACAGTCAAGCCCTAAGATATAACTGCATTTGCTTTGATCCTTCGGACAGACACAAACACCTTCAGGATCTCTATCAAGCATTCTTAAAACTACAATACCCACCCGCAGAAGTGAAGAAACAGTTTGACAGAGCCAGACGGGTACCCAGAAGTCAACTACTGCAGGAGAAGCCCAAGAAAGAAAACAACAGAATGCCTACAACCTACAACCCCCAAGTCAGACCTCTACAGCACATCATCAAGAATCTACAATGTATACTACACGATGATCCCTCACTCTCTCAAGTTTTGGGAGACAGAGCTCTCCTCGCCTACAGACAGCCCGCCCAACCTTAAACAGATACTCACCAGCAACTACAGACCAAACAACAGAAACATTAAAGCAGGCACATGTACTTGCAACAGACCATGTTGCCCCCATATATACACAAAAGACACCATCACAGGACCTAATCAAGCCAGTTACTCTATTAAGGGCTCATTCACCTGCTCATCCACCAAAGTGATTTATGCTATCATGTGCCGAAAATTATCCCTGCCTTATATTTGGACAAACAGGACAGTCTCTGTGCAAATGAATAAATGGACACAAGTCTGAGATCGAAATCAGAACATTAAAAAACCAATAAGGAAACACTTCAATCTCCCTGCTCAGTCCATTGATGACTTGTTAATAGCAGTGCTCAAACAAATGAATAACAAATCACAGCTTCAAAGAGAAACTGCAGAATTGGAACATATATGTAAATTTGACTTCATTGCCTCAGGGTTAAACAGGGACTATGGATTTTATTCTCATTACAGCAGGTGATTTGACCTCACCCTCCTCTATATGCTGTTCCCCAGTCTTTGAATCCCAATACCTTTTCTGACTGGCTATTACAGCCTGACCTGATCATGTGTCGTACATTTCCCTGAATTTAATTTCCTCTCATTCTGTAAGTTCCCCATCTTCGAAGCATCTGATGAAGTGGGATTTTCTCCCACAAAAGCTCATGCAATAAATAAACTTGTTGGTCTTTAAAAGTGCCACAGGCCTCTTTGTAGTGTTTTCTGTCAGGGATGATCCTTGCAGGATTCAGCATCAGCTTATAAATTCGGGGTTTGTCAGTCGGCAGACATTTTTAAAGTTTCACATTTTGGACACATTTTATACAAATTGATGCAAGATGTATTGGTTTCCTGCCATATTTCTGCCATGGGACCTTCTTCTTCTTCTTCTTCTTCTTCTTCTTCTTCATACGGGCCCCTTTTGTGCAATGTTTTGTTTTAGATTTGAACTAACGTCCATTACACACTAGACTGAGGATCTATTTTATGTGTGGTATAAATAATAAATTTTATAGATTGCAATAAAGCATATGACAGACTCCAATATGATTCATTCTGGGACAACTTGAAGTTTATAGTAATGCCATCAAAAATAACTATAATCATCAAGATTTTTGTATAGAACACAACATTCACAGTTAAAGTAAAATAAATGCAGACTTGAGTGAAAGGTTCAACATAGACACCTGGTGTCAAACCAAGATGCATTCTCTCATCTCTAATGTTTGACATTAGTACTGTTATCATTGTGAGGAAAAGTGTAAATGGATACAACACAGGTATTGCATTGATCAGCCAAAAAAAAAAAAAAAAAGCCCCACATGCATATCTAGATTTGACTGATGACCTATCTGTTCTAAAGGGCTAAACAACCAACTTGCAACTAAAGACTGAAAAACTGTTCTTCAGCATTGCAAAAAAGTTATGATTAATAATCCGTTATGAGGGGAAAAAACCCCTCAACCAAACATTACTCAGACTATTTCTATTCTTAGAGCTGGGACATGAGTCCCAGCTTGAGCATACATATTCACACTAGTTCTCATTGAATTAGCATGCTAAAAATAGCAGTGTAGTCACAGCAGTGTAGGCATGAGCTAGCCACCCTGAGTATGTATACATGGAGTCCAGGTGTGTTTGTACTCAGGGCAGCTAGTCCATGCCCTCAAAAATATATTAGACAAGGAAGAAAAAAAATGGAGGGGAGATAGAGTCAGAGCACTTTGCCCAAAGACACAACAGAACCAGGAATATAACCCAGTTCACCTGACTCCTAGTCCTGTGCCTATCTATTGGATCACATTACCTTTCCATGATTTCTAGTCAATCTGGACACCGGTTATATACAAACAAAGAGTTTATCTTCTCTCCATTAGACAAAGCCATCAACTCCTAACAAACTCATCTGCCTGCTGTATCAAAATGAAATAATAATATAGATCCTATTTATTTCTGAAGTGTAAAGATCATATTCCAGAGGAAGTATAAGCATATCTGTTTGTGTGAATTTGAAAAAAAGAAATTGAAAAATAGTTCAGTTGAAAAGTCTAGTGTCCAAGGGTTGCTATATTCAGTATGAACCAGTATCAAAAATCTACTGTCAGATCCAAGGAACAAGAATGATTTGAAGGCTCAATATTTTGTAAACTATCACAGGCATGGATATTTGTGCTGCAAAATGATTGAATGTAGGCAATTCAATGTTCAGTGTCAGATAGTGTGGCAACCATCAAATACCTGTCATTATGCAGATTGGTAGAGGCCATGAGCAACCCAAGTTGGCAGTCCAATAGTCTCATCATTCATTTCAACAGGACCTGGAAATACATATTTTTTCTCATCTTTAACTTTACTTACATTAAACATTATACTGTGTAACAGGATCTTAGATGAGGAATGGAAAAGTGATTTTTCTGGTTTGGGCAGTGTACTATAACTCAGAGAATCCATGTTCTATTACTAGCTCTACCATATGCATGTTCCACTATATACTATACATAACCTTCTGTCAGGATGCCAGTCATGGCTCCCTTCTGCCAGGGAGCCATGCAGGGCTTCCTTGTCCCCCTGTCCTGGGTCGATTTATGGAATAAATTGACTTAGGGTGTCCACACTGTCATAAATCATCTTAAGAAGTCGACTTAAGCCTTAAATCGACCTAAAACGAGGTGTTATTAAGTTGACTTAAGCTTTAATTAAGTCGACTTAATAAAAGCCCAGTGTGGACGGGGAGTAGTTTAGGTCGACTTAAGCGTCCTTAAATCAACATAAGCTCCCAGGCTGCGTCTACACTGGCAAATTAAGTCAACTTAAGCTTGGCTTAAGTCAACTTAATTCGTCCTGCGTCCACACTACACTTTGCTTAAGTCGACTTAAGCAGCTTGCTTAAGTCGACTTAAGGAAAATGAAGTCAACTTAAGGAAAATAAAGTTGACTTTATTAAACCTGCTTTTTACTCGACCTAAGGCTTAATTCAACTTTCTAAAGTCAAATTAAGCCAGTGTAGACATGGGGTAGCCCTAAGTCGACTTAGGGCTACCCCAGGACTACACCACTGCCCTCCCTGCTGAGGGGGGGCACAGGGGGAGCCTGGCATGCCCCCCAAAGGGCAGGGCAGAGCCCTGTGTGTGATGCTGTCTGGGTTTAGGGAAGCATTTATGATATTATTTTCAATGGATATCTCATAAATGCTCTATAATCCATAGGAACTATGTCATGTTTGGTATCAATAGAAAGGTAGTAATTTGCTGGGAATGATTATATAGTTTATGTCTAGGAATTCTATTTGGATTAGAAGTTAGGAATTGGGTATTCTATCTGTACTTTAACTTACGTTATTTTATTGAAATACCTGTGGGTGGGTATGTCAAACCATTGTGCCCTTAATGTTTAGGAATGTACCAGGGATAATGGTCCCAGGGACTAAACTGATGAGCCATAAAGGACACAATGGGTGTATTCCTTATGTCCTTTATGGCTCATCAGGCTACTCCCTGGGACCATTCTACCTGGAAAATTCCTAAACATTAAGGAGACAATGGTTGTTCACACCCTTCCGTCCAAGGCTTTCCTCCAGAATGACACAAGTTAAAGTATGGATATAACATCAAATTCCTAACTTCTAATCGAGATAGAATTCCTAGACATAAACTATATAATCATTCCCAGCAAATTACTACCTTTCTATTGATACCAAACATGACATAGTTCCTATGGATTATAGAGCATTTATGAGATATCCATTGAAAATAATATCATAAATGCTTCCCTAAATCCAACAGAGTCCTGTGGCACTTTTAAAGACTAACAGCAACACACACAGGGCTCTGCCCTGCTAGGGTCCCTGTCCCCCTGTGCCCCATTGAACACAGGGGGTGCCCCCCCTGCCACCACGGACCTGCCAAGGTCCCCCTAGCCCCAAAAAGTCGACCTAGAGCATCCAGTGTGGACGCTCTAGGTCAACTTTGTAAGTTCCCCTTTAAGTTGACTTTAATTTTAAGTGTAGACACACTAAGTCGACTTAGTTAAAGTCGACTTAAAAGTGCAAGTGTAGACATAGCCCCGGTGTAGATGCACCCATTGTGTTTATATACCATCTAGCATAATCTCAGTGGGAACCTATTGGTTCTACTGTAATATAAAAAGAAATACAAAATTAAGACAATGAATATTTTAATTAAAATGTAATTTAAACTCATTTTTATTCCATGAAACCCAGACACAAGACCCCTGTGGAATTTGCAAGACAATCAGAAAGAAGCTCTTAAAAAATGTGAATGTGAACTGTCTATGACTTAAATTTGGTATTTTTTTTAAAAAAAATTAATGGATAGTATTAATGGCTATGTCTACTCTTAGAAAGTTAAGGTGACTTTATTAAGTCGTCTTTATTAAGTCGAATTTAAGTTGACTTTATTAAGTCGATGTAGAGAGTCCACACTAGATTCCTAAGTCGACTTGGGGGGGTTGGAGGGGTGCATTGTGGGAAGTGTGGCAGCATGGTAGCAGAGAAGGTCTCCCCTCCCCCGGAAATGCCTTCAAAAGAGGAAATGAGCTCAGCCCCTTCCCATTGTGCCTGGCAACTTGGAGCCTGAGCAGGTCATGGATCTGCCTCTTGTCCTGCGCTTTGTCAGCCAGCTGAGTGACACCTGCCAGCTAGTGGTAAGGCTTCTTCGGCCATGGAGCAGGCCTGTCTGGCGACTCGCCAGCACGGAGGAAGACAACTGCCTGCCCCCTGCCCTGCTGTCCCAACAACTTGCCGCGGTCACTGCATCGCGCTCCATGCTTCGTTGCCTCTGGGCACGGGAGGCCCGCAGAGACTGCTGGGACCAGATCATCCTCACCACCTGGAATGACAACTGTGGCTGCAGAGCTTTAGGATGAGCAAGAAGATATTCCTCGAGCTCGTCTGCGAGCCCACCCCAGTTCTGCAGCACCTGGGCACCCGACTCCAACCTGCCCTGCCCGTAGACAAGCGAGTCTCTGTTGCAGTGTGGAAGCTGGCAACCCCAGACTCTGAACACTCCATGGCCCAGCAATTTGGCATCAGGAAGGCCACCGCGGGGACTGCCCTCATGCAGGTCTGCAGGGCAATCAACTGCGTCCTGCTAGCTCGCCTCACCACCCCGGGCAACCTGCGCGAACTTCTCAACGGCCTCATCTGACTTGACTTCCCCAACTGTGGAGGCATTGTGGACACCACCCACATCCCCATCCAAGCTCCAGAACACCAGCACCAGCGACTATGTCAACAGACATGGGTACTACTCCGTGGCCCTACAGGCCCTTGTGGACCACCGGGGAATCTTCCAGAACATCTATGTGGGCTGACCAAGTAAGGTGCACTACGCATGGATCCTGCACAACTCCGCCCTATGCAGGCGCATATAGGCGGGCACCTTCTTCTCCGACCACACCATCACCATCGGGGACATGCAGGTGCCAGTCCTGATCCTTAGGGGCGCCGCCTCCCCCTTGATCCCCTGGTTGAAGATGTCATACACGGGCTGCATGGATGCCAGCAGGGACCTCTTCAGTCGGAGGCTCAACCGGTGCCGCCACGTCGTCAAACATGCCTTCGACTGTCTCAAGGCCCGCTGGAGAGCCCTTCTGACCTGCCTGCAGCTCAGCGAGAGCAACCTCCCGGAGGTCGTCAGCACATTCTGTGGCCTGCATAACCTCTGTGAGCTGTGGGGGGGAAAGGTTCCCCCACATCTGGGAAGCTGAGGGCAAGGGGCTCGCTGTGCAGTACGAGCAGCCTGACGACCCCCTGCCCCAGACTCGGCAGGGCCAGTGGCAAGCAGACTTCATCTGGGATGCACTGATGGCTCACTTTGACGGCGACTGAGGGGTGGGCCTGCTATCAGGCCCCGTCACCTCCACCATATGCCCATGCCTGCCGCCCTCCCCCCCCCCACCACGCACTGGTCTCCCCCCTGTCCCCACACCAATAAAAAGCATGATGCACTGTATAACAGCGTTCAGGGTATTTATTCAGAGGGGGAAATGGGGATTGGGAACTGCGGTGGTTGGGAGGTTTGGGGGTAGTGAAGTGGATCAGGGGGAGGGAGGAGGGTCGGGGGAGTGAAAAGGGTCAGGGGCAAGTGAGGAGGTTCAGGAGGTGTGAAGAGGGTCGGGTGGAGGGGCCTGTGCTAGTGGCCTCCGAAGGCAGTTCCTGGGCTTGGAGGGCTGCCTCTGGAGAGCAGGGTGGGGCCACGAGAGAACAGGCGCTCCTCCAGGTGCTCCAGGGACTGGGTCTGCTGTTCCATGAGGTTGAACATGTGCTCAAGCAGCCTCAGCTCGCTCCTCCGGTGGGCATCCTCCTGCTCCTGTTGGGCGCTGGCCTCCCCCTGCTCCAGCACCACAGCCTCATGCCCTGAGCCCTCCTCCTGGTCATCATCAAGGGACGGGAGTTCGGCAGAGTCGATGGTGTGGGCTGGCAGGCTGCCTCTCTCCTGGCCCAGACAGGCATCCAGGTGCTGGTAACACCCACAGCTGGTGGGGGCTGCCCCTGTCCAGAGGGTCTCCTCCCAGGCCATTTGGTAGCCCTGGCAGAGGTCCTTGATCTTGACCCGGACCTGCTGGGTTTCCTGGGTGTGGCCCTTGGTAGGCAAGGCCCAAGAGATGGAGGCCTACACCTCCCGATTGTGATGACTGCCTTGCCATTGAGAGCTGACTGCCTAGTCCCCCCAAATAGTCAGCAGGTCGAGGATTTCCTGGTGGCTCCAGGATGGGGCCTGTCTGTGGTGCTGGCTCTGTTCTGACCTGGTCCCAAGCAGTAGGGTGGCCAGGGGCGAGTCCTGCCCTGTGGTTGGCCAGGGCAGGCTCTTCCTGTGCCAGGAACTCTGGTAGGGAGGTCGCGGAGGAAGGTCTGGAGGCCATGGAGGTCGACTTAGGGCTACTCTGCATATACACTGGTTTAGGTCGACTTACTGAGGTCGACTTAAGCATTAAGTCGACCTAAAAGGAGGTGTTATTAAGTCGACTTAACTTTTCCTTAAGTCGACATAAGGAAATGCTTAAGTCGACTTAAAGAAAGCACAGTGTGGACGCAGAGTAGTTTGAGTTGACTTAAGCCTTCTTAAGTCGACTTAATTTGTAAGTGTAGATGCACCCAATGTTATTAACCATTATCCCATTTTTATCAATTTAAAAGTCCACAATTGTGCAAAGTTATAGGTTTAACATATTCTTAATTTTTGTATTGATTATAAATTTTCACGGTTGAAGGAAATTATAGAGGAGTGAGGTCACACAACTAATATTTTAATTACAGTTTCAAGCCTAACTGTTTCATGATTCAAAGTGAGTGAAATGTACTGCTTACTGTTGGATGGGGTGTTAGTTTGTCTGCTGTCGTTGGCCTTATTGTCTCTTTATTTCAAGTAGAGGGAACCTATTCTTTTAGAGAAAGAGGATTCAAGTTCTATTCTTGCTCTTACTCCCAAGTTTCAAGTAGCCATTGTTTATGGCACAGTAATAAAGTTCTCTTTGACATGTTTCTTTTAATAGTGAAGAGTAAACAATGGTTTTATACTTTTATTTTTTGCAATTTCTAAACTGTACAATGTAATGAGCACAGCAGTTATACATCTCAAATGTTGCTTGAAGAAGTTTGTCAGAAAAAAGAAAACAAAAATAAAAGATCAGAAAATATCTTTCAACTTTGTGTCTTTAGAAAGAAAATACATTTTGTGGTTTACATGTAATATATTAACAAGATTCCATCCCAAATTGAGACCAAGAATTGCTGGTGCTTTCAATAACCAGACATCAGTAAACACCACACGAACATGAAAGTTGAACTTCCATGTAAAAAGTTAAATGTTTCCTCCAGCCATCATACTGCAGATTCTATCCATTGATTTGCTGATTGAAGGGTTGTCATCAGTAGCTGTCAGAACTCTGAAAGAAGAAGGAAGGAAAAAAACACAGCAGAACAGAAAGGAAAATAATACTGAAAATGTTTTTTCTTCAAAGGCAGTTGACAGACAGCTTTGATGTTGTCTATACATAAGTGGAGCTTTGAAGTGCTTAGATGTTCCCTACCTAATTTGGTGTCAAAGTTCATTACCAGTCTCATAGTCCCTGACTATTGCCCTTTTTTTTTTTTTCTTCAAACATTGATTTTTTATCTAAAAATTACAGCAATGACTTTCCCCCAGGCAAGATACACCTTTTGGAGTGCAAAGCATTAATTTTGATTTCCCTAAGATTTAGGCTAACATGTCTTTTTGCTGTTTGTCATTGTAATTTTTTTTCCCAGTGAGATATCATTTGAGTTATCTTTTAATTCAAAAGTGCCACAGGGAAGAAGAGGGATGTACTTTTTTTTAATCATGAATTCCCCAGACCAAAAAAAAAAATCAGACTCAGGATGCATGATTTAGAAATAGATTTAGTTCTGCTATAATGCTATTCACCTAAAATGAACAGGGTGGTTTATAGTCCTTTTTTGTAGCCACCTGACCCGGGAAATTTAAATTAGCATGTTCAGCTCATTGAACACAGGTTGGGGGAGGGGCAAGAAAAGCCTAAGTAGCTCAAACCTTATGATGTCCACAGTATGTGGAAATATGTAATGAATTAGGCATATCACCATAAATGCCTAGCTAAAGCTAGTGGCAATCAATTTGAAATGGAATGAAACCGTTTCAAATTAATCACAGTAGACTACCATTGAATATACAAGATTCAAAAGGAACACAACCATTGCTATTTATTTATTTATGTATTTATTTATTCTATTGCGACAGTGCCTAGAGGAATCAACCTGGTACAGAAGTCCTATTGTGTTGAGCACAGTATAAGCCTCCAATAAAAATATGGTAATCCCAAAATATAAAAGAAAATATTCTAAATTAATTTTATCTCTCTCTTTATCTCTTGTAAGAGATTTGGGGCAGGAAATCTTTGACATCAATTCTGTCAGTTGTTGGGCACCATCAAGATTAAAATTCTTAACAAAAATGCATTTGATCCATTTTAAAGTTGGCCTAAGTACTAGAGAGTTGAAAAAATTCCATTAAACAAAATTTTAAAGACAAAATATACTATGTTCACAATTTTTTTCAGGATTATCTTTTCCATTTTCTAACCAGCTCTGCTAAATATGGAAAAATTGAAATATTTTTTTAAAGAGAGATAATCACACTCTTACTATGTAACTTTTGATAAGCGACTTAAGCCCATTGTTGCTCAGAACCCCATATGGAAAATTAAAGTGTGTATATTCTCCCTAGGCCCAGGGGATATTTTGGTAGAAAATAACAGAAGGTGAAGATATTTGACCAGATTCTAAAGTTTTCTTTCATTTTTTCAATTGTATCCTGACATTGGCAAAACAATCTTCACTGCTATGTATTTTTCTTCATTGGCATCACTAACAGAGAAATTAGTGGAATTTACAAATAATGGCCATTAAACATTTCACAATTTTTTCTTTTAAGAGAGCACCTTACATCTAGGCATCTCAAAGCACTTATCAAACATTGGTGATTTTATCTTCACAATATTCCTTTTAGGTAGGGATATATTATCATCCAGATTTTATAGATGAGGAAATAGAGGTTGACTTCCAGGAGTGGGAAGATGCCCAGCATTTCGCAGGATTAATCTCTAGGGCTATGTCTACACTAGAAAAGTTAAGTTGACTTTGTCAAGTCGACTTAATAAGGTCGACTTACCTTTTCTAGTGTAGACATAGTCTCTTGTCGACCTTATTAAGTTGACTTAATAAGGTCGATTTAGCCACTAATTCCTGTCTACCCTGGCTTCATCTCGACTTAAGGAGTCGAATTAAGGCTAAAGTCGACCTAAAACCAGGTGTTATTAAGTCAACTTAAGCTTTCCTTAAGTTGACCTAAGGAAATGATTAAGTCGACTTAATAAAAGTCCAGTGTGGCCGTGGCTTTGTTTAAGTCGACTTAAGCCTCTTTAAGTTGACCTAAGTTGACAGTGTAGATGCATCCTAGGATATTTCTTCAAGATCAACTCCCTCCAGAGAGACTACAATACATTCTCCAGCTAAGGTATTTATATATGTCATTTTTTAGAATGATATTTTTTCTTGTGCACTGTTCTTTATTGAGGAATTGCATTATCTTACTAATCTTAACCCCATTCTCTCTGTCCCTTCCCTACCTCTTGTTATATCATGTCTAATATTAGCAGTGCTTTTTTTGTTTAAAAAAAAAAAAGTGCCGGTATTTGGCCAGGGACCTGGGACTGCTGGGGGTGGCAGAAGGAACCAGTGCCGCATCACTGTGGAAAAAAAAGGTGCTGGAACTCTGTACCTTTGTGCACCCTCATCAGAAAAAAAGCCCTGGATATTTGGATCTGAATTCCTCAGAGCTAGAATTGTCATCTTATCTATATTGTGAGATATTGAGTATAATTCTGAATGCTGTGAGAAATTAACACTAACATAATTATTAATAATTCCATGCCACAGCTGTGTAGCATCAAGCTATCCATTTGAAAATGTTGGTCTAAATAATTCGCTGAAGCTTGGATAGCAAGTGATAGAATAAATAAAACCCCGGAGTCCTGTTTTCCCAGAACCTGTTTCTAACCACTAGACAAAACTATAAATGTAAAAAAAAAAAAAAAAAAGCCCTCAAAGAAAGCTTTTAGATTTTTAATTTAGACCCAAGGAAACTGCTGTTACTTTGGGGGCCAACTTCTCACTTGAAAAATATATAAATACATTAATTTAAAAGATCCCATTCTAGTTCAGAGTAAATGAATAAAGCAACCCATTAGTATCTGTGATTAATTAGTGTGAAGAATAATGAGGTGGCTGAGACCAGAGTACCAATTCTTAAATTGATTGTCTGAGTTCTTGAATTAATAAAATCCGATTATTCTCTTTTGTAATTGGAACAAAGTTTATTTGTATCTCCTTTTTTAATAAGCTTGCTAATGATATGAGAAGGTAAACAAAACAAACTAATTGTAAATGAATACAAAGTTCAATTAAACCTCCAAATCCTGCCAAACAACTTTTGTGTACAGATTAGTTCAAAGTACTTATTCATCCATAGACTACATACAAAGCCAATGGACATTTACTCTCCACATACTTTTTATATAGATAAAAATATTTTTTGGATATATTATTGTTATTGCTACTATTTTGCTGGATTGTGTACATATTACTCAGTGACAATGTCCTAAAACAGCTTAGTTGGAGGAGGATGAGTTCATGAATTTTTGCAATATAAATAGTTGCGGACTACAACATTACCTCATGAATGAGGTGAGGATTAAATAGTCAAGTAAAGTGGTCTTCAGATGGTGCATTAAGGTTGGTCCTTATAATAGAGGCACAGTTCTGTGAGGCATGCAAATACATTCATTAGAAAGAAGCAAGGGCAGAATTCAATTTTGGTGTGTGTGTGTGTGTGTGTGTGTGTGTGTGTGTGTGTGTGTGTGTGTGAGAGAGAGAGAGAGAGAGAGAGAGAGAGAGAGAGAGATTAGTAGACCAAGTAAGAAAGAAAGGAGGAGCATCAAGGGAAGAGGAATGTAGCTTTTTCTTTCTTTCTGAGTGCACCCTTTCAATCTTAATCCGTCATTGGGAATGACTTGTGGAGTCTGAGAGAAAGAACTAGATGTTTGTCAGAGAGGTAGCAATTGGGTTCACTAGCTAAGGGATGAAGACTGGGATGTGTTTGAGGGGTTGCTGTGGGATAACAGGAAGCATTCTGCAACTGGACGGGAGAAAAATAATATTTTTAAATGTACACATTGCTTGTGCTGATATCAGAGAAGACAGGTCAAAGAATGAATCTTGTGCTTGGAGCAGGTAGCGGTGAGGTTTGTCTTGGCTCTTGGTTCCTGTGGGGGTTCTTTCCAGTCTCAGACCAGCCCCCCCAAAGTTCTCTCATGCACACATGAGCCTTACCATTGTAAAATGATGAAAGGAGTATAAATATATAATTATTTTCAATAGCGCAGGGCAATGCAGTGAAAACATTCAGCCTCACACATACAGCAAGGGATGTCCTTGTATCTTTCAGACATTATAAAATGTTGGAAGGAATACAAAATCCTGGCCACAGTAGCAAATGATCTTCCACTATTAAATTTTATGGAATATTTTTATTTTACATATAAGAAATCTATTGAGTTCCTCTTTAAGGACATTAGCTTCAATTTTATTGGTGAGGTCTATGCATTTGTGTCAGGAAGGAATGCTCAGTTGCCCATTGCTGTTCAGAAGAGAAATGGCCTAGGCTATAACAATATCATTTCTTTGACATAAAAGGCTATGAAATTAGTGTGTGGGGGGGAGGGGGCAGGTATTCCTAAGAAGAATTGGAAAAATGATTTCATATTTGTTGTTGTTGCAAAGAGGACATCAATCCTTGGGCCTTTTGTTTGCCAAAGGAAAAGCAATTAATGGGTTTCTTTGTAGGATTCATTGCATGAGCAATAACTAGGTATGAATTATTAATAGCAATAATCAAACGTAATAGTAATTCTAGAATGCTTTTATTTGTACTTCTCAGACCCTTACACTCCAGTTTTTAAGACTCATCATGGTACTGTTAGGTGCAATAGTCACCATTACAAAGCGAACAGCTACTGGGAGTTACCAGATAGCTGTATCTGGATAGCATGGCTATTTCCTAGTTTAAGTTCTATTATTATTTGTTAACAACAATGTGCAAAGACCATCAGGGTCCCATTGTAGTATATTTTTACTTCCACCTGCTGATTGACAGTCCCTGCTCCCACAAGTTTTCAATTTATAGCTACAATCCCGCAAACACATGATTAATTTTATTGATATGAACAGCCCCACTGAATTAAAAAAACCAAAAAACCGAAAAACATAAAAATAGTCTCCTACATAAGAGTTTGTAGGATTGAAATCTAAGTAGACAAAACAGAAAAGGATGTACAAAATAAGTATTATTAACCTTATTTTACAGTTGGGGATATGAGGCACACAGAAATTAAGTGATTTGTCCAAGATCACATAATAAATCAGTGACATAGGATAGAACTAATCTTTCTTATTCTCAATGCTGCTCTCTAATCAGTACATAATATATGTCCTTGGAAACTTTTGTCCTATTTGTGTACTGCAGGCCTACATTTAAAAGTGCCTGTGGTTAAATACACCTACAAACACATCCACCCACACTTTTTTTGGAAGGCAAACTTTAAAAAATGTGGTGCTTATAAAATATGTTCAGCAGATCATCTTCTATGAAAAGACAGAAATAATTTTCAATATAATCTGAAGAAGGATAACAATGGGTATTTCAATGTGCCCTTGCATCCTCTACATCTTTATTAACTGTAGATTGTATAAGGTGATTTTGCTGTTGTTCCTACCTCTGACTCATGAATAAATTCATTCCTGTTTTAACTTTGTTTTCTCTGATATGGAAATAGCGCGGTTCTGAAGGTGTTACAAATATATGGCCCTAATGCTAGAGTCCATGGCAAAAAAAATACATAATCCTAAATAGAGATGGACTGATATCAAACTGAATGATATTGCTGTTGCTAAGTTTAATAAAATAAGATTGACATGCTTGGATTTATCATGGCCAAGATCGCATTCTTACAACAGTCCAAAATGACACACAGTGAAAATCATTACTTGCATGCAGAACTCAGAGCTCAAAGCAACAAAAATTCTCTCATTTGGTAACACAAATGAACCACCTTCTGTAGTGCAAATGTTGCCCTATGCTGAAAACACATACCTTTCTTCCTCTGCAGGCAATTCAGAGACAATTCGTAATCTATTATTTGCACACCTGTGGACAATGCTTCACATGTTGCTCATTCAAACACAGAACATTCATTACTGCAGCATCTGTCCAGATTGCATTACTCTAGGTTGCAATCTTGATCTTCAGTTGTCCAGTGTCAACATAGGTATCTGAATTGTAGGGGGATTATATAGGACTGCAATACCCAGGAATACAATAAATACTTTAAAATCATTTTCTCAATAGAAATTCATGGGTGGAAATAGGAATCTTCCTCCTGTTTCCCCTTTTGCCCTTGCTCTACTTACTGTCTTATTTCTAGCTGTCACCACTGTATATTTTTGAACAGAGGGATGATGCCCCATAGAGTATTTTTCAGGCAAGGGATAAATTACTTCTTTAGTAAGGAAAAGTATTCTACTTCCCTCTCGCCCTTGATTCTTAATTCATCTGCCACATGCATATGCATCTAACACTACTAGCGAGGTCTGCACAAACCAATCCAGGAAGTAAAGGATTTACCTAGATTCTGAGTGGCAGAGATATGAGAGGAAGAAAAAATGTTCCTTGTCTCTTTCCATTTGGGGTTTGGCATCGCTCAATGAGCCCCATCAAAACACCCTTCCGTGCAGGACTGTACTCCACATTATAGTGTCTTATGGTTTACCCAATTTTGTTTGCAATGTCTCAAGCAACGGTGTGTCACTCACTCCCTTAGGAGCTAATTCCACAGTCTAGTAGTTAGAACATTCCATATTAGAAAGTCATATTCATCCTAAACTTCTTTAGTGGAGCTTTGACATTAAGAAGTAAAGGTAGAAGCAGAGAATTGCCAATCTAAGAGAAGGGTAAGGCGTTCAAGTTAACATATGTTTTAATTCTTCTGCTATATAATATATACTTAATAAATCCATTAGCATTGTATCTGGGTCCTAATCTATGGCTATGTCTACACTGAGGAATTTAGGTCGACAAATAAGTCGACTTTAATAAGTCGACTTTAAGTCGACTTAGAGAGTCCACACAGGACTCCTAAGTCAACTTAAAGTGGGCCTTACTAACTCGACTTAGAGAGTCTATCCTAGACTCTCAAGTCGACTAGTTTGGTCCAGGGAGAGCCAGCCCAGGGCAGCAAGCCCCTGAGCGGCCCGGGGGAGAAGGGAGCGTGGAGCTCCCTTCTGCCCCAGACCACTCAGCTCCCTTCTGCTCGGGACTTCTCTGGTCCTGGGCAGGAGGAAGAGCTGGAGACTCGCGCTCCAGCTGCCGGCTGCTGAGCAGCTGGAGCGCGGGTCCGGGATGCACGCTCCAGCTGCTCGGCAGCTGGCAGCTGGAACGCAGGGCTTCCTTCTCCCCGGGACCTGTGCTCCAGCTGCCGGCAGCTGAGCAGCTGAAGCGTGGGCTGGGACCTGCGCTCCAGCTGCTCAGCAGCCAGCAGCTGGAGCGGGGATCCTGGGAAGAATGGACCACGGGGCTCCCTTCTTGCCGGGATCTGAGTGGTCCCAGCGAGAAGAAGGGACCGTGGGGCTGCCTTCTCCCCGGGACCTGAGTGGTCCTGGCAAGAAGGAAGCCCCGCACTTCCTTTTCCCCGGGATCCGCACTCCAGCTGCCGGCTGCTGGACTTACCCCAGTGATGAATTTTGTCCAATATATGTGAGTAGTTTCGTTAAACAACGAAACTTCTGGATGTCCATGCAAACTGATTTTTTTTTTTTTGCCAAACCCATGTTATCAAAAACCATGTAAAAGAAGAAAAAATCAGCTTAAAATAATGAGATTTAAAACTAATAAAGATCTTTAAATTACCTTCTGTTTTTTGAACCATTGTGGTTCACATTTTTAAGTAACTGTGAAGTGTAGGAATTTCAGTAGTGCTAGTTCTCACGATTTTATCATGAGTATAGCAATATTTGGTGCTTTTCCTTAAACCCCAGCTTTTGATATAATATAATTGGGTGAGAATCTCAGCTTTCATTGGGGAAAAAAGGTTATAGTCCTCCTGTATACAGAGTTTGGTAAGTTTTTTAAAACTAGGAATCCTAAATGTCCAAAAACCAGAGTGCAGATTGAAAGAATCAAAAATTGTATTGACATCTACTTGTATCATTTTACTTTTTCATTATTTTTAAATCCCATTATTTTTCAGCTACTCTAAAGATATAGTGGGGCCTGTGACATTATTTTTGAATACTTGGAGCTGACAATACTGATATTTTATTTTTTCTTTTAAAGATCAGAGCTGAGGTTCTCACATAACAACATGACTTCAGGACCTGGAGCTTAAAGAAAATCAAATATGATGAGACTTGAAATAAAGCACCAGTTGGTAACACTCTACCATCAAAAATTCCGATATCTGGCCATCATTGATTTACAGCTCAGGCCATAGTGTAATGTTCTGGCTTCTGTTTATGTGCATTACTTCCTTCTATTGAATGTAACCAGATCCACTCATCAGTGTACTAGCCTGGTGTTTTTGTTGTTGTTGCATCCTATTTCATGTAGCCATTAAAGATAAATGAGGTAGTGTTAAAGTTAAGGTAGTAGATTTACACTAGCTGAAAATCTGACCGATAAGCTTTAATGCTACTACTAGCTAATGAAGATTCCCCTTTAGCTTAAATGGTAAATAGTAATGCTACTTTGATAGCTACATATGAAAAGTTTTGTACAACAGCAAAGTCAGTGCTTTTTTTGTGACAGCACCTTTTTTGCTGGCCCCACTGCCCAGGTTGGAAAGACAAATTTACTATCAAGGTATAAGTACCAGCACTTTTAAAAAAAAAAATTGAGCAAAGTACTTTACAAAGGAAGTTAAGTATTCATATTTCCATTCCGCACCTGTGGCAATTACAGCACAGAAGTGAAATGACTTGCCTAAGCACTTCCCATGAGTCAGTAACAGAACCTAAAGAAAAGAACCCAGAGCTTCTCTTTCCCATGCTGGTGTCTTTTCTCTTGAACCACATAACTCCACACATGTAAGTACTGATTTATTTTCCCTATGCTGTGTGCCTGTGGCCACCCAGTGTGCATCGGTGGGCACACATCATTGCAATAGCGCAAAGTTAATGATACTTTTGGAATAGTGGTTAAATTACTGCAGAGATTTTTACAAACTACCATTAATAATGTAAATACCAAGTTTTGCCTTTGGGTGGAGTTCTGGGCATTTGTAAACATACCAGACAAAGTCATCAACTATTTAAATGACTCGTTATTCAAAACACCAATCCATTTCTTCTCCTCCTGCACCTGTGAAATTAATTGCTGACAAAGAAATAAATCATTTGTCAGCTTTAAAAATTGTTTTATTCCTTTGGGCTTTGCTCTGAGTCTACTTGTTCATGACCAATAAGCCACTGACCAGGATGCAGAAACCTCAGGTTCTAGGGAGCTATGATTCAAATGTGTTAAAGGCGTGTGTGTTGGAGTTAGGACAGGCTACAAGATATGGTGGCTGGAAATAAATGCAGACAGTTCAACATCTTTATTATGCAAGTACCTATGGACAACCAAGGATGGGGCCCCATTTTGCACTGTACAAACACAGAGCAGCAGATAGTCCCTACCCCAAAGAACGTAAGTACTGTCATATTGAGTCAGAACAATCTAGCCCAATATCTTGTCTTCCGACAGTGACCAATGTCAGGTGATTCAGAAGGAATGAACAGAACAGGCAATCATCATGCAATCCATCCCATCATCCATTCCCTGTTTCTGCCAAACAGTAATCCCTACCTATCTGGCTAATGGCCATTGATGGGCCAATCCTTAAGTAACTTATCTAGTTCTCTTGAACCCCATTATAATCCTGGCCTTCACATCATCCCCTGGCAGGTTCTAAAAGATGACAGTGCATTGTTTGAAGAAATAATTCCTTTTGTTCATTTTAAGCCTACTTCTTATTAATTTACAATCTAAATAGACCAGACAGACATGGGTGGGATGAAGGGCTATTACACAGTGAACAATGGGATGACAGCAAATGGTATGTTAGTTCCAGAATTTGTGTGTGCTGGGGGGCACTAGCTAGAGAAACAAGTTAAATACAAAGGAAAGGAAAGGAGGTGTTGGGGACAGGGTATGATAAAAGGACTACCTGTACATCGAATTTGAGATGAAGAGATTGAGGGTGGGAGGATTGGGGCAAACAGACAATCAGCAAAGGACAGAGGCAGTGCAATCAAAACTCTAGAGAGTTCTCTTAATGACCAAATGATCAAAGATCCCAGCTTTGACCTGTGGTCCTACAGAGTGGGGTCTCTAGAACTGGCTGGTTCCTCTCTACAATCCATGGGGGCAGTGAGGAGGGGAGATTATTCATCCACTAACAAACCCCTCACACCACCTCTCATCTAGGCTCCAATCCACATGATGACTTCAAGGGCTTTACATCAGCTCCTAAGTAGGAAGAACATCTCGACAGTTGTAAGGGCTACTGCAGCCCAGGAGCTGTTTTGTAATCCTATAAGCAAAAGTGAAGCCCCTGCAAGCACTTCCCATCATGCAGCCCATT
Organism: Pelusios castaneus; assembly: GCA_007922175.1. Classification (NCBI taxonomy): domain Eukaryota; kingdom Metazoa; phylum Chordata; order Testudines; family Pelomedusidae; genus Pelusios; species Pelusios castaneus. Next base: position 14,210,933 of record ML685785.1, on the reverse strand, counting down.
TACAATTTGTATTCACTGTGAAGAGTTATGTTGTATTAGAACATGTCTTTGAGGAGTCATATTAACTACGATGATTAATGCTACTGTAACCCCTTTGCCAGGCCAAGACAGTGTCAGCAAAGGACCAGGTTCTACTTCTAGGAGTTCCCAAATAATGTTGCACCACCAATTGGCTCGAGCCCCCACCCAATCTCCTGGGAAATTACACATCACTCCCTGGGCGCCCTACAAGGGCAATACTTCCCCTCTCCAAAGCACAAGTCTGAGTGTAGCACGAGAGGTTTAATAAAGACTATATAAAGGTAACATCAAAACGCAGCACTGATTGTGATACAGTGCAAAGATTCCCACAAAACCCAATAGACAGAACTCATTCCCCCCCCCCAGTGTACATAGAATATGTCCTTCACTTCTTTGTAGCCCCCTGTACTGACCTTCAAAGTTTCACTGTCCACCTCTAAGGAGGAGAAGTGGGGGCTCAGCCCTCCCCTCCAGTTGTCCTCTGCCACCACAAGGTCTGCTCACACCACCCATTGGCCACTCACACCCACTGTCCACTGGCTCTGCCTGCTGTCTGCCAGCTCTGCCGCACCGCTGCTGGCCTCTGGTCACATCTGCTGTCTTCTGGCTCCAACCATTGGCCACACCTGCTGTCCTCCCGCCTGCTGTCCGCTGGCTCCACCACACCACCCGCTGGTCACACCTGCCATCCGCTGCACCACCCACTGGTCACACTTGCCATCCACTGGCACCAATCTTCCGCTTGACTTCAATCAGCTTTTAGTGATTTCAGCCCTCTGGGAAATTTTTGCTTCCCTGGTGATTTCAGCTCAATCAAAATAACAAAAGAGACTCCACAAGGAATCATTAGGTCTATCCTTTAACAATGGGCAGGGAGATAAATGTTTGCTTAAGGCACAGCTCCAGCAGAACTAGTGCTCACACCCCTCCCCACTTCTTTTTACGACTCTGAAAACTAGGGTTGCTCACTTTTCCAAGTTTTCTGTTGCTGATGGTGACTTTCCATCAGCTTCTCAGTCAATAGTAGATATACAATCAAAAGGTAGCATATCATAGAAGAACAATATTTCCTTCTCCCTCTCTGCTAAAAACACCAGATACAGAGGATTTGAACCAGCCACACATACCAACTCCCATCATGCCCAGCCTCTGGATGAAATTATGCTGACTGTCATACAAATACAAAGCCCAGGAAAATCAGTTGCGCCACCTTCCTGCTTAGCTGCTAAGCAAGGGTGCATCTACACTTGTAAATTAAGTCGACTTAAGGAAAATTAAGTCGACTTTACAAAACCTCATTTTAGTTCAACTTAAGCCTAAAGTCGACTTTTTAAAGTCAACTTAGGCCAGTGTAGACCTGGAGTAGCCCTAAGTCAACTTAGGGCTACTCCAGGACTCCACCACTGCCTTCCCTGTCGGGGGGGAGGGGTAAAGGGGGAACAGGGAGAGCCTGGCATGCCCCAGGGCAGAGTCCTGCCCACCCTCCCCCTATGCCCTCCCTGGGTCCCTGTCCCACTGTACCCATGTACAATGGGGCAAAGGCTGAGCCCCCTGGCACTGGGCAAGGGGTCCCCCCTGCCCCCATGGACCTGCCCTAGGTCCCCCTAGCCCCTAGAAGTCGACCTAGGCGTCCAGTGTGGACGCTCTAGGTCGACTTTGTAAGTTCCCCGCTAAGTCGACTTTAAATTTAGGTGTGGACATGCTAAGTCGACTTAACAAAGTCGACTTATTTAAGTCGACTTAGCTAAAGTCGACCTAAATTTACAAGTGTAGATATAGCCCAAGAGAGGATCTCAGATTCTTAACCTTGCTTACACTACTTTGCAGAGAAGGTTGAACCAATGAGCTGACTTCTTTTAACAAGCTTGACTGTATGAAGTCTACCTGGGTTATTATTTTCAGCATCCTCATAAGCCTCATAATTATATGTTAGTATGAGTCAACAATCCAGATGGGAATTTCCAATAACATCCCAGTGACAAGAACTATGCCCATGCTATGTGTTGTCCCATGACAGCGCATCAAAAAAAATCCCAGGATGCATCATTTGTTGTGTCTTCAACTGCAGTGAACTGTAATAGGTTATTAAATCTGTTCTAAATCATTCTTTTCACCAAGCTCTATGCAGTTGAGTCATTTGACATTTTTATTATAAATTCAAGAAGTATAAAAATAATAGAATCTTATATTTTCTAGCCAATATACTCAGAAAGAATTGTCTAAATGTCAGTGATAAACCTGAATAAAAAAATACCAGTCACTCATCACAACTTGCATATATCTATACACATTTCTTCTGTTTGTACTCTATAGAAATGAATAGTTGCAGGTCCTCCCTTTGGGTGCGTCTACACTTGTAAATTAAGTCGACTTAAGCTTTCTTAAATTGACTTAATTTACTCTGTGTCTACACTACACTTTCCTTAAGTCGACTTAAGCAAGTTGCTTAAGTCGACTTAATGAAAATTAAGTTGACTTTATTAAACCTACTTTTAATTCAACTTGAGGCTTAAATTGATTTTCTAAAGTCGACTTAAGCCAGTATAGACCTGGAGTAGCCCTAAGTCGACTTAAAGTCAATTTAGGGCTCTCCAGGACTCCCCCGTTGCCCTCCCTGCCAGGGGGGTGGCACAGGGAGAGCCTGGCATGCCCTGCCCACCCTGCCCCTATGCCCTGCCAGGGTCCCTGTCCCCCTTTGCCCCATTGTACCCAGGTACAATGGGGCAAAGGCTGAGCCCCCTGGCACTGGGCAAGGGGTCCCCCCACCACCACCGTGGATTTGCCCAATGTCCCCCTAGCACCTAGAAGTCAACCTAGGCATCCAGTGTGGATTCTCTAGGTCGACTTTGTAAGTTTCCCCCTAAGTCGACTTTAAATTTAAGTGTGGACATGCTAAGTTGACTTAACTAAGTCGACTTTAAGTCGACTTCGTTAAGTTGACTTAGCTAAAGTCGACTTAAATTAACAAGTGTAGACATAGCCATTTAGACTTGTATATATAATCCACATTTGCATTGCAGTATTTAGTAGGGAAATCCTTCTCTCAAGTGTTGATGATGGCAGCAAAAAATAGTTAGATTCAATTTTCTAGGAGTTTCCTTAAAGAAATAACTACCACCAACCACCAATTGAAGTCACAACCTAAAACCTTGGAAAATTATATACACAACCCGGGGTGCCTTTGCTGGGCATTACTTCCCCACAAACAAGCAGTGATTCCCCTTAGAAGGCAATAAAAAGAGGTGGATGGAACAGAATGAATTTGGTAAAGTTAGCAATTAATAAATTAACCAACTTTATGAGGTGAGACTCCCACTTCCTAAGGGTGCCTTAGCTAGAATCTCAACCTCAGTAATTCTGGCCACAGTAAGTGTCTGTTGCATTCTAGCTATCTTCAGCTCACCATTAGCTGTTCTGGGCTAGAGGAGTCCAAGGATGCTGGCAGGCCAGGTGCCCTGGGATTGCTTCAGGTGGGGGTGGTTCAGCTTTAATTGCTGGCTAGAGTGGCTTACAGACAGTCTCTTAGATAGGTGGTTGCTTTCTCTGGGGTTTCACCTCAAGCTTCCTCAGCTGTGCTCCAGCTACCAACATTTTGTACTGTCTGTCACCTTGAAGCTGCTGCTTCCATTCTGTGCCACCTACTGCCTCAAAGTGCCTCTGGTCTGTGATGTTTGTTTGTTGTCAAAGTCAGCTCTCCTTGTCCACTAGCACTCTCAGCTCGCTTTATTATTTAGACTAGAGAGATATCAGTGATAGCTATGGCACTTGACAAGGTGTTCACCATCCAAAGGGGCAAGTCCAGAAGAAGGTAACAGCCTTTTCACCACACTCTTTTCTTCTTCTCAGCTCTATCTAGGCTTCTTCGCCCAACCATAGCTGACAGCATTCATAATCAGAGTGACTACTGGCTATTTGATTTCTTATCTTTGTGTTTCTCAATAAGGTCTAGCATTTTATTGCCCTCAAATTCAAAATTTAATCAAAATGCTTTTCCCAAACTGTCACAAAATTCTATGCAAATGAGGTGTGACCCATTCAGTTAATTCCTTTTGGTCTCCAATGTTTGCCAGCTTTCTGCCCATTTGTTTTTCTCAACCAGCAATGGGGGCGCTCTTTTCTTATTTCACCAAAAAGGCCAACAGAGAGCTGTTTACTTTCTAAGGCTTCTGGCCAAAGGCCTTACAGTAGTGTAAATAAGGTGGGCAGAGAACAGTAAGATGGCTACAGTTTCATGTTTTAGTTTTAGGGTATGTTATGTGCCTGTGGGCTGCAGAGGGTGATTCTGCTTGTTAGAGTAGAATCATCCAGAAACTGGATGTGAGGCAGAAAGTATGCTCATTAGCTCTTTGAAGCTACTCTGTTGACCTCCATTATGGGAAAACAGCCTGATAGGACAGAGCCACTGTCATTTTCTAGGAGTGGAACCAATAGAGACTCCTGTGGGAGAGACAAGAGTTCACAAATAGAAGTGGGGGTCAGCTCAGACTCAGTGCAAAGAGTAGAAGGGTTTGGTGTAAGGATTATGTTTCAGGGATTTCTCTGATTTTGTAGGGTTAGGCTCCCTCCTCCCACTGAAAAAGAAGTCATTATTTACAGCAGGCTGTACAAATTGCAGACTGCCCTTGAACAAACTCAGTGAGTTTTGAAGGGGATGGTGGAACTATCAACTGTTTCCTAACTACCAGGAATTGGCATGCCCTACAGAATGTTTGGACACCATTCCACTGAGACCAAGGTAAACTATTTCAATGAAACATGCATCATTATATTTGCATCATATTGTTAATATATGCTATGTTTTGCATTTATTTCACATTTGAATTTCTGTTAAAGTTGGATGGGTGAGGAACAGCCTGAAAGTATTGACAGTAAACAAGAGTTGTTTTTGACATTCACAATTGTTTCAAGGGTTAGATGTGACCTGTTACATATGCTATGTGTGTGAGAGAGAAACATTTATCCTTAGAGACTTTATTATTCTTCGCTCATAAATCTAACTATGTACAAAATAATGAAATATAACTTAAAAAAAAAAGAAAAAGACTAAACTGTGATCTGAGCCACAACAGAGAAGTAAGCTGAAGCTCGGGAAAGAGGAAAGGAACATTATTCTTAACAGTAGCATTGTCTTTTGCCATAATGAAAAATAAAAAGTTTTGGCCTATTCAGTCAATTCCCAAAGTGCTAGAGATGGGAAGAATTTGCTATAATGCTTTAATATTAGGTTAAATCACGGGTGGTGAAAAATACAAGTTGCTTGTGCCCAAGTCACAGATATGCAAAGTCATCAGATCTTGTGGGAAACTGTTATGTGCAGTCATTGGGTGCTTTTGACCCAAAAAGTCAGAACTTGGTCATGTGGGATTTCTTTTCTGGTTACATAAACCCAGGTGGTAGGTTACAAATTGTGGACCTGATTATCCACTGACATTAGTGTAATTTTTCTTGACATCAATGGTGTTATTCCTGATTTCTACTAGTGTAAGGGAAGAATTAGGCGTTTTCATTGTTGTAGATGCTCAACCTATTAGTAGAGTACAGACGTTCCAAAAAGCGTTCAAGTTTCAGTACACTTACCTGAAATAAACCTTCAAACCAAATGACACCCAGCTACTACTAATGAATAGATATGGATCCCACAAGCTTATGGAAAACTAAAGTCATTAACACCTTTCAATAGGTACACAGAACACTACAAAATTGGGCACTAGGGCTCTGATGCAAAACTCATTGTTTCCCACTGACTTTACTAGCCTGCTGATCAGACCCTAGATGCTCATTGTTATGCAGTGAAAGTTTGTAGTTACAGGAACACACTTCAATCTAGATTTTGTTTCTTGACACTTCACAGTTTTATATGCCTTTTTTTTGTTTCTGGTGGTGACTGACTCCACTGTCTTTGTGACATTTGAGGTGGTTGTGCTTCTTTGAACTACACACACAGCCACAGAGACAAATACAAATCAAATAGCTCCTGACAAAAAGTCACAGTGTGCTGCATTTCTCTCATGATTTTAAGTGAGACATCTGTGTTCTATATATAGCACTCATATGTTTTTTGATATACCATACCCATAGGGGCTGTGAACAGAGGAGTTGGAGTGAGCCTTTAGGGTTTGA
>ML685785.1:14101768-14204782 GCA_007922175.1 Pelusios castaneus | reverse complement strand
GGAGCTGGAAAGAATCCTTTGATTGTCCTTCATGTGGGTACAAATGATGTAGATAGATTCTCACTGGAACGTATCAAAGGTGACTATGCCAGGCTGGGGAGGACTCTCAAGGAAATAGAAGCTCAGGTGATCTTTAGTGGGATTCTGCCTGTCCCTAGAGGAGGACGACAAAGGTGTGAGAAGACCCTGATGATAAACAGATGGCTCAGGCAGTGGTGCAATAAGGAGAGGTTTGACATGTATGGTCACTGGGAGGCATTCATGGAAAGAGGACTGTTCTCCTGGGATGGACTGCACCTGAGTAGGGAGGGAAATAGACTTCTGGGAGGGAGATTAGAACAACTGATCAAGAGAGCTTTAAACTAGAGAGCTGGGGGAGATGGCTGGGAGATGCCCGAATAATCTCCGCGCCTGATATTAGTGTTGAGAAGGAAGAAAATGGAATAAGAAAGGACACAGAAATAGGGAGCGGCATGAGGGTTACGAGAAGGAGGAGTAGTGTAAATGCCAGTCTAGTGAGTGATATTGTCTGTGGAATGACTGTGCCGAATCAGGCAAAGAACGTGAGTGAGGCCAAGCAGCACAAACTAAAATGTTTATATACTAACGCGAGAAGCCTGGGTAACAAAATGGAGGAGCTGGAGCTACTGGTAGAGGAAGTGAGACCAGATATTATAGGGATAACTGAAACATGGTGGAATAGTAGTCATGACTGGTGTACCGGTATTGAAGGCTATGTGCTCTCTAGGAAAGATAGATATAAAGGCAAAGGTGGGGGAGTGATGGAATTCAAAGTGATGGAATTAACAAGACAGAATCAATCTGGGTAAAAATCATGTTAGGGAAAAAAGCTACTAAAGTTTCTCCTGGAATGGTGCTTGGAGTGTGTTACAGACCACCGGGATCTGATCTAGACATGGATAGGGACCTCTTTAAGGCTTTTAAGGAAGTTAATACTACTGGAAACTGTGTGACTATGGGAGACTTTAACTTCCCAGATATAGACTGGAGGATGTGTGCTAGTAATAAGAGGGCCCAGTTTTTCCTGGATGTGATAGCTGATGAATTTCTTCTCCAAATGGTTACCGAACCAATGAGAGGGGATGCCATCTTAGATTTAGTACTGGTGAGTAGTGAGGACCTCATAGATGAACTGGTTGTAGGGGACAACTTAGGTTCAAGTGACCATGAGCTAATTCAGTTCAAACTAATTGGAAGGATAAACAAAAATAAATCAGTGACCAGGGTCTTTGACTTTAAAAAGGCTATCTTTAGAAAAGTAAGGGAATTAGTTGGGGAAGTGGACTGGATAGAAGAACTCAGGAATGTAAGTGTAGAAGAGGCTTGGAATCGCTTCAAATCAAAGTTGCATAAACTATCTGAAGCCTACATTTCGGAGGAAAAAATTCATAGGCAAGAGCTGTGGACCAAGCTGGATGTGTAAGCATCTCAGAAAGGCGATTAGGAGGAAGCACAGAGTCTACAAGGAGTGGAAAAGGGGAGGGATCAACAAGGAAAGCTACCTTTTGGAGGTCAGAACATGTAGAGAGAGAGTGAGAAAGGCAAAAAGTCAAGCTGAGCTGGACCTTGTGAAGGGAATTAAAACCAATAGTAAAAGGTTCTTTAGCCATATAAATAGGAAAAAAAACAAAGAAAGAAGAAGTGGGACCGCTAAAAACTGAGGATGGGGTGGAGGTCAAGGATAATCTAGGCATGGCTCAATGTCTAAATAAGTACTTTGCATCTGTTTTCAATGAGAGTGAAGTTGAGCTGGGGAGTAGGGGTAGGGAAGCTAATGGGAATGAGATCATGAATGTGGAAATTACCATACCTGAGGTAGAAGCCAAACTTGAGCTGCTGGATGTGACTAAATCGGGGGGCCCGGGCAATCTCCATCCAAGGATACTAAAGGAACTGGCTCGTGAAATTGCCAGCCCTTTAACGAGGATTTTTAACGAATCTGTAAACTCAGGGGTTGTACCGTATGACTGGAGAATCGCTAATGTAGTTCCTATTTTCAAGAAAGGGAATAAAAATGATCCGGGTAACTACTGGCCTGTTAGTTTGACCTCGGTAGTATGCAATGTCTTGGAGAAAATTTTGAAGGAGAAAGTACTTAAAGCTGTAGAGGATAACGGTAACCGTGATAAAATACAACATGGCTTTACAGAAGGGAGATCATGCCAGACCAACTTGATCTCCTTTTTTAAAAGGATAACGGATTTTTTAGATAAAGGGAATGCAGTGGACCTAATTTACCTAGATTTCAGCAAGGCATTTGATACAGTTCCACACAGGGAGTTATTAGTTAAGTTACAGAAGATGGGGATTAATATGAATATAGTAAGGTGGATAAGGAACTGGTTAAAAGGGAGACTACAGCGGGTCATACTGAAGGGTGAACTGTCAAGCTGGAGGGAGGTGACCAGTGGAGTCCCTCAGGGATCTGTCTTGGGACCGATCTTGTTCAACCTTTTTGTTACTGACCTTGGCACAAAAAGCGGGAATGTGCTAATAAAGTTTGCGGATGACACCAAGTTGGGAGGTATTGCCGATACGGAGAAGGATCGGGATACCATACAGAAAGATCTGGATGACCTTGTAAACTGGAGTATCATGAACAGGATGAAATTTAATAATGGGAAGTGCAAGGTCATGCATTTAGGGACAAACAACAAGCATTTTTCCTATAAGTTGGGGACGCATCAGTTGGAATGGACTGAGGAGGAGAAGGATCTGGGAGTAATGGTTGACCATAGAATGACTATGAGCTGCCAATGTGATGTGGCCGTGAAAAAAGGTAATGCGGTTCTAGGATGTATCAGGAGAGGTATTTCAAGTAGAGACAGGGAGGTGTTAGTGCCGCTGTACAAGGCACTGGTGAGACCCCATCTGGAATACTGTGTGCAGTTCTGGTCCCCGATGTTTAAAAAGGATGAATTCAAATTGGAACAGGTGCAGAGAAGGGCTACAAGGATGGTCTGTGGAGTGGAAAACCTGCCTTATGAGTGGAGACTCAAGAAGCTTGGCTTGTTTAGCTTAACCAAAAGAAGGCTGAGGAGGGATATGACTGCTCTCTATAAATACATCAGAGGGATTAACATCAGGGAGGGAGAGGAATTATTTGAGTACAGCACCAATGTGGACACCAAAACAAATGGTTATAAACTGTCCATCAAGAAATTTAGGCTTGAAATTAGACGCAGGTTTCTAACCATTAGAGGTGTAAAGTTCTGGAATAACCTTCCAAGGGGAGTTGTGGGGGCAAAAACCATAACTGCTTTCAAATCTGAGCTTGATAAATTTATGGAGGGGATGGTATGATTAGCCTATTTTGGAAATTGACTGGTATTTGGCTACGTGTGGTGGATTTACAAGTGGCCTAATAGGGGAGAGTATGTGGGGTGGGTTCTGAGTTATTACAGAGAATTGTTTCTTGGATAACTGGCTGTTGAGACTTGCCCATGTGCTCAGGGTTTAACTGATCGCCATATTTGGGGTCGGGAAGGAATTTTCCCCCAGGGCTGATTGGCCTGGGCTCTGGGGGTTTTTCGCCTTCCTCTGTAGCACAGGGCATGGTTCACCTACAGGTGAATTCTCTGTATCTTAAAGTCCTTAAATCATGATTTAAGGATGTAAATAACTCAGTCATAGGTTGGTGGCCTATTGCAGGAGTGGGTGGATGAGGTATTGAGGCCTGCATTTTGCAGGAGGTCAGACTAGATGATCGTACTGGTCCCTTCTGACCTTAAAGTCTATGAGTCTATGAGTTATGAAAATAATTTACAATTTACAAGGCACCAGTTATGAAGCACACTATGGGCTTTATAATCATGAAAGAGGACAGGATCATATATATGAAACAGAGGTAATGGATGGCTTGTCTTCTTTCCGTTTCTTTCAATTTCAGTTGCCCATTTTCTTCCCAGTAACCCTTGAATTCCTTTTTTTCCCATGGAGAAAATCTTCTGAAGTTTTTCTTCTGTAATTCATTTGTACTTTGTCTCTGTTGTTTTAGAATATTTGGGGGGCAGGGAATGTATCTGAGTCTAGATTTGTAACTTGCAAATTAACAGGACTATAGGGGGACTTAGCCTTGGAAGGTGCTGAGTACTCTCAGAGCCCACTGAAAAATGATGCTCCAACATCATGGTGATAAGCAGAGCATGAGTGATTAAATAGGTGATTGGCTTGTTGAAGAGCTGGGATCTGAGCACTTTATAGTCCTAAACAGTGCTGTAAGTTTATTATTACAGGTGGTTCCTCACAATGGACACAAAAGATTTGAGTTCACCTGAAGATGTCTCAATTCTCTCTTTCAGGGCTATATTTGCAAAACATAACTATTAGTAAGTCAGTAAAAAAAACTACTGTAATGAAATGAAGAATCTAACTGGGTGATCTATATGGCACTATACCTGCAATCACCAATTGCATTGTTTGGAATAACTGATTCATGTAAATTAACAAAAGAGAACTGTGTATAGCCAAAGGCTCATTAGAACACAGAGACAGCTTTCCCATTGAACCCGCACCTTTTATAATGGTAAGGAAAATATATGGGTGAAACAGAATAACTGCCATGTTCTCCTTTAATACTATGCCCACCCCTAGAGCTGCACATTAAAATAAAAAAACCTGATGAAATATTGATGTGTTAACATACTCTATAAACTGCTCCTTATTGGCATCATGGGCCTTTTTTAACATTTCAGTAAACTTGTAAAATCAATAGCTATTAGTGCCAAAAGTGATACACAGCTCTGCAGAGGGACAGTCTATTTTGGGGGATGGGGAGAAATGGGACTTAAACAGCGCATAGAGCTTGTGCTGACCTTCTAGAATATATAAGGGCGCATTTACCTGGTAGGTGTAAAGAGATGTGCATTGTCTCAGGACTTTTCTACACTGGGAGTAGGATTATAATTCGATTTGTAGGCTATTGAATTACAGAAACTGAAGGCAAGTGGTCACAGCAAAATGCTTGCTTGGGGTCTTGTGTCCCCACTGCTCACATTAATTCCTGAAATGCATTATGCTGTGAGTAGTAGGTGCAGGGGCTTTAGAAGAGGCAGTTGTCCTCTGCTCACTCCTCTGCCCCTCTTCTCTAAAGAAAAATAAAAAGCAGGAGTTTTCCTTGCTATTTCTCTACCACAGGCACAACTGAGAGACACATTGCTGCATACAGAGAGAGGAATTAATGGAAATCTTCTGTGTGCTGCATGCAGGGGAGGAGCTATGTTGCTATGATGAAGCAGACTGAAGAAACAGGAAAAGCAAGATTAGAGCTATTCTCTTGGTACGCAGACCCATATTCAAACTGTAAATTTCAACTTCCAGTGCTATGCCACTTGCAGGGCTGGTGTTATCAGGTTGAATTACAGCACCATTTAATTTAAACTTAATATTCTAACAGTGGAAATACAGACTGCAGAAGCTCAAGGTAAGCAGCATTATGTCAAACTTTACTGTCAGTGTAGACCAGGGCTCAATGAAAGCCCTCAGAGGCATTGTTCTTGATTGAGATCCAGTCTGGAGAAGTTTTATGTCCTCTCTGTCCCCTTTCTGTGGAGCAAGGCGCAATTCATCCCTCAATGTACACCATTAAAATAAAGGAATGAATGTAAATTAGATTAGCCTAGATAATTATTCAAATATTGATACTGCAAAACACTAGATATGGAAAGCCTGCAAACCAGAAACCTGTAGTAAAAATTGTCAGAAACCAAGGAGAATCTATCTTGCAGTTTTTGTATGGGTAGTATATCTGCAAGGTAAGATTTACCACAAGTCAATTCCAGCTAAAGCCTTGTCATCACCCCTCTAGCTTTCTTCACCCACAGGGAGGCTCCCATTTCAACTCACTTTCTAAAATTACAGTCTGTACGGGCTAGGAGGGTCTATGTTAAATTCTTGACTGAAGTCCCTCTTCCTATAGGTTTAGCCAGTTTCCTATCTGGTCACTACTTGGCAGGCACAACATTAACAAACAATAAAAATCCCACAAAAGTTAACACAGTGATATAAAACAACTTGAAACATATTTTGCTCCACTTTGTTTGGAAAAAAAGTGAAAAACCTTGTCTTGCCTTAACAAGGCCAGCATGAAAGAGCAAAGATTGACAATTTTTTTATAGTGTCAATATGCTTTCATGGAGAAGGTATTGAAATTTACTCGTTTTAAGTTCTGTTTCAAGCAGAGATGTGTTAGTGCACTTTCTCCATCTAGTTGAAAGTTTTTTTTTTTTAAGATAGTTTTTCTATAAACCAGCAGACAATTAATGGTTACCTTGCTTTTGTGCTCTGCAATAAATTCTTATTGGGTGCACTGAGATAGAGAGGGTCTCATTTAAAATAATGAGGAAAATTCAGAAAGCATTTTTTTTTTCCTGAAGAGATCATACTAGTAGTGCATATGGAAATTGTAAGACAGGGATTATATACCTTTTTCTGCTGTCTACTCTATACAGGTCAGATGGACTTTACAAGATGCAGACTTTAAGACCGCAATACTCAGCAATCCATTAAATAAAATATTATAAAACATTTTAAAAATACTTTGCCTTCCTTAGTAAGATCCTTAGACATTGATTTGAAATCATAGGCCATCCTAATTATTATACGTCCCTTTTAGGGCATTTTCAAAGTAAATGCTCACAGAATTTAAAACTGCTAAACAAGTGTGCTACATCTAACTTACTTTTTCTGAGATGCACTTCAGATAAGCTTTGCAGGTAGCCGCTGGGTAGCTCATGGGGATGGTAATACTTACAGAGCTTTTTGTCTTTGTGTTACATGTGTCAATCCAGCTCTAGTTAGTAGTTACCTGAGAGACGTCACCATCTGATGGGGAGCTCACAGTGCCAGTTAAAAAAAAAAACAAACAAAATCCCAAATCTGATTGTGTGTGTGGTATATATTAGTACATTGGGAACCATTACTTTATTAGGTTCATTGTGTCTGGATGACATACAAATAGGGGGCCTAACCCTAAAGTTATTCTTGAATCCTGATTTTCAGGGATCTTGAGCACTTGCAGTTTCCATTGACTTTGAATGACATTGCAGTTGCAGTAACCTTTGGGTGGGCTAAAATTAATTCAATTGCCCTTCTCCAGTGCCTCACAGAAATAAACCCCAATCCCTGTGGAGCAAGCAGCTGGAGACCTAGGATCCAGTCTGTATGGGACCCACAGCAAAGATTGCTCAGAGTTACCACCCCACATTAAAATACTACTAAAACCAAACATAACAATGAACTTTATTAACTACTAACTAAATAAACCTTATCCTAAGAAAACAAAATACAATTAACCAAGAACAATCCCTAAAGAAACCCCCACATGAAAGATACCCAAGAGTCCCAAAGTCCAGGTGGAGTTCACCCAACTCTCAGCTACAGTCTTTGTTCCAGTGTAGAGGCTTGAGTGGCAAGAATCATATAGAATCATAGAATCATAGAATCATAGGGTTGGAAGGGACCTCACGAGGTCATCTAGTCCAACCCCCTGCTAAAAAGCAGGACCACTCCCCCTAAATTATCCCAGCCAGAGTTTTGTCTAACCGAGCCTTAAAAATCTCCAAAGATGAAGATTCTACCACCTCCCTAGATAGCCCATTCCAATGCTTCACCACCCTCCTAGTGAGAAAGTTTTTCCTAATATCCAACCTTGACCTCCCCAGCTGTAATTTGAAACCATTGCTCCTTGTTCTGTCCTCTGTTACCCTCGAGAACAGCCTAGCTCCCTCCTCTTTGGAGCAACCCTTCAAGTAGTTGAAGGTTGCTATCAAATCTCCCCTCAGTCTTCTCTTCTGTAGACTAAATAAGCCTAGTTCCTTCAGTCTCTCCTCATAAGTCATGTGCCCCAGCCCCCTAATCATTTTTGTTGCCCTCCGCTGGACTCTTTCTAATTTGTCCACATCCTTTCTGTAGTGGGGAGCCCAAAACTGGACACAGTACTCCAGATGCGGCCTGACCAGTGTCGAATAGAGGGGAATTATCACATCCCTCGATCTGCTGGCAACACTCCTACTGATGCAGCCTAATATGCCATTGGCCTTTTTGGCAACAAGGGCACACTGTTGGCTCATATTCATCTTCCCGTCCACCATAACTCCCAGGTCCTTTTCTACAGCGCTGCTACTTAGCTGATCGGTCCCCAGCCTGTAGCAGTGCATGGGATTTTTCCGTCCTAAGTGCAGGACTTTGCACTTGTCTTTGTTGAACCTCATGAGGTTTCTTTCGGCCCAGTGTTCCAATTTGTCCAAGTCTCTCTGGATCCTGTCCCTGCCCTCCAGAGTATCTACCATTCCCCCCAACTTGGTGTCATCCGCAAACTTACTAAGCACGCAGTCTATTCCATCATCAAGATCATTAATGAGGATGTTGAATAGAACCGGCCCCAGGACCGACCCCTGGGGCACTCCACTCGTTACCGGTTGCCAACCAGACATCGAGCCATTGATTCCTACCCGCTGAGCCCGTTGATCTAACCAGTTTTCGATCCACCTTACGGTCCACTCATCCAACCCATACTTCCTTAACTTGCCAACGAGAATGTTGTGGGAAACCGTATCAAAAGCCTTGCTAAAGTCAAGGTATATCACGTCAACGGCTCTTCCCGCATCCACAAATCCAGTCATCTCATCATAGAAGGAAATCAGGTTGGTCAGGCACGATTTGCCCTTGGTGAATCCATGTTGACTGTTCCTGATCACTCTATTGTCCTCCAAGTGTTTCAGGATGGATTCCTTGAGCACCTGCTCCATGATTTTCCCAGGGATTGAGGTGAGGCTGACCGGTCTGTAGTTCCCCGGATCCTCCTTTTTCCCTTTCTTAAAGATAGGTACTATATTTGCCTTTTTCCAATCCTCCGGGACCACCCCCGTTCGCCACGAGTTCTCAAAGATAATGGCCAGCGGCTCTGCAATCACTTCCCCCAACTCCCTCAGCACCCTCGGATGCAGTTCATCTGGCCCCATGGACTTGTGCACATCCAATTTCATTAAGTGTTCCCTAACCTGACTTTCCATCACTGAGGGCCACTCTTCTCTCCAGTCCGCGTTACCCTGTGTAGTAGCCTGGGAGCTGGCCCGCCCTGTGAAGACTGAAGTAAAAAAAGCATTGAGTACTTCAGCCTTTTCCGCATCATCCTCCACGAGGATGCCTGCCCCATTCAGTAAGGGACCTACACCACCTCTGATCCTTTTCTTGTTGCTGATATACTTATAGAACCCCTTTCTGTTATCCTTCACATCTCTTGCTAGCTGCAACTCCAATTGTCCTTTGGCCTTTCTGATTTGATCCCTGCAGTCCCGAGCAATATCTTTATACGCCTCCCTTGTCATCTGTCCAAGCTTCCACTTCTTGTAAGCTTCCCTTTTATGTTTCAGCTCCCCGCAGAGTTCCCTGCTAAGCCACGCTGGTCGCCGTCCACATTTGCTGTTCTTTCTGCACATTGGAATGTTATCTTCCTGTGCCTTTAACAGGGTTTCTTTAAAATACAGCCAGCTGTCTTGGACACCTTTCCCCTTCAGATCAGCTTCCCATGGGACCCTGCCCATCAGCTCCCTAAGGGAGCCAAAATCTGCTTTTCTGAAGTCCAGGGTGTGTGTTCTGCTTCTTTCCTTCCTTCCATTGATCAGGATCCTGAACTCTACCATCTCATGGTCGCTGCTGCCCAGGTTGCCATTTACTTCTACTTCCCCAATCAATTCTTCTCTGTTTGTGAGCAATAGGTCTAGAGGTGCAAGGCCCCTAGTTGGTTCCTCCAGCATTTGTACTAGGAAGTTGTCTTCAATACTCTCCAAAAACTTCCTGGATTGCCTGTGCACTGCTGTATTATCTTCCCAGCAGACATCAGGATAATTGAAGTCCCCCATAAGAACCAGGGCCTGCGACGATCTGGAAACTTCTGTTAGTTGTCCATAGAACGCCTCATCCACCTCCTCTTTCTGGTCTGGTGGTCTGTAGCAGACACCCACCACAACATCCCCCTTGTTGCATTCTCCCCTAAACTTAACCCACAAGCTTTCAACCACCTTGTTTCCACTTTCATAGTGGAGCTCCGAGCAGTCATACAGCTCTTTTACATATAAAGCTACTCCTCCCCCCCTTTTTCCCTGCCTGTCCTTCCTGAACAATTTATATCCATCCATGGCAGTGCTCCAGTCATGCAAGTTATCCCACCACGTTTCTGTTATTCCAATTATATCATAGTTCCTTGTCTGTGCCAGTACTACCAATTCTTCCTGCTTGTTTCCCAGGCTCCTCGCATTTGTGTACAGGCACCTAAGATACCGGGCCCATTGCCCTACTTTACCCTGTCGATTCTCCCTCCTGTCGCATCTTCCACCTTGCAATTTCTCCCGGTGTCCTCCTTCCCCACTCGCCTGAGGTATTATGACTTTATCAAGAAATAAACAATTATTTGACCCCCGCCCCCAGTTCCAACTACCCTCTCTTTTATTCCTGCTGTTACAGCCCCAGCATCCCCCAAGTTCCATCCCTTCCCCCAGGTTTCCCTCAGTTTCACTTACCTGTGGGTCTTGGTCATCTTCCCCCTTCGGACCTAGTTTAAAGCCCTCCTTACCAGGTTAGCCAGTCTGCTTCCAAATATGCTCTTTCCCTTCCTGGATAGGTGGAGTCCGTCTCTGCCTAGCAGTCCTTCTTCCTGAAACAGCACCCCATGGTTGAGGAAGCCAAAGCCCTCCCGGTAACACCATCTCCGCAGCCAGGCATTCACCTCCAGGATGCATCTGTCTCTGCTCGGGCCCCTACCCTTGACCGGGAGGATCGAGGAGAACACCACCTGTGCACCGAACTCCTTCACCCGTGCTCCCAGAGCCCTGTAGTCACCTTTGATCTGCAGAGGGTCACCTCTCGCAGTATCATTGGTTCCCACATGGATGAGTAGCATGGGGTAGTAGTCAGAGGGACGGATGATTCTCGACAATCCCTCCGTAACGTCTCGGATACGGGCGCCTGGCAGGCAGCATACCTCCCGAGAAGCCTTATCTGGGCGACAGATGGGTGCCTCCGTCCCCCTCAGAAGAGAGTCCCCAACCACCACAACCCGACGTTTTCTCCTGGGTGTGATGGTTGTGATCCTCCCAACCTCGGGAGTGCACGGCTTCTCCTCTTCCATATCATCTCCCGTCTGTAGTACTGCGTAGCGGTTCTTTACCACAACGGAGGGTGGGACGGGAGCAGGGGTGGAGCACTGTCTGCTGCCAGAAGTAACCAGCTGCCAGTGTCCACCCTCTGCTTGAGCCATCCCATCCTTCTCCGAGGGTGTGGCAGCAGTCCTTTGCCTCTGGATAGTTTCCTCATCCTTGCATGTTTCCTCATGAATGCTATCCAGGAACTTCTCCAGGGCATGGATACTCCTGAGCCTGGCCACCTCCTCCTGTAACTCCCCCACCTGCTTCCTGAGAGATTCCACCAGAAATAGCTGTCCTCTTCTTCTTTCTTTGCAGGAATCTTCTGTAGCATTCCATGCAGGCTTTTCCTTTTCCTTTGCAACCAGCCCTCAGTCCCATATGCATGTCTGCAAAATCTGTTGGAGATGACTACATTAGAGGGAGAAAACATCTTGTTCACTCCAGGCTCAGCTTCTCTCCTGAAAACTGAGCACATGGGCTCTTCTCAAAGCAGCTCCTGCCTGCTGTCTGCACAGACTGCTGCTCTCATGTCATCTGACTGACCACATCACACCAGCAGGGCACCCTGTGGAACATGCTCAAAAATGCTACCACTCCCTGCCTCTAGAAGTTTTTGATTATGGGTAGCTAATCTGCCCAGCAACAGTAACCCACCCTTAGCAGGTCTCTTAAAGAGATAGCCCTTTTTAGGCATATGGGTTACATCAGCACTTCTGAAAATCAGTCACATGGACTCAGCACAAGGCTTTTAAAGATATTTTGGTGACTAAGGATCCAGATAGGTGCCACATGCCTAGCAGTTCAGTTCTAAGTGTTAAGTGGCTAGCTACTTTTGAAAAATAATGTTCCTACATGTATCTTTAGGCATTTAAGCTCTTTTAAAAATCTGCCGCTAAAGACAAATCACACTCATTAAAATCAAGGATTAAACTTCCACTGTCTTCAAGAGGAGCAGGAGCAGGCCTTTATGTAAGCAGAATTGGTCCAATTGTGAACATCCAAACAAACTTCCCAGCATTTAATGTATCTGAATAAAGGGGTTGGGTCTGCAATATTCAGAAAGAGACTGCTAGTTTAACTTTATTTGGCATTTTATAGTCTGTAATATGTGTGTATGTGGGGAGCGGTGGGTCTGTTTTAAATGGGCATGAAATTGTTCACTCTGAGCTGCCACAGATTTGCTATGTGTCTTAGAGCTGCAGATACCATTCATGAATCATGAAGACCGAAAGGGAAACACATTTTTCAAGTTACTGTAAGCTTTCAAGACCTCACTGACTCCAGACTTGACATCTAAGAGCTTTTGAGAAACTATCAAGGTGAATGTGCTCAAATTCTACAGTTGCAGTCTGACTGCATTGGGAAAAATGGTATGGAAGTATCAGGCTAAGAATTAGATAATTCACTATTCATGTTCGAGACTTATTCTGCAGAAAGCAAAATAGGGATTAAAGCAGCTTTATGACTGAGAGCTGAATCAAATTTTATTTGAAAGGTGTTTATGTGGTGGTGGCAGTGCTGTCTGTTCTTGACAATTAGAAATGGCCAGCTACCATTAGGCTAGATGGTGTCCCTAGGAAGAGACAATATATTTCCCCACAGCTTCCCACTTGTTCCCAGGAGCGGTTCTTTACTGTTGGCACAAGCTGCCTGTGCCAATAGTAAATTACTATCCCAGCATGACAACTTACTTACACTTGCAGGCATACTGAGGAGGTAGAACCAAGTTTTGTTCATTTCCTGCATTGCCACATACTCTGGGTGAGAAGGAAGTACATATGCAGACCCTTGTCCCTGTGTTGCCAGACCCAAGGTTTATTTAGCCCACACAACGAAGCTTTTCTTGTATTCCTTGTACAGGTGTTCAGCCCACCACACAATCTATGTTTTATAAGTGAGAATTTCAGACTTAATTTCATGACATTCTTTATCATCTAAAAAGGTTCCAACTGGAATGTCCATATTCTCTACCTTACACTTCATTCTGATTGGAAAACCATGTGGTGAAATCAGCCAACATCATTGTGAATAAGGAGGAATGGTTTGGTCCAAATTGACTCTTTGGAGTCCACCAATTCTGCGCCTTCCAACAGCTGAAGGAATTATTGTTCTCATAAAATTTAAGGCTGTTGCTGTAAAGAAAAGCATGTATTCTTTGTAACACATGGACCATGAAGTTAAAATATCTTTTCAGTGTATGAAACTCTGGATTTTGAGGCATGAAACCAAGATGGACTAAATATAAAATTCCCCACCAAACTGATGAAAACAAAAATCAGATAGCAGGGATACAAGTAGTAATGAAGAAAGAAAATGCAGCATATGATATTTTTGAAAGTAGCCAGTCTAGTCATTAGCTTCTTATGAAGTGATTCAGAAATGGATTGAGGTTGTATTATCCAGAACTTGTATGTCATTCATGATTTAGTGTCATTCCAGGCATACTAATTTGGGAAAGCCCATCTTCTGGAAGAGAATATTGCATGTATGACATCTAAACATGAAGGGAAGATCAAAATGGAGAAATATATGAATAAATGAAGAAAAAAAGCAGTATGTTCAAATTTCAGTTCTATGAGAGGAGAAGAGATACAAACACTGGCAGGTCGCAGACCTTCAATTTAGGAACACAGGCTTTCCTCCTGGTTGTGGCAATCTGTGTGAAAAATTGGTGTTGAAGGGTGTATAACTAGCTGGACATCTATTACCTGCAAAGACATAATGTACTGAGATCTAGCCCAAAACTCAGCACCATATAACCAGGCTGATGTGAAACTGTTAGTAAAGGTCACTTGTACAACTGCAAATAATTGACTTATTGGTTTGGGGCCAATTACAAAAACTTAAATAACATTTCAGTTTTAGTCTTCCCCAAAATTATTTTTTCTCAAAATTTTTGGCCAATCCAAAGTTGAAAGTTGAAAAAACCACCGACTCTGACCAAAACCAAATAGTTTGTTCATTTCCAGTCTATGCTAAAGCTTTTTCAGATAATAAATAACAATTGAAGGAAATTTTTAAATGAAAAGTCATTTTAATGAAAACATTGTTATAGCTTTTTAAAAAGTATTAAAAATAAATGCTTCAACTTTTTAGATGATTTTTCTACCCAAACAAAATCAACGCGAATTCAAAAAAAACTGTTGGTGTAGCCGAATTTTCGTTTATCACTGGTGGTGGGGGCAGAGGAGAGTTTTGGTCCCAAAATTTTGCCTTGCTCTAGTGAAGAATATGAAGATCTGCCCTATCTCATTCAAATATTTCTAGTAAGAGTGAGAATTAGGATCTGAATGCTGAAACCTAATTATGGTACTGAACATGTTCTTTATAATGAACCAGATACCAAGCTCAGTTTTACCCAGTTAAACTCCAATTAATCTCAAAGGAAGTTTGTCTCAGTGAGAAGTGGATCAATGACAGCATCCTAATACATAATACTGGTCCTAACTATAAATTTAGTAGTATAACTATGTCTACAGGAATCAGCAACATGAATGTGTCTCAGGGATTGCTAAACAATGGTGGATTCTGATTTAAAAATTGTAGTAGAATGAGTGTGTTGATATCTGGTCGATTCTTAGTGCTCCGTGTGCTGCTTCCTATTTATCACAGATGGAATTTTTTAGACATTCCAGAGTTAGAACAAAAGTAAACCTTCCAGTCATATTCAATATGTTGCAATGAAAAATGAGTGAACAACAAAAAGTTAGGATTTTCAGGTGAACCTCACATGAGCTACCTGTAACATTGAGTTTGTAAATCTAATAATCAAATCTGACATTTCTGGTATTTTCTATTTACCATTATACCCAAAGTACTTTGGTACATTTGAGAAATATCTGTGACATTTCTTGTTACATTTTGTTACATTTACTTCTCTGTTTTAAGTACTTCAAGAGCAGATTCAGATTTACACTTGATGAGGATTTCATCCAGTAACTGCCACAAGACTCTGTTGTCTTATTCCAGAGGGATATTCATGTTAGTTTAGTTCAGCAAAACTAACAGAGAGTCCTGTGGCACTTTGAAGGATTTTATTAGACTTTAAGGCTATGTCTATACTAGAAAAAGTTAGGTCGACTTTGTTAAGTCGACTTAATAAGGTTGAACTTAAGTTGACTTAAAGCCAACCTTATTAATTCGACTTAACAAAGTGGACTAAGTTGACTTAACTTGACTTAGTCCACTTTGTTAAGTCGACCTAACCACCCTGAAGTCACCTTAATAAAGTAAAGGGTTACTCTATGTCCACGCCGTCCTTAAGTCAACTTAAGGAGTCGACTTAAGGCTTAAGTTGACCTAATGAGTGGTGGTTATTAAGTCAAAAGTCTAGTGTAGACAGGGACTAATTTAGGTCGACTTAAGGGTCCTTAAGTCAACCTAAATTACTAGTGTAGAGATACCCTAAATGTGCCACAGGACTCCTTGTTTGTTATCCAGTAACTCAGTACAGCTTCATTGACTTTAGTCAGTATAGATCCATTCAGTTACATTGGCATGCCTCTAGTGGATCTGGACCATTTACTTTATAGATACAGATATATTTTCAAGGCCAAGGCATAGCTTGTTGTATCATAAAGTCATGATCAAGATCTATAGGATCCAACATGGTGTACCTTTCCAGCCAAGAAGGCCAGAAGCATGGTTTCTACTGCCTTACGTGTTGTCGTTGGAACCTATGCAAACTGAGGCCTACTCTACATTACTGAGTTATGCCAATGTAACTCGCCACCTGTCAACTAAATTTCTCCATGTCTGCAAGAAGTTTATCACTTTATTTGATATAGTCAACTTGATGTAGTGGCTGCATAAACAATGCGTTGCTTACTTTGACTTAACTGGCCTCCAGGAGGTATTCCCACAATGTTCTGCTGTGATGCTCTGGTCACCACTTTCACCTTCACTGTCCAGCCACCAGGTATTCAGGAAACAGCCCCTCTCCTGTAAAAGATCTGGAACTTTTAAATCTTGATTTCCTGTTTATTTTCTGTGGAGAGTTCATCTTCCCAGCTGATTATGCTGTGTCCCTCACTCAAATGTGCTTGTGTCTGCAGTACCCAGGAAGTGGTGGAACTCCTTTGGTTTTGGGCCAAAAGAGGCTGTGTGGGCACAGCTCCTGGCAGTGGGAACATGGACATATATGAGCACATCACACGGGGTATGAGTGAGAAGTGCTGCACAAGGGACATGAAGCCACGCTGCATGAAAATCAAGGAGCTTTGTCAGGCATACCAAAAGGCAAGAGAGTTGAACAGTTGGTCAGCTGTTGCAGTGCTGTAGACATGCCACTTTTACAAGTAGCACAGCACATGTACCATTTCTACAAACAACAGCATTAATTCTTCAGGCCTCTTGAGCCTCAACACCCCCTGCAGCATGGCATTCCAATATCGCCCTGCTCCCCCTCCCATGCACTCACTCATTCCAATGGGCAAGGGACACAAGTAAATAACCCTTTCACTCAACCATGGGGTTTAGTACCAAGAATGATAGCTGAACATACAGTGATATACAGCAGGCAAGACCTACAGAAATTATTATTCTCTTTTCCTGTCCCAATTGTAGTCCAACCTCCTTCTGAGATTTAATTATTTATCAGTCAAATCTTTGTGTCTATACCTGTGTGGAATAAGAGTTCATGTCTTGAAAATAAAATCATCTTTATTAATTCTAATCAGGGGCGGGAGAAGGAGGGACAGGGAAACTGAGGGATGGGGGAAAATGAGTTTTACTTCAAACACAGCTGTAGCTGTTTATATTTAAGTCCTGGCTCCAATCCTCTCTAAGAACTAGCTCACACTCATGGCAGCCAGTATTTGGACCCTAAGAGGGATCACTTACTGGACTCTGATCAGTCCCCATCGTAAAGCACATCCAGGGCCAGATTAAGACATGCTGAGGGCCTAACCTATGCCCATATTCAGAATCCCCATACCATAAAAAATAAAGAGAAAAAGTGTATTACATTATAACAGAAAGATTAATGAAAAACTAAATGATAAACCATTATATTTGCAAATATATAAAGCCAAAGATGCAATGAAAAACAACTAAATAAAGTATACATCTTGCAAAAAGCCTTATTTGAATTATAAATTTCAATTATGCTAAATCTTCTTAGTTATCTCTGACATATTTAGAAGCCCCTCATAATATGAAGCACTGAGCCTGGCTTACTTGGCTTGTGCCTAAATCCAACACTTAGCACCCCCAACCCCCATCTTTAACATTGTGTAATGAGAGGCAAGGGGTTAAATGCTCTCCAGCAATCATTTGGGAGGTGATTCTTGAGGTAGTAAATGATGGGGGCTGGGAGTCATTTTCAAAGAAAATCAAGAGATGCTTCCAAAATAACAGTAATAAACCCACAGCAGTCACAGCAAAATTCAGATTATGGATAAGCACAGTACAGATATACAGCGCACATTACTATGGGTCATTAATAAAACAGGTTTTCAATGTCTCCCAGAGATGCAATGCTCCATGCTGAGCCCTTTTTGTAGCCCTGTTTTTTTTTTTTGCCTGATCAAAATTAGTAAAAAGCCTATCCACCTCCATGTTCCATCCCTGTGAAAATTTCTCTCACTTAACTTCATATATATGCTGAAGCACACTAGAGGCAGCTCTAACCACAGGGATATCTTTTTTTTTTCACTGATGTCTAATCTAGTGAGCAAACTGTGCCAGCAACCCTTTAGACAGCCAAAGGCAAGTTCAACCACAATTCTGCACTGGCTGAGCCTATTGTTGAACTGCTGCTTCGTACTGTCCAGTTGTTCAATGCACAGCTTCATGAGCCATTGGAGTAAGAAATAGATTGCATCTCCTAGGATGACTATTGGCATTTGTACATCACCAGTGTTGATTTTGTGGTGCAGAAAGAAAGTTTCTGCTTGAAGCATTAAGAAAACAAGGCTGCTCAGAAAAAGTGTGCATTCTGCTCCTTCCTGGACCATCCCATGGTGATGTTGGTTATATGCATCCAGTGATCTACCAGTGTTTGCAACACCATAGAAATGTATCCCTTTCTGTTTACATACTCTTTGGCAAGGTGGTCTGGTGCTAAGATAGGGATATGTGTGCTCCCTATTGTCCCACTGCTGTTAGCAAACCCCATTGTGGTAGAATATTCCAGTATGTCCCATACATTGCCCAGAGTCATGATTCTTCATGACAGAAGGAAAGTAATGCCCCTGCAAAGTTGGATCACAGAAAGCCCAAGAGTGGATTTCCCAATTCCAGATGTATTCCCCACTGACAGGTAGCAGTCTAGCATTGCAAGTTTCCACACAGCAATTACCACTCACTTCTCCTCTGTCAGAGCAGGTCTCATTTTAATATTGTTGCACTTCAGTGCTGGGGAGAGATATGCACACAGTTCCTGGAAAGGGGCCTTGTGCATACAAAAGTTCTGCAGTTACAGCTCACCATCTCACACGGCATAAAATGTGATCCTTCCATTCAGTGCTGTTTTTCCAAAAATTGCACTCCATTGTGTTCAGCTGCTATGTTTGGTTCCATGTCTTCCAGCAATGCTACCTGTAGGACGCTTCCACATTCTGCATGGCAGTTCCTCTCAGAGCTCTGGAACCATTGCAGAGCGAGTCAGATGGTGTTTGCAACACTAGCTACAATGGTGCACAGCTGAGGGGGATCCAAGGTTCTCTGGAGATGGCATATGCATGGCTACTAGCATTTTGAAAAAAAGGTGCAAAATATTATGGGCTGCAGATGAAGGCAGGGGAGGTAGCAAACTGCATCATGGGATATTGCAGCAGTGTTCCCAGTCGCCACTGCAAGCTTTTTTTTTTTCCCCAGGAGGCATTGCAAGTCCTTCCTAAAATCCCCTGAGGCGAGTTGCACTGTGGGATAGCTATCCCTGGTCCACTGAGAATGCTGATACTGAGAATGCGCTCTGCTGACACAAGGCTTTAGTTTGTACATGCTCAGCTGACTTAATAACTTCAGCAGCTGGATGTTAATTCAGCTGGATGCTGACTTAGCTGAAGTCCACTTAAGTTTTTAGTGCCCTGAGTATAAAATGCTTCTTTCCTGATTTAGGAGCATTTTACAGCCATTTTGTAACTAAACTGTGTATACAGGGTTGAAGGAAGTGGAGGAGCAGGTCTTGAATATCTGGATCATTTTAGATTTTTTCATGTTACAAAATATTCATATCAGCATTATCAACCTCCCAATTTCCCTGCGGAACACTGACAAAATGGGAGGTAGTGGGTGATGGAACAATTTCTGCATTTCTGCTAGCATTCCAAATGAGTTTGGAATGGATGAATGTAACCAAGGAAAACTGAATTGAAAATAGAAAAAAAGGTGTTAGAAAGCAAAAATTCACACATGACTGATTAAACCAGCTGGAAATTGTTGGATCTGATGTAGTAAGTTAACTCTGATGTATATTAAAACTAAGTGAACTGAATACCTACTGGCTGGAGGTGGTGGCAGGGGGCGGGGGACTACATCTCTTGAGCTGAGACTGTATCTTATAAGCCATTTGCACAGGGTAAAATATGTCAAGCAAAATAAAACTAGTGATACACATTGCTAAAATCATTATTGCACACACAGTCTTTCTATCAGAAGTCTCTCTTAGTGCTAGTTTGCAGTTGAAAGGCTGCAAAGTCATACATTATTTAAACACAAAAACACTAGCACATCAATGAAATGTTTATAGCCACTGGAGCACTTTACTCACAGGTGCCCTGGTTTGCTACTATTCCAACTTGACTTCTGAAAGACACTTTCAGCTCACTAAGTAGCTGACATTTACAGCTTATAGAGCACTGAGACATATCCTTTTAATAACTCAAGGCAAAGGTTAGGTTTATATTAAACAGGAATAGCCTGTTTTACCTGTAGTATAATGGTTATTATATTAAATTGTTTCAAGTTTCCCTTATCTTGTAGCTTGTCTACACTAAGAAGATAATTCAAATTGATATTGAGTGTGAATTAATAGCAGAATAGTGATTCCTAATTAATTCTCTGTATGGATGTTCTTATTCCATTATATGAATGTGTTATTCTGAATTAGCGTAACCTATTTCCAGCCTAATATTAACATAGGTGATTATATTTGCCTTTGCTAAATTTCTGCTGCAAATTCATGTGGAAACAGAATTCTTCATACCATTCATCATAAGCAATTAGTGTTCATTGTTAAGAAGGTGCTCCGCTCTATCCAAGATGTTTTTCGATCATAGGTAAAGTGACTCCTGTGTATCTCATAATTTCCTCGTAGGGTACTTCAATAATTATTTAGTATTGTCAAAGCACTTTGGCTATGTCTACACTGACAAAGTTAAGTTGATTTTGTTAAGTCAACTTAAGTAGGTCAACTTTAAGTCGACTTAAAGTCAACCTAAAGTCGACCCCCTCGTTAAGTCTACCTAACAGAGTGGCAACACTTTGTCGACCTTGTTAAGTTGACTTAACAGTAGACATAGCCGTCCACACTGGCTTTAAGTCAACTTAAGAAGTTGACTTAAGGCTTAAGTCGACCTCAGAGGAGGTGTTATTAAGTCGACTTAAGCTCTTATTAAGTCGACTTAAGGAAGAGCTTAAGTCGACTTAATAAAAGTCCTGTGTGGACGCGGCTTTGTTTAGGTTGATTTAAGCCTCCTTAAGTTGACCTAACTTGCCAGTGTAGACATACCCTTTCAGATCAATGTTAAAAAATTGCTATAAGTGGAAAAAATAATTTTATTTTAAACATGCATGAAAACTTTTCATGTTAGATTTATTTAAAAAAAATTAAAACAAAACCTATATGTCAGACTTTCACCACTCGACAGTGCTATTTTAATCTGTTCAGAGAAGGACTTGTAGCAGAGGATAAGTGGAATACCATATAAGAGGGCTAAACTGAGCGGAAGTAACCTCAGCATCTGGGACTATATAAGCAGACAGGAAGGAAGTGCCAGAAAAGAGAGCAGTGAACCTAAAGGCAGGCAGGCAGGTGTATGTAGGGCTGGTGCTGATGATCCATAACCCCATAACCAAGTGGGAGAAGCTAGCTCCTGTCTGTAAATAACACTTCAGGCTGTGGCCTACTGAAGGGATATAATAAAGCACAGTGATGGTTAAGACTATGGTGGTAACTGTAGTGGTCAGTTATTGAGGCTGGAAAAATCTCTCAAGGGAACTCCCTATGACACAGTCTAATGGGATGTCATTTATTTCAAATAATATTGCAAAGACTTGCCATGCTAGCAAAGACAGCTGAAATAAGGCGTAAAGATCCCTGTACTTCTTTGAAACTTCTACAAGATGGTGTGATATATTCAATGTTCATGTTCAGAATTTCCACATAATCAGTTGGTACAACACATACATATGGATGTCTCTTTTATTATGTGAAAATAATAATTCATGGTTTTTATACCATTTTCCATCTAAGAATCTAAAAGTATTTAAATACCAATTAATTAATTGTCCTAATACCTGTGTGTGGTGAGTGTTATGTCCATTATGGGAGAACTGAGGCAATTCAGTGGTCTGTGAATGCTAGTAGCAAATATTCCTCATGACAAGTGATGGGACACTAGATTGGGAGGGTCTAGGTTACTACAGAGAATTCTTTCCTGCATGTCTGGTGCTGAAATACACAGGGTACAACTGACTGCTGTACATGGGGTTGGAGGGAAGTTTTCCTTTGCTCAGTCTGTTTCCAGTTTGCTTGGACATTAGAGTTCTCTTCTCTTCTAACCAGATAATATGTAGAGTACAATCAATAATAATGCCACTCTAACAGTCTTGTTTGGAGAGAATACTAGTAAAACATCTGCATATGTGTCAAACAGGGAACTTTTCATTTAAAAATGTAAGAAAATATCATAACATGCCGGAGAAAACTGTCCTCTCCACAACAGATGCTATATGCTAAAAAAAAACATGTTAGTATCATGTAATTCTACAGCCCAACATCTAAATAATTAAACTCAAAAAGGGAAATTTAAAAAAAAAACAGTTAAAGGAATGTTAAGGTTGCGAAGCCAAACACTCAAAAGTTAGGAAATGCCAGAATTAAGGATGTCCTCTCTCTCTCCCTCCCTCACCCCGCCTTAATTCCCATCCTTTCCTTTCTTCCTCTGTCTCCTTAATGCATCCTATTCCCCTTCCTCAGTGTGCCTTTTTATTTCCACTTTTCCAAGGCTGCTTCTTTCTTACCATTCCAGAAGGAAGTCCCATCTATAGATCCACCTGAGCTCTAATAACAGTTCTGTTAAAACATGATCCCCATGTGCTTTTAAGCATGGGACAAGAAACACTATACATGCTTAGGCAGCTGTGCCTAGGTTATTGAGCATCTTGTCTTCATGATCCATTGCTGACTCCAAACTTATATGCAGACTAGCTCCCCCTGAAGCCCAGACAATGTCCTTTTGCTGTCTTGATCTTCTTCCATGCTATCCCGTATTTCTAGAACAGTTTCTCAGTTAACATACTGGTAACATTAACTCAAGCTCTCACTCTCCTATGAAAATCCATCTACTCTGAAATGCTTTGAAGATAAAATGGCCACCTGCCACTCTATAATTGTATTGCTTCATTTTATATTATTCTACCTTTGCTCTTAGATCTGTTAGTTCTTCAGGGATATGAACCATTCCTTTCTAGCACTGCTCTCCTGCTGTGTTATAAACATATTTCATTTCTTAAATAATACATAATTAATTATAATATAATGGGAGAATATCACCTGAGATATTCCTAAATTTACAAATATCCACATGTGAAAACAAAGAGAGATAAATCAATCTCTTGCAATTTTAACAACAACAAAAAATAAACAAAGAAAAACTCAGAAATACAATCTTCGTTTTTTGGTGACTTCTAAAATCCTGTCACTTGATCAGAAAGCTTAACAGTTGCCTATCAGCCAATGTTTTCCCTGAGACATCATTGCAAAATAGCCACCCACAGCAATTGCATCCCCAGTGAACTTTACTGAGCAAGTGTTAGGCCTCATGGCAACTTCTGAATAATAGGAAATATCACTTCTCTCCTGGCCAAGATTTCCTATCTCAGAAAAAAACAGGTTGTGTTGAGCTCAAGACTGTGAGCTATTGCTGACGGCAAAAATGGCTGTATTCAAACTGACAGTTTCACTGTAATGCCTCCGGTTCGATGCATCGATGAGGTGGGTTACAGCCCACAAAAGCTTATGCCCAAAGAAATCTGCTAGTCTTTAAGGACTCTCATTGTTTTTGCTGTATACAGACGGACAAGGCTACCCGTCTGGAACTAATATAAGTTATGAAACACCTAAGTAATCAAAGTCCAACATACTGTCTTCAGTAAGACAATAGTTGAAAAGCAAAATGTTTGGTTTTGTTTCATTTGATGTCAGTTACATGCCAAATCTTAATACCTCTTATTTTAATCAGCCTGATTGTAATTGAAACTGTGGTCACTCAAAATGTTAATGATGCTTAGCAAACCACAATCCCAGTTTCATTTTACAGTTTGACACAAAACACGAAACAAGGTTAACTTCTAACTTTATGGATTGAATCATGATAATTTTTGATAGGCCAATAACTAAGGAGATTTTTAAAAAAAGGTCGTCGGTGAACCCCCACTGGATTATGACACTGAACATCTGCGACAAACTGTGATGAAAAGGCTGGTATAAGATATGTACTGCCATTCTTGAATAACATAATCAGTGAAAATTTATTCTAATAAATCTCTATAGATGCAACTAGATATTTCCCCGATACCGTAGCTTGGTTCAATATATAAAAAACAATGAACATAAAAATAGTTAGATTAGTTTTATTTAATTCTGTTCTAACATAAACAGTATAATTTATGATGTGTTACAGTTAATACACAGATGGCAACTTATGCTGAAATGTTACAAAGCATGGTAACTGGAAAATTGCATTGTTATAATTCCACACCGCATTGTGCATATTGGCCTTTTTGATAAATAGGAAGTGACTGCAAAAAAAATTTAGTCAAGGTAGAACAAAACCGCGGAAAAATGAATCGTGTGGGGCTCCAGCTTAATTGTGAAGGTTCTTGCATGAATCATAAACAAGAGGAAAATATTTTAATCCATTCTGTCGGTGCAGGAAAACTACTCCCTAATTATTGCATATGTCATAAAGGGTGAGAACAACAGTGGAACATCTGTGGTGAAGCTGAAAGTTTTGTAAAAACCTGCTAGGCCAGCAAGTGTGAGCTCTCTGTCTTTCTCTTTAATGCTGAGTAAGCTCATAATGTGAACTCATTGGTTGAAATTATCCAAAAGAAAGTGAGACTGAATAACAAGACACATTTCCAAGGGTGATGAGATATGTTATGTTATGGATTAGCACCCAAGAGAATGGTAGAAGCCTCATTGCTTCACTTGTATAAACTTTGGATGGACTAAATATTGGAGAATATACCCTAGAGAAAAATCCTGCCAGTACATTGGTTCTTAAGGATGGCTTAGATGACCTGGGAGCTCTTGTACATCTCTAATTTCTATAATTTTAGGATAATTATGACCATGCAACAAGCTTTTGTGTTCCATTACAAATTGCTCTTTCCTAACCTTGACACTGAAGATTGGACTAGATCTATTCCATAATACTTTAATAAGAAACGAAGACCCTACACATTCTTATCTTGTAGACTAATTGTTAATTCTCTAGTTATAAACCCAGTAAAGTATGAGGATTTAATCTAATACGACAAATAGGGCATCAAGTAACCTGGGTTATATTAACATCAGTCTGATTCCATGTGTTCCCTTACACTGAGTTTGACACTCTCAGGTCCAAATGTGAAAATGTAGCTCTCTAAATCAATTCAACGACATCGTAAATTTAAGTTCTAAAGGGGTAGCCGTGTTAGTCTATTGCAGAAAAACAACAGAGTCCTGTGGCACTTTTAAAGACTAACGGATTTATTTATCGCATCAGCTTTCGTGGAAGAAAATCCCACTTCGTCAGATGCTTTGAAGATGGGAAACTTACAGAATGGGAGGAAATTAACTTCAGGGGAGTGTATGACATAGGATCAGGTCAGGCTGTAGCAGTAAATCAAACGTCTGACGAAGTGGGGTTTTCTCCCACGAAGATCGTAAATTTAGGCACTTGTCCTGTTTTTCCAATATTGTAAGGGATCTATAGAAATCAGTACCTCAAAAAGTCTAGCTATTTGTTTAGGTGGTTAAATGTGAATTTGGGTATCTAACTTTAGGCTCCTAAATATGAAAACTTTAGTCACACATTTTTCAGTTTGCCTTAGTTAACCACATTTGTTTCATGGCTATACAATCCACATCTAACAGTGTGCTTTAGGAATTCCTCTGTAAATTTTTTTGATACCTTAAAATAAATATGTTCCAGAAGAACAAAGTATGGTGATACTAGTATAAGAAAAAAAACAATTTTGCAGAAAGAGCAGTACAAACTGAGGATGTAGTGATTGTTGTCTTTCTCTGCCCAGTTTACAGTTTAAGGCAGAAAAGGATCAATACATGATATTCTGAAGGAGCAATCCCATTCATGGATTGTTCTCAATTCCAGCAATTCTCAGTCTTCAGAGCAATTTTGGAAACATATTGTGAACCATCTAGGTCACTCCTAGCTTTATTCAAATCCTAGCTATAGAATTATCCTCATGGTTCTTTGGACTAATATTATAAAATTAGAAATTGGAGTGACCTACAGAATTCACATTGAAACCTGAGTAATCCACATACTTAGGAATGTTTGGGTCAGGATTTGGTTCCTCTGGTTATAAGAATACAGATCAGGTGCAAGGTTTGGATCATGATTTTAATATCTTCTAAGTCTGAGTGTTTGAGGAATTTGTTCTTAGACAGTCTCTGCTTTAAATATTGATAGGATAAGTCAATATTGCCTTGAAATCTTGGTTCCATTCGCTAATGCCAGAAAAACATGAAATAAGGTGAGCTCAGAGACTGAAGTCAAGGACCTTGTCGTGGACTAAGCTCTCTCATGTGCCCCCGGATGGGGAAAGTCTGTGGGCCCAAGCAGGAAGGGTGTCTCCGTGATCTCACAAAATCAGTGCACTGGTCTTCAGGTTCAGGGCTACATGGCCTAGTGGCCACAGAATCAGTATCTAGACCCTGTGGTCAGTGTAGTACGGCCTCGTGGCCAAAACTCAGTAATAATAGGGGAATATCGGTTATCCCTATATTGAAGGGTGCATGTCACCTCAGAGCAAGATGCAGATAAAATTTTTAGATCTCACTAATGATTGACTATTGGAATGCTGAATGCAATTATGGTTACTCCATTTCAAAAATATATAGTAGAATTGTAAGAAGTACTGAGAAAGGCTTTAAAAAAATAGGGATATGGAACACTTCCATATGAGGAAAGAGTAAAAAAGCCCGGGACTGTTCCGCTTAGAAAGAAGACAGCTAAGGGGGAAAGAGAGATATGTTAGAAGTCTATAAAATCATGGATGGTCTGGAGAAAGTGAATAGGGAAGCATTATATTTTTACCTCTGTGCCTCAGTTTACCCAAGTATTTATATTAAATCTGTTAAAAACACTATTTTGAGGTAACTTTAATGTGATTTGCTCGCTTAATGGTCTAATACCTCGGAAAATACGACTACAGCCTGTTGATCAAGAACAGACATAGAGCAGAAAATTCTTCAAAAACAAATCTCAACATTTATTTGTTATCACATTAATATAATAAAATTAAAGCATTGAGTATATTTTTAACGTAAATCATATATTTTTAACGTAAATCACAGTTTAACAGCCAAATAGAATGCTGTGGCTCCGCTGAACTATTTTACCATATAAGCATATAAATCATAGAAAGCAATTACATAACATTAACATTTATCACTAAATTTACACTCTATCCCTTATAATTACTAAAAATCCTAATCTCCTATGTCATTCAACAAATGGTGATCAGTCATTTGTTGAATGGGTTGGAGATGAGCCCTTCTCATTCAAGCCGCATTCACCCAGCTTTCTTGACATGCAAACCCCACAAGCACAACACCTTTTAGAAACTTATGAAACCTTACAAATCCCTTACAAATCTCATTTTATGGCTCCTTTTCTGATCTGTCATTAGGCAAAAGGTATCCTCAGAATCTGGGCATATATGTCAGAACTCAGTTAGCCGATTTGCCCTAAATTCTTTAGCACACCAGTGCCTTACCGAAGATTTTGGAGCTCCGGGTAGTCATCTGGGTCTGCTCAGGTCCGTCCATCTGGTTTCAGAGTTAAAGATTAATTCAGTAAAGGGATAAAAAGTTTATTGAATTAAGTATTGACAGTATTTAGGAAAAGTTTAGGTATATAGGGGTTCCTAAGGAGTAGGGAAAAGGGTGATCAGTGGTTTAGCCCTAAGTTAAAAATATCTTATCTACACTTCTCTCTAGATGCTAACTATCCTAATTACTTAACATAAAATGTTCCTTTTTACTGCTGCTACTTTGAAATTGTTTCCAATTATCACCTATTGCCGTACAACTGACCCTAATTCCTGTTGATACTTTGTAACGCTATAGAGCCCTGTGCTACTGCTAATCTGCTGGAATTTAAACCCCTTCTGAGGCTTTTCTGTCAGTTGCCTCCTTACATATAGTTTAAATATATTTGGACAAAAATCTCTGGTCACAATATAAGACAAGAACCAGAGGTCACCCAATGAAATTAATAAGCAGCAAATTTAAATTACATAAAAGGAAGGAGTTCACACAATACGCAGTCAACTTATGGAATTAATCTCCATGAGATTTTATAAAGGCCAAAAGTATAACTGTAAAATAAATAAATAAATGAGTTCCAGAAGGATAGGTCTATCAATGACTATTAGCCAAGATAGTCAGGTCACCACCCCATGCTCTGGGTGTCTCTCACCCTCTGACTACAAAAAGCTGGGATGGCACAAAAAAGAATGTTCATTCCCTCTGAAGAATCTGTCATAAGCCACTATCAAATAATAGGACACTGAGCTAAATGGACCATTGATCTGATCCACTATGGCCATTCTTGTATTTTTAAAAACTCCCAACTTAAATTATACTTATGACAAGAAATGCTGATTACTAAATGCTTAACTCCAGCTATCTCCATATTGATGGTATCAGAGACCCCATGTAACCCAGAGAACTTGAACACTTGTATTTCTTTTCTTTCCACATAATTTCCACCATTAAAGTAGACTAATATCCTTTCACAGTTGACACATTCAGTCATAAATCAGCATTTGCATACTGTCTTTTGAAGAGACTTTCATTGCAGTCAATATCTGATAGAATAGCTTT
This sequence comes from Pelusios castaneus, assembly GCA_007922175.1. Lineage (NCBI taxonomy): Eukaryota > Metazoa > Chordata > Testudines > Pelomedusidae > Pelusios > Pelusios castaneus. The sequence goes on along the minus strand of ML685785.1, from coordinate 14,176,333 downwards.
CTCGCCTCTCCTCCTCTGAGACAACATTTGGACACATGCGTGTGCATGGGGACACATACAATTTGAAGAAGCTGACAAGGATATGGTAACACTTTTCTCTGATGTTGGAATTCCAGACAGAACAGCATTTGTATGCTTGTTCATTTGATTATTTCAAATTTGTGATTCCTTTTAATGCTGTAGCTCTATGGAATATAACTATTCTTGAAAATAAATGCATACATATATGTGACCAGATCTTTAGTTGCTATGAATGAGTGTAGCTGTACTGATTTAGTGGAGCTGTACTGATTTACAGTGGTAGAGGATCTAGCTCATAAAGTTCTTGGAAGCACAGAAGCAAGTCTAAACACAAATTGCAAGTGAAATTGATGGGTTTCATTGTCTGTGAGTGATGTGCAAAACAACACAACAAGGAGCTTTCCTGCTTGGCACACTGACACCCAGCTAATTAGTGTGTGAATCTACACAGACGCAGCAACAATACATGAAAAGTTCGGTAATGTGCTTTGATGTCTTCCTATTTCAAACAGCAGTATTTCAATGCACACTAAGGAACGCTGTCATTTTGCACCCTGGCTTACTGTGTGGTAACATTGCATGTAGACAAGCCCAAGCACAAAAAAAACAACAAACAAACCCTAAAATAGTGAGAAGTAAATTTGTGTATTAGCATTTCAGCTTAATTTAAGATTATTATTAAATTTGTTGGACGCTTCCATGGACTGATTTATCAAGTGCCCTATGATTATTTTCACAATCAAATAGTACAAGATTGATACAAATTTCTGTTATGCATGTGTGGCTCTAGTGAAATCATTGAGATTAGAAACCAGCCATATACATAAAATTTCAGAAACATCTCATTTTCCTTATATTTGAGCCTTGTTGAAATCCTTAATTGGAAAAAATTATCAGATTGGATCTAGAAAAGGAGTCTGAATCCTCCTGGGAGGAAAGGAAAAGGGAGAGGGAACTGGATCCCAACACCAGATATGGAATTCTTTATATAAGGTGCCTGATTTGGAATCTTGTGTCTAAACACTCTCCAAATATCTGACTCTCTCAAGCCTTGGGAGATAGGCCACTCTTTGCTTACAGACAGCCCCCCAACCTTAACCAAATACTGATCAGCAACTACACACCATACAACAGAAACCTTAGGACAGGTGCTTAAGCTTGCAACAAATCCCATTGACAACTCTGCCCATATATCTACCCATGTGACACCACCATAAGACTTAACCAAATCAGCCACTCCATCAGAGGTTCATTCACCTGCACATCTACCAATGTGATATATGCCATCATGTGCCAACAGTGTCTCTGGCTATGTCTACACTTGTTAATTTAAGTCGACTTTAGCTAAGTCGACTTAGCATGTCTACACTTAAATTTAAAGTTGACTTAGGGGGGAATTTACAAAGTCGACCTAGAGCGTCCACACTGGACACCTAGGTCAACTTCTGGGGGCTAGGGGGACCTTGGGCAGGTACACGGGGGCAGAGGGGCACCCCTTGCCCAGTGCCAGGGGGGCTCAGCATTTGCCCCGTTGTAGCTGGGTACAATGGGGCAAAGGGGGACAGGGACCCTGGCAGGGCATAGGGGCAGGGTGGGCAGGGCTCTGCCCTGCTGTTTGGGGGGGTATGCCAGGCTCTCCCTGTGCCACCCCCCCTGGCAGGGAGGGCAGTGGGGGAGTCCTGGAGAGCCCTAAATCGACTTTAAGTCGACTTAGGGCTACTCCAGGTCTACACTGGCTTAAGTCAAATTTAGAAAGTCGACTTAAGCCTAAAGTCGAATTAAAAGGAGGTTTAATAAAGTTGACTTAATTTTCATTAAGTTGACTTATTTTCCTTAAATCGACTTAAGCAGCTTGCTTAAGTCAATTTAAGGAAAGTGTAGTGTAGACGCAGAGTAAATTAAGTCGACTGAAGCAAGCTTAAGTCGACTTAATTTACAAGTGTAGACGCACCCTCTCTGCCTTTTACATTGGCCAAATAGACACAAATCAGACATCAAGAATGGTCACATTCAAAAACCACTAAGGGAGTATTTCAACTTTCCTGGACATTCTGTAAGAGACATGACAGTTATAGTGCTTCAGGGAAAAAATAATCCTTTAAAACCAATTCAGTGTGAAACTGCAGAGCTGGAAGTTGTATGCAAATTTAACACCATCAGATTAGGTCTAAATAGGGACTTGGGATGGCTAACTCATTACCAAAGGTAATCTTGCACTCTTTTTAACATTCTAACCTTTTCATCTATTGATCCACACTGTTTGAATCAAAACAACTTGTTTCATTTGCTGAAAAAGATGAACTGATCTTGTGACTTACCCTTCTCTGCATGTATATGTTCACCTAACATACTACAAGTTCCAGAGGTGTAGCCATGTAAGTCTGTATACTGAAAAACGAGAAGATTAAGATAATTTTACCTCGGTGTAATATTCTCAAATTTGAGAAGTTGGATAGGAAGCTATTTAGGCATAAAAGAAACAAGGAATCCTGTGGTGCTTTTAACGTAATAAATGTAGTGGGCAAAGTTTTGTGGCACCTCAAAGACTAACAAATTTCTTCAGGCATAAGATTTTTTGGGAGGGCTGCAACCCACTTCATCAGATGTAGCCTACTAACATTTATGTCCAAAGAAAGTTATTAGTCTTTAAGGTGCCACAAAACTCTGGTTGTTTTAACATACTACATGTTCCCTTTCATGCATCTGATGAAGTGGGATTATACCAACAAACATTTTGCCCACTACATTTATTAGTCATTAAAAGCACCACAGGATTCCTTGTTTCTTTTATGCCTAAACAGCTTCCTATCCAACTTCTCAAATTTGAGAATATTACACTGAGGTAAAATTATCTTAATTTAAGATTTGCATCTATCACTTCCCCAGTTTACCTCTCCTTCATTTCTTCCTCTCTTTTTTTCAGTTAAACCTATTTTTTTAAAGAATCAAATCAGTTTTTATTTGCTTCCCTTATTGAAAGTGTTTCTCTAATTCACTTCCTCTAACCTAACCAGTATTCTGATCTCAGATTTATCTCACAAACACCAAACACTCCATTCCAATGAAGATCAGGAGGTAACAGTTCCAAAGCAGGGATATTGGAGCAGCTGCAAGAAAAGGCGAATTCAGCAATTATGTATTTAGATATGTAATAGCTATTCTTTTGCCTGGTATATGCTGCCTCTTCAATGTCTCAGGGCTCTGTTTCTGCACAGTTAGCCATTTTGTGTTAATTTCCATTTAAAAACAAGATTTCACACCCTTTCGTAAGCAAAATTTTTCATTTGAAAAGTTTTTCTGTAAAAAATGCACACAACATCAAAAAGTTTTGCAAATTCATATCATGTTCATTTTTTTACATAAAATCCAAAAAGGCAAAGCATTTTTTCTGACATTTTCAAAATGAAATGTTTTGATATTTTTATTTGAAATGCTTTGTTTTGAATTTTCCTTCAGTTGTATTTAAAATAAATATTTTAAAACTCCTCAAGATCAAAATAAAACTTTTTATTTATCCTGAAATTATCCTTTATTGCCAGGGAATCACTCAGATGGCTTGTTTCAAGAACTCTGTAACTGCCCTTCCTTGGAATTTTCAATAAGTCAGTAACAATTATTTCTGGTTTAAATTTCTCTTAGTTTTTCTTATTGTTTTATCAATGAAAAGGAAACTCGGTAGAATTGAAGCCACACAAAATAAATAAAACATGAATAAATGTAGTCTTTTATTAGCAAGATTCACATCTTTAAACAAAATTCTATACTGATAATTTCATGTAGAGGGAAAGGTATTGCATGTGTTAAATAGACGATGGAAGGACTTTATCTGGGATGGTGAGTGGTGTAAGACACACACACTCAGAGCCCAGTGAGCTCCAGTTTATTCTTCACTTAACATTTTCACTTCCCATGTAATTTTCAGTTCGTATTTTGGCTGCCTAGACCTTGGATTTCTTGTTCTTTGGTACTGATTATGTATCTTTTAAATTACAGTGGGAAATGATTCTTTGATAGATGATTGCAATCAGGATGATAATATATAATTTTGATTAATCAAGGGAGTTTGATTAATTTCAGTGTTGATCTTAGAATAATCCTGTGCTGGAAAGAAATGTTGTTTACTGTCATTCAAGATGTGTAATAACAGAGTGAATGGAAAACTTGTTTTAAAACTCCTCAAAACACTGGGTTGGAGCTTTCCTACATTTTTGGGTGTCGCTTTTCTGGATGCATACCTCACAGAGTAAAATCCAGTATCATTTTATATATTTTATATGTATACCTGTTACAAGCAATTGCTGTGTTTGGCCTAAGAGCAAAGTGAAACTTTAGAAAGCAACTCCCTATTATCAGTAGGTCACTTATTTTGTTCCATGATGAGCTGAGTAAGATTATTCTTTTCAGTGCATTTCCTAGTGCTTTGTCCATTTCATTCATTCCTATAACAGTTCCCTAAGCCAAACTCCCATTGACCCTATGGGAGCCAAGCAAATCAGGTAGGGAAAGATGAGGTTATTAGAATGACTCATAGATTCATAGACTGTATGGTCAGAAGGGAATGGGACCAGTAGGATTATCTAGTCTGAACTCCTACACAATGGAGGCCACAGAACTTCACCCACCCACTCCTGCAATAAGCCTCTAACCAATGACTGAATTATTAAAGTCCTCAAATCATGATTTAAAGACATTAAGATACAGAGAATCCACCAGCAAGTGAGCCATTCCCAATGCTACAGAGGAAGGCAAAAAAATCTCCAGAGCCCTAGCCAATCTGCCATGGGGAAAAATTCGTTCCTGACTCCAAATATGACGATCAGTTAAACCCTGAGCATGTGGGCAAGTCTTACCAGCCAGTCACCCAAGAAAGAATTCTCTGTAATAACTCAGAACCCACCTCATCTACCCTCCCTTCTTAGGCCACTGGCATTTCCACCACCAGTAGCCAAACATCAGTCAATTACTGAACTAGGCCGTCCCATCATAACATCCCCTCCCTAAATTTATCAAGCTCAGTTTTGAAGGCGGTTGTTTTTTGCCCCCCACAGCTTCCCTTAGAAGGCTATTCCAGAACTTTACTCCTCTGGTGGTTAGAAACCTGCATCTAAATTCAAACCTAAATTTCCTGATGGACAGTTTGTAACCATTTGTTCTTGTGTCCACATGTCTCTGGCAGGCTAGATTTTATTAACAGATTTAACTATTAGAATAGTATCCTGCTCCTCAGCCTGAGTTTTCTATTGCTAAACTTAATGCTATCACTCTTGAAGTGTCCTGAACAATGTTCTTCATATAACTGTAGACAGCTGTCAGATATGCCTCCACTGGTCAGAGTTTAGCTAAATTACAGTATGCATATGGGATCATTATTTTAATCAGAAGTCAATACCTCCAGCTTTCAACTCATTTGCATTGTTCTTCTATAAATTCCATCACATTTGTCAACATCTTCATGATGCTGAAGAATGTAGGACTGAACTCTACATGCTGCTGGTAAGTCTATCAGCGTTATACAGAGAAGGACTATTACCATACATGATGACATTTCATATATGTACATAGTTGCACTGTCTTTTGATACAATGTCAGGTATTAATTAAACATTTGTCTCTTTCTCAGATACAATTGACAAGTAAAGCCTCCAGAGCATAAACAAGAAGTGAATGGTGAGACAGCTATAAGAGGAATTATATAGTAATAGAAGGTGATCCACACGTTTTAGTAGCATGGCATCAAACAGTAAATCAGCTAATGCTGGCATTCCTTACAAATATTGTAGAAGCAACTACTGCAGTACGTAGATACTGATGTCAGTCAGGTCTTGTGACAAGGGCCAAGAAATAAAGTCTTCAGTTGCAACACTTTTGTTAGTCAGGTCCTTATTACAGATTCCATCCATTTCTCCTTTATGCTCTTCAATTACTTATACACATTTGGCAATAACTAACTCTATAAAAGAGAGCAGGCTTTCCGAATGCCAAACAGCAGTTTGCCTACCTATAACTGCACAGACACCCATAATGCATTTGATTGTTTTATTGATTGAGGTGCTGTTTTCTACTGTACATTTAAGCAGAAGTGCTAGGAGCAGCTATAAAGCTACTTTTCAATCACACTCTGTGCATGCCTGGCTGAATGCAGGGCACTGAGCATCTGTTCTAAACCAGAGAAACACATGAAGGCTGTTGCAGAAGAACTGCCTCATGCTCCCTGCTGGTCTCAGAAGTTGGTCTAAAATATAGACATCCTTTTCCCAATCACATATAGATATTTTTCTTCTTTCGTATGAAAATAGTAACATTTGCAAGCTAGTAGAAAGATTTGAAATCTGTTTCAGGGCTTCAGAAGATGCAAATTTAATCTTTTCTAGACTACTTCCTGGAAATGAAAAGATGGAGCATTTGTTCATAGAATCATAGAATAATAGGGATGGAAGGGAACTCAGGAGGTCATCTAGTCCAACCCCCTGCTAAAAAGCAGGACCACTCCCACTAAATCACCCCAGCCAGGGTTTTGTCTAACCAGGCCTTAAAAATCTCCAAAGATGGAGATTCTACCACCTCCCTAGGTAACCCATTCCAATGCTTCACCACCCTCCTAGTGAGAATTTTTTTCCTAATATCCAACCTTGACCTCCCCAGCTATAATTTGAAACCATTGCTCCTTGTTCTGTCCTCTGTTACCATCGAGAACAGCCTACCTCCCTCTTCTTTGGAGCACCCCTTCAAGTATGCAAGATGCAGTTCATCTGGCCCCATGGACTTGTGCACATCCAATTTCTTTAAGTGTTCCCTAATCTGACTTTCCATCACCGAGGGCCGCTCTCCTCTCCATTCCACGTTAGCCCATGTAGTAGCCTAGGACTGGCCATCCCTGTGAAGACAAGTAAAAAAAGCATTGAGTACTTCAGCCTTTTCCGCATCATCCACCAGGAGGATGCCTGCCTCATTCAGTAAGGGACCTACACCACCTCTGATCCTTTTCTTGTTGCTGATATACTTATAGAACCCTGTTCACAATCTGTTTGATGGTTTGGCAGTCTTAACATTCATACTGTGATGAATCTTTGGTTCTTCATTTCTGCATCAAGGCATACATCATCCATGTAACATTGTTTCTTGTACTTCACAGTCTTTGACAGAGCATGAAACAAGGTGATTCAATGGTGGGATCATCTATGAAGTGCTTATAATTTTTAAAAGCCTGACCAGTGAATCAATCAGGTATTTTCTGGGCTGAAGCTGCATGAGAAAAGAGTTTCTTCAGCTGCCCAAAATGGTTAGCAGGATTTAAGGCAAGTGTGAGGTGGGAGAAAAAGGTTGTCATGAGGTACGAGCTTTTGGTTAGCCAGAGCTTTCTTATACTCATGCAACATAACCATCTCTCACTTGATGGTTGGAGGAAGGAGGTTTGTGAGGACTGGAAGACAAGGCAGAGGCATGAACTTCAGTGAGGCATTTAAAAGCTGAATATCAACAAGCTCCACATGTGAGATTTTTTTCCTGAGCAGATGTGCAGTTCATGACCATAGAACAAATTAAAAGTAGTGTTGCCAATCAGGCTTCACAACCCCAGTTAGAATCATAGAAACTTAGGGTTGGAAGGGAGCTCATGAGGTCATCTAGTCCAACCCCCCGCTGCTAAAAGCAGGACCACTCCCACTAAATCATCCCAGCCAGGGTATTGTCTAACCAGATCTTAAATATCTCCAAAGATGGAGATTCCACCACCTCCCTAGGTAACACATTTGAATGCTTCATCACCCTCCTAGTGAGAAAGTTTTTCCTAAATAATAAAAGACTACATTTATTCATGTAGCCTATCAGTTCCCAGTCTGTCACAGTACATGGGATTTTTCCATCCTAAGTGCAGGACTTTGCACTTGTCCTTGTTGAACCTCATGAGATTTCTTTTAGCCCAATGCTCCAATTTATCTAGGTCTCCCTGAATCCTGTTCCTGTCCTCCAGCATGTCTACCATTCCATCCAGCTTGGTATCATCCATGAACTTACTGAGCGTGCAATCTATCCCATCATCCAGATCGTTAGTGAAGATGTTGAATAGAACCAGCCCAGGACTGACCACTGAGGCACTCCACTTGTTACTAGTTGCCAACTAGACATTGAGCCATTGATTCCTACCCTAAAAGCTTTTGGATGAAATTGATGTGACTCTTTGATTTGTGGTTAATAGGTAAGGCTGCCATTAAAAGTGACATCTAAACAACAGGGTTTTGGACTGGCATGATTGGCTTGCCACAGAAGTTTACATTCAGTATCCTCTTAACTTCAGAATTGATGAGAAGGAGCGCTGACAACACTATTTTTGACAGATTAGGTATGAGCCACCAGTCCCAAAAGTAGTTTTCCATCAGCATTAAGGATGTCTTCTTTTTGCTTGAGTGTTGCAACCAGTGTTATTAGTGCCAGATCACTGGCATTAATGAATTTATGGCATATTGTTTCAGGCACATCTCTTACATATAAGTTAAAAGAGGATGGTGCTAGTACTGTTTCCTATGAGAGGCCATTGTGCAGACTTTGCTTTTTGCTAATATGATTTCCAAGATATACATTCATTAGCCTCCCAGTCAAAAAGTCCACTATTAAAAGTTCACTGAAAATCTATCATATAATATCAGTCTTTGTGAGAATTGTTCCCCCAAACTGTACCCCAAGGGGTAGTCAAATTCCAAAGGGGTAGCCGTGTTAGTAGGTTCATGTGTGGATTCACCAGATGCAGTCAAAGACCATTGAAAAGATGGATGATTTTTATTGAATGCCAAAATTCATTTTGGGTTGATTGAGACATTTTGGTTTAGATAAATTTAAGCATTTCAGATTTTGATCTTTTTTGACTTTTTTAAACTTTATATAAAGAGAAATGTATAGTTAAAAAACATTTTGAAATGAAAAACTGAAAGATTTAGTACATATAATGTTTAAATGGTACATTAGCATCAATATGCTTCATTTAAGGGTTTTTTTCCTAAACAAAATTTCATCTAAATGAAAATATTTTTCAGATGCTACAGCTTTGATGTAAACAGTATTTTTATTGGAAAGACATGTTGATCTATTTTTTTCTGAATAGCTTGAACAGTACTTTTTTGTTGTTGTTGTTCATTTATGCTTCTAAAGTACCTTTCCAAAATCAGAGTTTGGACAAGGAATTCTGATTCAGCTCTATTTTTAACATCAGTGTTTCAGTTTTTGAGTACATTGTAGTCTGAAAATCCTCCTTTGAAGTAACATGAAATGCTTAAAAAAAATAACTGAGAACCATACTGCTCTTGAATTATTCACAAGATATGCTTGCAAATAATAATCATATTTTAATGGCTAATATTACTAGTTATTTTTGTAATGATAGTACCTAAAGGCCCAAAACTTTATGCTGTATATATGCAAAATAAGAAATAATTCCTGACCAAAAGAGTTTATAATCTAAATAAACAAATAAATAAACAAGACAGAAAAAGGATAGAAGACAAATATATCCCCTTTTTACAGATGATGAACTGAAGTACAAAGAGTTTAAATGGCTTGTCCAAGTCCACACAGGCACTTTGTTGAGGATTTAGAATGGAATCTCAATCTCTTTAGTCTTAATTCACCATTTCAACCAAAAGACCACAAGTCTCTTATTTTATGGTGAATTGGAATGATTTTATTTATAGAAAGCAAAGTTTTGTTTTTGAAGGTCTAAGGGGCCGCAGGTGCACATAGCATGGATCCACTTCATGGGGAGGTTGGAGAGCAGGATTTCTACATCCCTATCAAGTGAAGCAGGCTCTTCTCCGTCATAGATGGCTTCCTCCAACACCACACTTTGGGCTGGAGGTCAGGGCACAGGTTCATTAGGAAGGACCATGGACAGAGGCTACGGCTCTTTCATAATTCACATGCTCCCTGTGGAGCTAGGGTATAGCTGCAAAGGGTCTGGGCTGCAATAGTTGCCATAAAGTGGTTTGTGGGACTAGAATTTTTCCTCTCTTGACAAGCAGAAATACTATGCACTCCATTTCACTCTAGAGCTTGACTTCAGCTTTCTATGCTCATCAGGCCATTCATTTCTAAAGCATGTGCAGCCCATGCTCTGTTTCAGGTGTTGCTGAAGGGGATACCCCCATCCTTCAATGTGGTTCTTAAAAAGGAAGAACTTAACCTTTTTTTTTCTTTTCATTTTCACTTGCCTCTGTACTTTCTGTTTTCAGTGGGGAGCCCTATTACTGTTGTATTTTGTATGCAGTTTTGCAGACTCATAATATTACAGATACTAGCAGCAGACACAGTTCTTGGTTTTTACCCAACTGAACTGACCTGGAATATTTTGGAGAGTTTTCTTGTTGCTAATAAATAATTAATAACATAATTAGTGATTATAATGAATATCTTGTGGAATTTATTGTTTCATAGCCATACATAATATTTTTCTAAGTAATAATTCCTTAGGCTATATAGGAGGGTGCAGAACCTATTATAATCATTATTGCTTTATACAAATGTTTAACTGGAAGTCCCCTGGGAGAGAGTGACAGATACAACTGAAAAGAAGGCCATGACCTTTGCCCTCTACAACTAATAGTCCTTCTTGATGTATAAATTACTTCAAGAGAGAGACTATGAAGAATACAATATCTAAAGTAACCTTTCATGGGAAGAAACGTGATCTGGGGCTTGTCTGCATGAACATTTAGTTTGAGGCAAATTGGGGTGTGAATCAATTACAGGCTTGCCTGCTGCAGACTAACTGTCCATGAGGACCGATCAATTCAAGAAACCAGAACACAATACAGTGTAGATCCGTTAACGCGTGATCGGTTTACCCACAAATTCGTTTATCACGTGCTAGCATCATGTCCCCCAAAGCTACCAACTTAACACATGGAACTTGTTAATATGCGGTATCTAAAACTGCACTGTAGCACTAATTAGATTATTAGTGCTTCCTTTTCCTTTTCAGCACCATTTTGGTCCCGTTTACACACGGTCTGTTTTACACACGGTCCCGATGGCTTGTCTCCCTACAACCGCGTGTTAATGGATCTACACTGTATTTTGAATTAGGGAATGGTACCATTCTTTGTTTCATTTTCACATTTCCAGTCAAAACATTCTGACACTTCCAAACTGATTTTTGGGTGTAATATTTTGTCCTGTGAAAGAATTTGCTAGTTCAATGTCTTGTCCCAATTCAGGAATAAACCAAATGTTGAAATATTTCTGTGGGATGGAAATTCCAACATTTTCTGAGCTCTAAAATTGACCAACTCCTTTTACATATTTCTTAGAGGTGGGGCAGTCACAGTCCAATTGGCTCTTTTGGAACTTAAAGGTCTTTATGTTTGTATTTCCTTCTACTTATGTAATCCTGGGGATCCCCATGGAAGCAGTTTATACCTAGGGTATTCCGTTTCTCCTGAAACAGGAACCATCCACATGGATCATTGCATTCTCCAAATAAAGTCTGGCATATTCTTTCTTTAATGTGCTGAAATTCAGGATGTCTTTTGTTCCCAAGAGCTTCTAAACCAAAATCACAAAGAATTATTTGAATCTTCAAAAATTCACCAAGGGAGTTAGACAGCAACTGCCTGGATCATAAGTTGCAGTGCTTGTTTACGTGTGAATATAACTCAGCAACTCGTGTCAGTGAAATGCATGAGGAAAAACTGCACTTGGTCTCTGATTGTCCCAAATCAGCTGCCCAAGATTAAAAACAAATTGTATTTTCTATATAAACTACATGATGACCCACAGTTGTATGACACAGTTGCATTGAGAATAATAAGGTAAAATGAAAATATAATAAATCTCCTAAAGGGAATAGGAAAGATTTATGTTCTAATTGAACAGTGGTATGAAAAATCTTTACTAACCAACTCTGTTAAACAAAAGGAAGTTTAGGCTGAAAGCCTCTCTTAAAAGCTTCCACTGATATTTTCAAGAAAATTAATTAGCTTGTCAAAACTAGATAGAGATGGATTTATTAATGAGTCTGTTTCTATTCAGACATGTGCGTGCTCCAGTGGTTTTCTGAGCTTCCACTGTTCTGCTTGCTTTGGTAAAAAGACCATTCATAGACTGTGGTAGCAATTGTCCCTTAATTGTAGGAAGCAGAGGCTAAATACCAAAGAGCTGAATATCTTGAAGACCTCTGCTTAAGTAAGAAAGGAGCAGATGCAGTAAGAAAAACAATGCAGGCTGGCTTTATGGTATAAATGCTAATTACTTTGATTACACAGTTGTCTTGAGAATAAGGATATAACAGATTCAATTGTGATTTTTAACTAACTTAAACAGAATTATAAATTGATAATAAAGTGAAAATTTAGCAGCTTACTCTATGAAATAAAATTTCCAAGATAATAGATAATATTGCTTTTATTTTCTTAATTTCTCTACTATTTACACTTATTCACGCAAATATCAACAAGACTGAAATTAATATGATATAGAAAGAAAATGAAGCATGAAATGTGACTAATAAAATTTGATTTCCAGTTAAGTGAATACTAAAATGTAGATGTCACAGCAATATTTACCTCCTAATATAATACACCTTGATAGCCACCAAAACATTGTTATATACATGCTTGAATATTTTCTTCAGAAATATGTGAACATCTATCAATTGTCAAAGAAATTCAGATGAAAAAGACCATTAATTTTGGCCAAAAATTTCCAAAGGTTAATATTTTTGTACTGTGTTTAAGTAAACTAACATTATTAAAATGAAGATAAAACTTGGGGCACAAAACAAAATTACTTTTACTACTCCAAGAAGTTGATGCGCTGCAAAACAAAGAGACACTCATTTACATATACAACCTGACTGGCTAACATAGATCCAAATCCCAATATTACTGAGAGTAGAGAAGATTAAAAATATACAAGTATGTCACAGAACTATTTTTAGCTAATAATGAATCATAGAATCACAGGGTTGGAAGGGACCTCATGAGGTCATCTAGTCCAACCCCCTGCTAAAAAGCAGGACCACTCCCACTAAATCACCCCAGCCAGGGTTTTGCCTAACCAGGCCTTAAAAATCTCCAAAGATGGAGATTCTACCACCTCCCTAGGTAGCCCATTCCAATGCTTCACCACCCTCCTAGTGAGAAAGTTTTTCCTAATATCCAACCTTGACCTCCCCAGCTGTAATTTGAAACCATTGCTCCTTGTTCTGTCCTCTGTTACCATCGAGAACAGCCTAGCTCCCTCTTCTTTGGAGCACCCCTTCAAGTAGTTGAAGGTTGCTATCAAATCTCCCCTCAGTCTTCTCTTCTGTAGACTAAATAAGCCTAGTTCCTTCAGTCTCTCCTCATAAGTCATGTTCCCCAGCCCCCTAATCATTTTTGTTGCCCTCCGCTGGACTCTTTCTAATTTGTCAACATCGTTTATGGAGTGGGGAGCCCAAAACTGGACACAGTATTCCAGATGCGGCCTGACCAGTGTCGAATACAGAGGAACTTACTAAGCACACAGTCTATTCCATCATCAAGATCATTAATGAAGATGTTAAATAGAACCAGCCCCAGGACCGACCCCTGTGGCACTCCACTCGTTACCAGTTGCCAGCCAGACATCGAGCCATTGATTCCTACTTGCTGAGCCCGTTGATTTAGCCAGTTCTCGATCCACCTTACAGTCCACTCGTCCAACCCATACTTCCTTAACCTGCTGACGAGAATGCTGTGGGAAACCGTATCAAAAGCCAATGTGGTTGCCATTTATGTACCAACTAACATATTTTTCACAACTGAAGCACCTGTTATCCAAAGATATCAAAGCACTAAACAAACATTTATTAGGTCTCAAAACATTCCCCTCAGACAGATACTATCATTAGATCCATATCACAGATTGGTATTCTGTGGCACAGAGGTTTATATGATTTGCAGTGACAGAATAGCCATCTAGGAGGTAAAAAAATAAAATAAAAGAGAGAGCAGTGAGATACACATACACAAAGGATTATGCTGGGTCTAATTCAGGTGGGGTAGTAGGAGCACTTAGTTCACCTTTGGACTTCTAAGATTGTGTCTACACTGATAAAAGCCTAATTTGGAAGTATCATTGAGAGGCAGTTCTTTAGAGCAGTGGTTCACAACCTTTTTGGTTCAAGGGCCACAGATATCATTTTTAGACTCCTCAAGGGCCACCAGTTTCTTCACAGGTATCCCCCTCCCCCCTGACTACAGCCAGGTGGAAGGAGTTCAGCAAGGAGGTTCTCTCCTCATTGATCTCCCATATGCCTAGCTGCAGCAGGGAAGCCACATGTATCCTGTAGTCCTTTGTGCTGTACCAAGATCCCTAGGCAGTGGTTCCCTTCTGCAGCCAAGGGTACAGGAGATCAATGCTCCCTTCCCTCTGGCTCCAGCAGGGACACTAGCACCTATGAACCTAGGTAGAGCATTTTGCTGTGTTTCCTACCAACGGGTGGGGGGGAGGGGGGAATGTTGATCTTCCATCCTTTAGCTGCAGCTAGGAGCCTGCATCAATCTTTTAGCCCCGTGACGACAACATACTCTGCCCGAGTCCTAGGCAGCAACACCCTTCTGCAGCTAGCAAAAGGGGAGCCACGGGACCCTTTGATAGCTGACATGGGCCACTTTTGGCCTCCAGACCACAGGTTGGGAACCCCTGCTTTAGAGGAGTTTCCTCTTAGTAATGGCTTTTTTCTAGCCAAAGCTGAATCTCAGAGAATGAAGTTAGCAAGTCTTTTTTCTTGAGCTTGTCAGAAAAGGACTGAGGGTCTTGAGAACTGAGTTCAGACAGTTACATTTCCTTAAAAAATAAAATATATAGGAAGTTATTTATTTGAGATCTGCCACTATTGTCATTTAAAATATTGCACAGAAATTGAAGGTTCTTTTTCAGGTAGGTGTTTCTGAAGCATGAATAAATATTTCTGTATGGAATGGTTTTAGTCTTAGACTTGACTATTTAGAATTGACTACTCCATACCCAACTTGCCTATAATTGTAAGACGACGTTACAGTTAGGCCTAAAAACTAGAAGTGTATATACTTAGCCTGTTGCTATAACCTGGAGACAACACTTCCTTCCTATGATTAATATTTTCTTAATTCTTGTATAATATTTTCTACTGTAACCAATCTTCCTCACAAACCAGAAATCAATATACAGGAGAAAGAGTATCTGAAAAGAGCTCCTTGTTTACTATTTATTCCCTTATATAATGCTAGAGAAAAATGGAGATATAAATATTTTCCAATATAGCTTTACTGGAAACACTCATCTGTGGAGCCGATGGGCTTTAATTCAAGTTTTGTGTTATGTGTGCACAATAGTTCAATACTAAGAGTGAATTATGCTTTTACAGGTGCAGTTCTTCAGATGTGATGTTTAGATGAACAAAGATTTTCTATCCATTTCTAGTGGTTACCCAAGTGGAAGATAGAGATCTTTTGGGATAGATAGAAAAGGTGGGCTAAAACTGGTTTCTTGGCCTATCATCCTTCTCTCATCTAAATAGTAGAGTTCTGTGAAATGATTACTCCACCAGTACACTTGAAATCATTCTTTCTGTGAGTTTTAGTTACTTCCCTGAACCACCAGGAGGTCAGTGAAACTATGGTCAGGATATGACTATAAAAACTGTTGACAAATTACTTTATTCCCATTGAATTTTGAGTTTGAGCTGGTTTGGTTTGAACAGATTACAGGAGAAAAGTCACAACAGAATCCCCACGGTATTTCTCTTATGGCCTTGATCAGATGAGCTCTATTCATGAGATCATTTCTCACAGGTCATTTTTGTTTAGTTTCTCACAAAATTTAGTGGATCTCTGATTTTTACCTGTAACAGAGAAGTAAACGACTTGTGCTTAGCTTTTTTTTAAATTCTTTCTTAGTTGGCGTCTTCATATTTTTCATTCTTCAGAATGTGCATTCAATAAAATTATGAAATGACCCCAGTGTTCTCCCAATTGGGTTTGTTTTTGAGTGTATACCTCAGTTGCTACATTCTCTATTCCCAGTTCTTAAGGAAACATCCTTTTTTTGTTTTTAAATATATTTTGATTCACATCTCTATTCCTCTCAGTTAAAGGAGAAAACCTCTCTGAGATGAGTTTTCTTGTTTTAGAAGTAAGGCCTAGTCTCTATGGCTGAGTCTACACTTGTAAATTAAATTGACTAAAGCTTGCTTAAATCGACTTAATTTACCCTGCGTCTACACTACAGTTTTCTTAAGTCAATTTAAGCAGCTTGCTTAAGTCTACTTAAGGAAAATAAAGTCGACTTAATTAAAATTAAGTTTACTTTATAACACCTCCTTTGAATTTGACCTAAGGCTTAAGTCGACTCCCTAGAATCGACTTAAGCCAGTGTAGACGTGGAGTAGCCCTAAGTCGATTTAGGGTTACCCCAGGACTACACCAATGCTCTCCCTGCCGGGAGGGCACAAGGGGAGTCTGGCATCCCCCCCACAGGGCAGGGCAGAGCCCTGCCCACCCTGCCCCTATGCCCTGCCAGGGTCCCTGACCACCTTTGCCCCATTGTACCTATGTACAATGGGGCAAAGGGTGAACCCCCTGGCATTGGGCAAGGGGTGCCCCCCCGCTCCCGTGGACCTCCCCTAGGTCCCCCTAAGCCCCTAGAAGTCGACGTAGGCGTCCAGTGTGGACACTCTAGGTCGACTTTCTAAGTTCTCCTTTAAGTCGACTTTAATTTTAAGTGTAGACGCACTAAGTCGACTTAAATTAACAAGTGTAGACATAGCCAATGTGTTCCTATCATTACCTCAGAGCTGTCTCATAATTGCATTAGTTTTTCACCGAAAATTACTCTCCAGTTTTAAAAGAGACTATTTTCCTGATGTTTGAGTTCTGCTGCTACTTCAGAGTTGAGGAGGCCTGGTATTTTTGTGCAGCTGGCAGAAATCGATGCATGCATTTTTGTATGTGCGATGGTGCTTTTAGAGACCAGAGGCAGATTTTGGGTTCTTTGGGCCAAATTCTCTGCTGCTGTAAATTAGTGCAGCCCATTGACTTTCAATCACGGTGCCTATTTATACTAGCAGAAAATTTAGCCCTTCATGTCTTGAAATGTTTGATGATCCCCAATATCCTTTTTAAAACTCTTTTGCACTTTTAAACTTTAAAGAATTCTCACAATTTTAGCTTTTTTGTGACAGTACAGGGAAAACTCCTGGCTGCTTCACTGCTAGTGTCATAAGTGCCAAATTAGTTTGAAATTAATCTAATTATACAGCATCTTAAAATACCTGTGGTAAAAAAGGTATCACTCTGAAGCAAATTCTTGCCTTCATCTTTGCCCATTTTTATATTCCAGTCAATAAACCTTGATGTTAGCCTTCAGAATTGTCAATATCTACTCAGTGTCCATATAATTGAATGAAATATTTACTATTCAGCAACATTTTAAAAAATAAATTAAAGTGCATTATGGTTATCACTTTTGCTGACACATAACTAAATACCTAGTAACTAACCAATTTTTTTTTAAATCATTGAATGCATTGAGTATCAAAGGAGACCCAAAAAGCTAAAGCACAGAATGATCAATCAACACTTACTAAAATTCATGCTGTGGCTGAAGCTACAGCTGCTGCTTCAGCTCAACGGGAAAACTGCTAAATTATTATTGTCACACTGAGTGTACATTTTCCATACCTAATAAAGATATCTGCATTGTTTAAGGTGAGATAAGATGAAAGTAGAGAGAGAAGTCATAAACCAAACAAAGTTCTTGTTTGAGAACTGGGAATTGTAAGGATCATATTTGAGAAACACTGACTGATTTGTTGAGACTTTTAACTAATGTTTAGCCTTACTTTGTCCTTGAATAAGATTATGAAAGGTCTTTACTGTTCTCCCATTTGGGAGTGTTTTGGAGTGTGTGCCTCACTTATGAGCTATTGAAATTGCTGCCTGATGAACTACTATAGAGAATGATTGCACAAAATATTAGTTTACTTCTGTTTCCCATTACCATAACAGCTAAGAGTGGAGCTAGAGTGAAAATATGCAAAATGAGCACTAATCTAAATTTATGCCCCAGACTTAGTGGACCTAATTTTTGGGCAGGTGATTGAAAAAGTTGGCTCACATAACTAAATAAATACGTCTCCCCTGAATTTACTGATGTCTCCTGAGGCAGGAAGTGAATATATTAATATTATTTTTTTTATGTGGGTAACACCACTGGAATACACAATCCATGGAAGAAAATGGATTTATTTTTGTGAGAAATGTTTGAGGATTTTGCTTTAATTACGGAAATTATGGATAGCTCCAGTTCCTTAACCACTCCTCCATCCACACTCCCTCCCTCACTCTCTAAAAAATGGTTAAAACCAGCAAAGGTCATCAGTGATAATCTCATGGGAGACTTGTATCTTCTGTGGTTTTTGCAACAAAGATTATTTTGCTAAATCTGGGTAATTTTCGCTCAAACATCAGAACTTGCTAATCAAAACCAACCCTCTAGTCTATTTGAGGTTTATCCACCACTGGCTAGAAGAACATGAGCCCACACAATGTAGGCATGATAAGGAATATACACAGGTGAACTGCAAATTGGGCAAGGAGAAGAGGAAATCCATAAAAGCCACTTCAACTGCAATTGTTATGACACTATAAACGTTAAAAGCACTCCAAATGAAGTGCCTTCTGCTACGACATCGAAAGGTAGTCAAAGTAGCATGAAGCCGAAAAGAACTCAGAATTGCTCCCCAAAGTAGCCTTGAAGCATCATTAACAAAGTATAGACAAACCACAGTCTCTAAGGTATTTTACCAAGTAGCTGTTTCAGTATCACAGAAGAGATATATGCACTCCAAAGCAACCCCAAAGGGAGAACACTGTCATCCTTCCATAATCTTATACAAAAACTAAATAGAGCTAAACACCTCCTGAATACTCCAGACTTTAACATATCCACTCATGTAGTCCTAAAAGGAAGAGGATTAGCAGCACCAGGGGGCCCCTTAGCCATTGGTGATTGTGTCGAATGGAGGATCTGGATTAACCAGTCCAAGTGACTTTAACTTAATCTAGTACTAATTTGATAAAAATGTTCTATAAATTGTTCAACTGATGCCATTTACTCTATTCTTCATCTTAATCATCACAACGTTATCTCATATATATGAGTAGCTGAAAACCTAATGCATTATATATACTTCGCCACATATCATAGAGGTGTCATTAAGGATATAAGCAGAATGCCTGAGAGTGAGTTTTCCTGTTCTTTATGAATCCTATTACATCTATGTGAAGCCATCATTTTCTGAGCTGAGAATTTTCCCATGAATTAAATAAGAAAATATCATTATTTCCACTCATGAGCATACCATTCTCAGAGACAAATATTAACAGGGCTCTTCCCAGGCACAATTCACAGGATTTTCAGAGATTTCTTCCATATACAATTTTTCTATTTTTGTTTAAAATATGTCATTTGAATAGAAGATTAATAGATGTGGTATATGAAGCTAAATTAAATGGAGGAGGGGGGAGAATAGAATTATAACCCCCGGAGCTAACTTTAGCAGGTATTTTATTTAGTAGTAAGTAACACAAGGAACCTACAGATCTATATCCTGTAAGATACTGACTTCAGCTATTAGCATAAGGCTTGAGGCCTATCAATATTGGCCCAGATAAATGACTGAACAAGTTGACCTTTAAGTTTTGGGAAACTGGGAATAGAATGTTTGTTTAAGCAGGATGTTTTTACATAACACCAGGCAGCCACAGAAATATGAGCTAACTCCAGCTTTTGGATATTTTATGATAGAAACATCTGCAGATGTCTCATGACAAAAATGCCAAGGCAACATATTGATATATATGATAGTAAATTGAGATCACTAATATACTAATCTGTTGGAGAAAGGTACACCAACATCAGTAGGGTGAGGAAATATAAATAATGAAGAGGGGAGAAATGCCTACTGAATATGTATTAGGCATAGTGGCATCAGTCTAACATATTATAAAAGTTGTATCCCATCCTGTGTACAGAGGTAGGGGGAGAGAGAGAGATGTAGTCTTTGGGAGGTGCCAGGATAATGGCTACTGGTGATGATGAGTAAGGTGAGGAGGAGGAAGATAATGGCTGTTTAGGTTGTTCTCCAGGGACTGGTGTAAGTATATAAATGTTCCGATATACATTCTGTACTGTTTCTACCTACTTTGCTGGATTAGATTCTATGTGACTTTGCTAAATGTCTTTATGAACTCTTCTGTATTTGTAATAGTTTATTAAGTGTGAGTGTTGCAACTGTGCACATCGGGATTCCCAACTGCACAGTAATTTTACTTATACTGACTAGTTTCAAAGGGGTAGCCATGTTAGTCTACGTCAGCAAAACAAACAAGGAGTCCTGTGGCACTTTTAAAAACTAATGAATGGATTGATTGATTGATTGATTGATTGATTGATTGATTGATTGATTGATTGATTGATTTAACAAATTTATTTAATACTGGAACTAATCTTGGGACAAGAACCTATCAAACCTCAGAATGATAACTGGGAATTCTTAAATAATCTATATAATTAATACATAATCCATAGATCAGACTGCAGAATAGAATTCCATATTAGGATGACTGAGTCCTGACTAAAGTGCAAATGAATAACATGTTTTCTAAGTGATGTGACACAAGCCCCTTATGTCTTGGTCTGAAACCACCAAACTTATTTCATCTAATGCAGTGTATAGAAATAGGTTTATATCTTTTCAAATAATTTGTGGGTCCTCCAGTGGCCCTAAATTTGTTCTATATTGTAGAAGTCCTGAGGAAGCAGTTAGAGCAGCAATCCATATGTAGCTTCTTTCATGTCTGTGAGTGGTTAGTAAATGCTGTTATTTGGGTCCCAGTTATGCCTAGCTGTTTTCTGCATTGTCTGAAAAGCACATAGGGGAGTACAGTGGATAAATTTGACCTCGTGGCCTAAAATTGAGTGGTTCGTAACTCCTGTACAAATCATTGAGCAATCTAGCCAAAATTATGCATAGATTGCGTGGTTTTATCCTGAATAAGGGGAAACACATAGATGCATTAACTCTGGAGCAAATTGGAGCACTGTATTGGTTCTTCCCACGAGAGCTCATGTGATCAATAAATTTGTTAGTCTTTAAAAGTGTCACAAGATTCCTTGTTTCTTTTGCTGAGCTAGACTGACATGGCCACCCCTTTAGAACTTGTCATACATACAGGAAAGTAATTTATCCCAGCCTTATATCTGGTGCAGAAAAATTTCATCTCCACACCAGCTGAACTACATGTGCTGGTATGTTGGTTGGGAAGGATTGATAAAACTTTCAAACCACTTCCCACTCATCTGCATGTGAGAAGGAGTCACCCCAGCAGAAGCAGCTCTTGTGTGTTGCAGCCATGATACACATAAGCATTACAAGGAAGTAAAAGGACACTATCTACCATGTTGTTTCTTTGTGTGGGTGCTGTGACGGGATGCACATCTGTGCAGCCCTTGGGCATGACCTGTATAATCTTTCTGTTCAGTTTTGCAGTGTAATTGTGTTATTTGATGACAATTACGCTATACCAGGTTCCTCTGTGAATGCTCAGAACATGTGCCACGTGATTACCAGGGTGCCATGTTCCCTGCTGCGACATGTATGTATAGATGTCAAGCATGTTACAGGGTTCAGTCTCTCAGGGCTGTCTCTAGCACAATGGCTGAAGATTTACACATCAAAGGGAATGCTAATGCCCTACCCTGCTCAGGTAGGAGTGAAGAGAATCTCACAACAGGACAGTGAGGGGGAGGGGCTGTCAGCAGTTTGTTAAAACAAAGACAGAGACTGTGAAGGAAGAGAAGCTGCAGGCTTTCAGCCTGAGAAGACACCATCTTGCAACCAACTTCAGCAAGATCGGGGCCCTGCCTGGGAACAGGCAGAGAATGGCTGTAAAACATCGAACAGCCGAACACCATGCGCATAATCTTGGACTCTGAGGTCAGTTTAGGTGAAGATGTTAGAGTAGTATGCGGTTTATACCTTTTATTTGATAGTGGTCACTCCTGACTCATTTATAGTATGGTTCTGCCTTGATTGGCCATGTTCTCACTTGAAATCAGACTCTGATCAATAAACTAGTAGTTGTTTTACCTAAAGCTGTGTGGTCTTTAGAGGGTGTGGATGTGGGAGGCTGGGCACAATCCACTTCTTTGTTAAGTGGATGAATTTGAGACTAAGGCGATTGGGAGTGGGTCCCAATCCCTGTAAGGCAGTGGCTCCCAGTGTAGTGTCTGGGGCTGGGTGTGCTTGCTTGGGGACCAACGCCTGTGTGGCTAGTGGATTTACACCCACTGCCTGGGACCAATTACACGCTAGTGGCTGGTGTGGACTGACTCAGGAGTGAGCGGTCACCCAGCAGAGCGGGGTAAATTGGGGTTCAGGAGTGGGGTTCAAGCGGTCATAGCAGCACACCAGACTGGATTTGGGGAGCAGCCTGTCACAGGTGCATAATATGGGTCATAATGGTGTCCTTATTTACACATGAGGTGGAAATGAGGTAGCATTTCTAAATATCACTGACTGGCAAGAAGCAAGCTTTAGTTGTTGGGGGTTTTTTTATTTGTTTTTTGTTTGTTTGTTTTTTCCTTAATCTGTTGGAAATTTGAGACATTTCATTTGGAACCCAGAGAGTTGTGGCACTTATGCAGCCATTGTCTATGAATACGCTTGCAAGTTAGTTCAAATTAAGGAAGCTTAATTCAAACTAACTTAAGCCTTGGCCACACTAGGCTTTCATTAGTTAGAATTAAGGGCTTCCTTAATTCAAACTAATGAATTCGATTGCTTAGTTCGAACTAACCCTTAATTCGAAATAGTTAGTTCGAATTAAGTCAATATGGCCATATTAGTTCGAACTAACTGCTTAGTTCGAACTAATCGGCCGATTGACCTTCATGCAACTGACTAATTCGAACTAAGCAAGTGCCCTGCATGGCCATGGCTAGTTCGAAATAGCATTCTAGTGAGGCCATGCTAGTTCAAATTAAGCGAATTCAAATTAACTAAAATTAAACTAAAACTAAAATTTGAATTAGTTAGTTCAAATTAACTAATTTGAACTAGCTTTTGTAAGTGTAGATATAGCCATTGTGACTGTATAGAACTCTGAAGCCATTACAGTCTGATAGATCTATAGTCTGCTAATTATACATTTTCTAAGTATATGATTGATCTACACTTTTTCAAAAGCTTCCAAATTACATATTTACTCAATAGTTATTACTGGCTGCAAAAGAGTAATTTCAAACAGGAAAAAAATTATTTCTAGTAGCATGGTTTGTTTTGAAAAACCAGAATACAGATCTATGTTCTTTTAAATTAAAAGAATAGAAAATAGAAATGCAACTGCTAGAGAACTCGATGCTTAATTAGCATTATGGATTTAATTAAAATTCAAGAAATTCAGAGAAAATAGTTGCACATTTGGTTTTATACTCAGGGTTCTGTGTTTTGACTCAACAGCATTTTGTATTTAATTAGAGAGTACCAAACCAGACTCTGCCTGAATTACTTTGCTTTAGGGAACTCAGCTAAAAGTCTTCAACATAATATTTTTTTATAGTTTATTTCATGCAAGAGGTAATGACACCCCTGGATGGGGATGGGGCCCAGGTCCTCTGTATTTAAAAGCATGAGCCTCAGTCACATGAGCAAAAGGGTCATCCATTAGCTCGGAGATTGTAGAAGACTCAGACATCTTCATGTATTCATGACACTAGAGGAGCCATTCTGCTAGTGTATATTACACAGTTGTTTCTGTAACTAGTTAGCAGCTATACTCCCATGCATGGTAGTCTCATCAGATGTCTCACATTAACCAAAGTTAGGCCTAATTGGTATTTAAATAAGTTATCTAGGCAAAATTCCAGGAGCAGCATGAACCATAGTTGGTGTTTGTATAGGTTACCTTGTTCGCTCTGAATCAGACTGCATGCCTTGTGTGTCAACATGATTTCTGGGCAGTACTGAACTGCAGGAGGGCAATCTTTGGGATGAGACATAAATAACATTAATAAATAGATTTGATTGAAAACGAGCAAACAAAATGTTTTGCAAAATTATTCTGAATTGCTTTATTAGAAAATGCCATAGAAAATGTGAACAAGTTCAACAAGTTTTAATAATAAATAAGTAAAAGCCCAAATTCCTGCAAAGAGACCTGCCACATGCAGCCTATTTGACTTCAGGTGGGTTTCTCCATGGGCTCACCTATGAAGTTTTCCCTCCTTTTCCTTCTACTTCCCAGTCCCCAGGATCAAACCCTTAAAATGTATAGTACTGTCTCCAACTTCTCTGTGTGTGGAGAGCCGTCATCAATATTATACAGGGAAAAATGATGTTTCAGGGATGTACAACAGCATAATGAAATGGCAATCATATTCACACACAAGTGAGCTACATTTTCTCCCATTTTTGCCTGAATGGCTTAATAATGAGTAAAGCATTTAAATTAATGTCATATCTCTAAAGTGTTAGCTTGCAGCCAAACACCCAAATATCAGATATTAATCAATGAGTCTTATATACTATATTGTTATTTAGAACCAGTTGCAAAGGGTTATCAGTGTTAAGCCCAGACATCCTTTACCTTTGTAGAAACTAAGAAATGCAAACAGATAAACAATGTAAGACAAAATACTGTAGGGGCCAATGAGTCAGCAATCTTCTGTCCTGCAGGTTTACAGTGCTAATACCTGAAAAATCATTGCAAGGGGAAAACTGGTCTGGAGACTTTTTTTTTTGCTGTGCTCCAAGTTTCATGGAGATGTGTCTTGATAATTCATTAGATAGTATATTCTTCTCTTGAAGAATAAGGGGAACTGGCTCACAGTGAAAGCCTTTAATATGTAAAAAACCCCATATGTGTACCTGCAGGAAGAGAACCTCAGTGTTCAATTGTCATCAACTTTTCTCTGTTACCTTGTCTCAAGATGTTCTCAACTTTCTCTTCTCTTAACTTTACAGTGATGAAACTGTTTCCATTGTTCTAATAGCACTTCAGAGAATTTCTCTCTGAGGGTCTGTCTTTCAATCCTGGCTAACTAAAATTCCCTCCTTTTAGATGTTATACAGCATAATTTGTCATCCTCCGTAATACACTTATTTGACATGCTCTCCAGTCGCATATGTACAACAAATCTGGATTGTGGTTTTCACTTACATGACATATCAGTATATTTCATTTGCTACAGGTCATCAGTCGACCAGGTTAATTTCAAGAATGATTAGGAGGCACTGTATCAATAATCAAAGACAAAACATCATCAGATTGTCCCACTGGATTATTGATAGGGTGAACTGCAGGTTGCAGTATGGGTTTTTTGTTTTTGGTTTTTTGTTAGAGAGCTCTGAAACTGGTCATACTCTACCCGCAGACCAGTGATCCGGGCCCTCTAACAAAAGCCCTTATTTCAAGCTGCAGGATATAATGACCTATTTATGACAGAGCTGTAGCTTTCACTCCTTCAATCACCAAGCTCATTCAGAAAGCTGGATCCAGAGTGTGATCAGGGTCAGTCCCATGGTTCTCAGGAAGTTCACAGATCTTAAGCTGCTTCACTGGAGTTGTGTAACAAAACAAGCCTGAGTGGCCCATATATAGCTCAAGCTAAAATGTAATTGGTTCTAGAAATATTCTCTGATCTTATACTGAGCAATATTGCTATCTATTGATGAAACTTTAACATAATATTTCTACATGTTAAATATTAGCTGATCATTCCAATATGTCACATGGTTCTAAATTTAGATCAGATAGATAAATATATATATATATTTCCAAAATGAGAGTTTTGAAAATTGTTCATCATCTTACTATTTCCTGGTAGTGGTAATTAAAAAAAAAAATATATTTATTCTTGGGGTTCCAGGGATTTGTTCACTTTGACTTGAATTTTACATATGCCCTTCCCCTGGTACTCATCACTGCTCTGTATATTATTTAACAATGAAAACCTTACAACACAGTTTGTTCATTTTTATTGCCTTTCAATGGTAATCAATGTCAGTTGCTTACTCGTTAGAAACCTTCTTTATGGATCATAAGAAATTTAGGACCAGGGTAGGCAGAGGGTATGAACCTTTCTGCTTTGTTAAAAAGCAGATGTACCTGTTATTTTTTTTAAATATAATCTAGAAATTAGCAACCCAAAATAATAACTACATCACACTTTTTAATTATTCTTTTTCCTGGAAAACTTGGTTTTCTCTTTAGAAGTAAAAGTCCTGATATTTAGTAAAGAAAAAAATAATGAATAGAGTTGTATTTGAAGGAATAAATAGGCCTAGATTATCTGTATTTGCTTTATATAATGATTGAATAAATCTGGATAGAAACAGAACATCCTTCCTTCCTTCCTTCCTTCCTTGCTTTCTTCCTTCAAAAGCATATTTTATTCAGAAGAATGAAACATTTGTGCATTTCTACATTTGTAGAAAGCTGAAAACAGTCACTTTTGCTCTTTGCCCTCCCCCCCGCCCCCTTCCATAAAGTCTCCCTGGAAATGAGTATTTACCCAAGCAGAAAGGGAAACAGGAAGGCCATGACTGAGGGCCAAATTCTGGGCTGTGCCTCTTGGAAGCATAGAAGATTCAACCAGAGTTGGGAAAGAAATTGGGCAAAGGTAACTTCATTCCACTTTCATGCCTCTTGAATTCTGGAGTGGTCTGCTGGCTGGCACACTTCCATGATGCAGCCACAGTCTGCTGTAGTTTATATTGCCTGCCACAGCTCCTCGTGGAGCTTTTCAGCATTCCAGAACAAATACTACACAAAGTGCTCAAGCCACACTTACACCCCAGTCTGCTCTATTCTGAGGAATTAGAGGATAGAGGCATATGTCTGTTTTGCCAGCTGTTTGCCATGCACTGAATACAGTGCACTTGAGGAAATCCACCTGTGTTCTGTCCCCTTTGTGCTACCAGAGTGATACAATGGAGTTGGACTACAGCCCAGAACTGGGTTCCAAAGGTTTAATGTTGGTTTGTTTATTATAGTAGAATTCTAGGATTCAGGACTCCTGGGTTCTGAAAAAGAATGTGTTCTTTCTGTATGACATCTTTGTAAAACAAGTGGGTAGGCATGCTGTGCTACTGTAGTACATTTTAGTTCAACACAAAACACTATATTACAGGGTACTTGATGTAATAATAGACAACAGCTCTGAGCATTGATTGGACTATCACCATCATATTTTGCAAAATTCTCGTTCACAACAAAGAGAAACTGAGAAGGGGGGGTTGTGTTGTCAACAAGAGAAAAGTATAAAATAAAAAAGTGAAAACAAACATGTTTTATCATCTTTTACTTCTTTGTTTTTCCAAACTGTATTTTATTTGTACTCACAGGCAAGAAGAGAGAGTGGGTGGAGAGACGTGACACAGGTCTATTGCTTTTTTTTTTTTGTGATCCCCTATCAGGCTTCATTGTCAACAAGGCCTAATCTCATCCTCTGATTTTACACTGACATTATTGCTCCTACAAAAATACTTTGAACATAATTTATAGCATATCTATTTGATTTGTGGGTTCAGATATAGTAAATGCTACAAAGGGTGCTACAGTGTTTTGGAGAGAGACAATAAGTGAGTGTAAAATTAAAAACTACCTGTGAAAATGTGTCCATTAGTGTTCTCACAAAATTGAGAAGACAAAAAGAAGAGCTGAACTGAGGCACACTGATTGGGAGGGTTTGATTCACAGCTTCAATAGCTTTAATGGGAATTATATTATTAACTCCCAGTGCAGTGTTTTAAAATCTCATATCCCTATTAGTCCATAGGGTTAATAATGAAACCTTGGATCTGGACCCTTGAAGCTGCAGAGGGATTTGAAATTTAGATATGAATATTGTAGGTCCAGCCCATTTCTAAATAGTACATAGGTGCTGCAAAGTGTTATGCATCCTTGCAGGTTTATTTACTGAGGCTTCACGTGGTCCCAGAAACCACTATTCAACGAACAGCTAACAAACAGTCCAAAATCCTAAAGATGGATGTGAAGGCCACATAAAATAAATGGTGCTTATTAGTGCTGCTTTTATAAAATCCAATCACATTCCATGTAATCGCAATGCTTTTCCATAGCATAGTGCTCCAACTACCAGATAAAGTGAAAATCCATAATGTTTTGTAGAATTGCTCAACTTTTAAATGGAAGTTTTTAAAGGACTTCAAAAACATTTCTCAGTAATTATTCTCTTCACTGTCCTCAGCAAATTAGTCTGTTCTTTTGATAAGTAATCAATGGTTCTCACATACAATGTACAAATAGAAGAAAAATAGTGTATGAGTAGCCCCTCCTGCTCCTGGCCCAGCATGAGGGAGTTCAAGATAGGTGAAGTCTGCCTTGTGGCCTTTTACTCAGGTTAGGGAAACTAGGCCTGAGGCTCAACTGTGTGCTCTGCATTGTGTTTGAATGTGTGTCTACTCAGACCAGATCCACTCAGACCAATCACCAGGAACAGGATTTTATTCTGAAAGAGACATAACAGTAGCATTACAGTCCATCGGTCTCCTCCCTGCTTGTCTGCCACATTCTCCCAGCTTCAGTCTGTGCAGACACTCCCTGCTTGGGAGGTTAGGAGGGTGTTTTGTATAATGAAAACCCCTTACAAACCAATCCTAACTCTCACAAGTGAACCCCCAAAAAAATAAGCCCACATTGTCCTTTGGCCTCATTTCAACTCCTCTCAGGGTGCTCTTTAAGTCCCTTTTGGTCCTACCTGAAAGAGACATAACAGTAACATTATAGTCCATCAGCCTCCTCCCTGCTTGTCTGCCACATGCTCTCAGCTTCAGTCCCTGCAGACACACCCTGCTGGGGAGGGTAGGAGATGCTTCCTGGCAGGAGCCAGGAAGTTCTCCCAACATGCCGCAGTTTGTAGTCCACAACTTGTAGTTCTCACTGCTGCTGTTGAAGCACTCTGGACCTTGGGCTACATATGATTAATGAGGACTTTGACAAAATTGCATTTTATTTTCTACACTTACTTAAAAAAGTGGCATGAACTTTATATACTTATGAATTCAGGGGATTCCCTTTCATGACATGTTGTCCTGTTACTGGTTTCGTGGATTAGCCAATGAGAACTCTTTGGGCATCTTAACATTATTGAGTGGGCATCTGTGTGCTGTTCAGTGACATCTTTACAAGGTAATGAAAACTGTGTGTCAGTATTTCTCAGCTAGAATATGAAGCTTTTGAAATTAATGCTGAGACATCTCTGTATCTGACAAGCAACAATCTTGAAGTATCTTTTGCTGTGCCTATCCGAGAGAAAGAGACATCCTAAACAGATGTCTCTGTAGCCTTCATGAGATACCTTGTGGTATCTGGGCATTAACTGATTGAAATGATTGTAAGATCACTGCCAGGTGATCTTACAATGAGTCTGACAGAGAATGCCCAGAGTGCAATGCAGATGAGCACTTAGGAAATTAAATAAATTGTAAAAGATGACAGAAAGATAGGTTGAAATAGGCCTGGTTTATACTTACCAGGAAATTTGGCAGCAGTCAATGGGAGTTACGCAAACTATGCAGAGTAGCTTATGTATCTCCCGTTGACTTCTTAACTATTTTTCTATGTGTGTCTTCACTGCACTGAACTGATGGGAAATACATTCCCATCGATACAGCACAACATCACTTGAGAGGGTGGTCTTAATGCATCAACTTCTAGATACTTCCGGGTTCAATTGAGTGCTTCTTTACTGAAGCTCAATCAAACTCAAAAAAAAATTGGTGGTGCTGCCAGCAGTGTAAACATATCTGTAATGAAGGAAGCAACCCCATGTTCCATGTTTCATGTTTTCACTAAAACTTCTGTAAAATATTTTTGAACTGAAATGTTTTTACGAAGTCTCCATCATCGCCCCCCTTCTCTGTGAAAATTGAACCAAACCTAAGTATTGTAAAGCATGAATGCTTAACCACATGGGGTTCTAGAAGGATCTCAAATTATATATTCTAGACTGTGTTATCTTTAGCTCCAGTTATTCTCTGAACCTTTTTTTATGTGTTTTGCGTTGCCTAATGTAATGGCTGCCATTAACACCTACAAAGGTATTCCTCCACAATAGCATGTCTTTCATCCAGCCTTGTACAGAACATCAGAGAAACCTGAGCCTCCTTAGCTATGCTAGAACCCCACAATGAGGACTGTCTCCCTTTCAGATGTGCTGCGTCAGAATTTCCTCCTCATAATGTATCTCCCTGTAGTGTTCTGCCATCTTTAGCGGCAAGTGTATGGGAGCTGATGGTCCACATAAATCAAAAAACACATTTATAGCACTATCAGTGAACAAGAACTTTGATATAAGAAACACAATGGTTTGAATTCCAGAAGCAGCTGCCAATGTACCTTTTTATTTTTACTGGTACTGTTAAAGAACTCTGATATTCCCATTTGGCAACTGCTTGACAGAAATTAAAGGAATTTTAATTACTCAAAGAAAGATGATTGATTAGAGCTGCCTGTTGTTAATTGCAGCTTCATTCAGTTAGAATCTGACACAAGTGATTTTTTTTTAATTACAAAGCTTTAACTGGTTTCAAAGAAAAGCAAGCAGCATGTTTGATACAGTATTTGTTTATATACACACAGTTGTGTCCAGTTACAAATCAATGTATTTTTGCTTTCTTGAAAAAGAATGCTAATTACTAACACTAGTTTCAGTGAGACAGTTTGTGTGAGCAAGGAGAACAGGACCTGTTTTTTTGCACTTAACTATTCAAAATATCTTTGTGTTGCAGTTCTGACATGAAATCATTCCTCCTGCTGGTGAATTAGAAGGAATGGTAGAAAAACAGCACAAAGGAAAATAAAAAGGTACAACTATAAATGTCTGTACAAGTGCCTAAATTTTAAAAATGCACTAAATAAGCTTTTCAAATGGTTTCAGACACATAAAGTAGAAATTGGAATCTATTCTTTTTCTTCCAACAAAATCTGCATTGTATGTTATATGCTAAATGCTTCAAGAACAGATGAGCTATCACCTCAGTAACAATGACTGTGATTTTGAAAGCACAGACTTGGCTGTAATTGTATCTGCTCTGGTATATATTGTCATCTGGTGTCTTATTACGGAACTACAACAAAATTTGTATAAATGTAATTTCATTGGTCATATACTGTTAAAGCAATAGACTAATTTATCAAATTTGGAATCACAACCAAAAAACTCCTAGGATCAAGATCCTGAAACGTGAATAACACAGCAGGACCAAACCTGTCTTTAGCTGTTTGTTAATTTGTGTAC
Source organism: Pelusios castaneus (assembly GCA_007922175.1). NCBI lineage: Eukaryota > Metazoa > Chordata > Testudines > Pelomedusidae > Pelusios > Pelusios castaneus. The sequence goes on along the minus strand of ML685785.1, from coordinate 14,145,002 downwards.
TGAAATTAACCCTAAAGAAGATGTTTGTGTTAAACCTATTTTATTAACTAAAAATACAATTAGTGTTTGTCTTGAATCACAGAAGTTAGTCTTGTGATTTAGGCATTTAGCTGAAGTTATAAATTATTTTCCTGGCTCTGCTACAGACCTGTATTTTCACAAGGATACCATATGCTTCACAAAGAAGCTCTTCAACAGCTGCCATATGCCATGTGGAGAGTGGCTGGAGAACAACCAATTCTTGGTCTCCATTCTATCCTTGGCTTAAGATGAAAAATATCATTTGTGATGTAGCTACCTTAAAATGATCATCACTATGTATGTAAACTGTACACAAAGACATGGGTAGTAGAACTCAAGATCTAGTTTTTCAAACCCACACATTTCTTCTGGTAGAGATCAGGTGAATGAAAATCACCTTTAGTTGCTAAGCATAACTCGTTCTTATACAGTGCTTTTGTAACCTTCGGGTGGGCTAAAATTCATTTAATTGCCCTTCTCCAGTGCCTCACAGAAATCAATCCCAATCCCTATGGAGAAAGCAGCTGGAGACCCAGGATCCAGTCTGTATGGGACTCACAGCGAAGCTTGCTCAGAGCTACACTCCCACATTAAAATACTACTACAATAAACATAACAATGAACTTTATTAGCTACTAACTAAATAAACCTTATCCTAAGAAAACAAAATACAATTAACCAGAAACAATCCCTACACAAACCCCCTGCATGAAAGATACCAAAGAGTCCCAAAGTCCCGGTAGAGTTCACCCACTCTCAGCTACAGTCTCTGTTCCAGTGTAGAAGCTTGAGTAGCAAGAAATAGCTGTCCTTCTTTCTTTCTTTGCTGGAATCCTCTGTAGCATTCCATGCAGGCTTTTTCTTCTCCTTTGCAACCAGCCCTCAGTCCCATATGTATGTCTGCAAGGTCTGTTGCAAATGACTCCATTACAGGGAAAAAACATCTTGTTCACTCCTGGCTCAGCTTCTCTCCAGAAAAGTGAGCACATGGTCTCCTTTCAAGGCAGCTCCTGCCTGCTGTCTGCACAGACTGCTGCTCTCCAGTCATCTGACTGACATCACATCACACCAGCAGGGTACACTGTGGAGCATGCTCAAAAATGCTACTACTCCCTGCTTCTGGAACTTTCTAGTTGTGGGTAGCTAATCTGCCCAGCAACAGTAACCCACCCTCAGCAGGTCTCTCAGAGATAGCCTTTTCAGGCATATGGGTTACACTTTCATCAGTAGATTGTAAACCACTTTACAAAGGATGTGGTTTACAAAGGATGTGGGTTCATTATTCCCATTCTACTGCTGGAGAAACTGAGGGAAAGTGACTTGCTCAAAGTCATCCCACATGCCAATGGCAGAGCTGGTTACAGAACCTAGGACTCCTCAGAGTCACAGTCTAGTGCGCTATCCAATAGGCAATACTACTAACAGTATGTTGGTGACAGGTTGGTTGTTAGGCAAGTATTTTTTGGAGTTTAATTCAGGAAGGAAATATAAATGAGAAGCACTAAAGAATGTTAGATATATCCAATAAAAGCTAATAACACCAACTTTCTAGCTAGTGCATTATAATCTGTTCATTGGAAAAAGGACTGAATGGTATGCAATATATAGAAACCAATTTGTACTAAAACATTTTTCATTAGATAGAGGGTCAAATATTAAATGTCTTTCAAATCACACAGGCTATGTCTACACTTGTTCAAGTAAGTCGACTTTGTTAAGTCGACTTAGCATGTCTACACTGTAAATTTAGGTCGACTTAAAGTCGACCTTGCCAAATCAACTTAGAGCATCCACACTGGCCGCCTAAGGAGACTTGTAGGAGCTAGGTGGACTTGGGAGTGGTGCATGGTGGGAAGGGGGTACCTCTCGGGTGCCTCCCTTCCCTGGGCACTCCTTCAAAAGTGCCAGGGAGCTGAGCATCTTCCCCATTGTACCAGGTTACATGGGGGCTGAGCAGGACAGGGATAGGGGCAGGGTATATGAATGGGGTGGGCAGAGCTGTGTCCTGCCCTGTGGGTGGGCACGCCAGGCTCTGGCTGTGCCAGGCACTCTGGCAGGGAGGTCAATGGGGGAGCCCTGGTGGCCCTTTAAGTCGACTTTAAGTCAATTTTGGGCTAATCTGCATCTACACTGGCTTAAGTCGACTTAATAAAGTATACTTAACCAGTAAATTGACTTAAAACTAGGTTTTATTAAGTGAACTTAAAATTTCCTTAAATCGACTTAAGCAGCAGCTTAAGTCGACTTAAGGGAACTCCAGTGTAGATGCAGAGTAAATTAAGTCGACTTAAGCCTGCTTAAGTCGGCTTAATTTACTAGTGTAGATGCATCTTCAGAGAAAAGATCCTGCCAGGGTACTAATTACAGCATGGAAGATGATAGGCACAAGAGGCAAGGTTGGTTTTATCAGAGCTGCAATCTGTTGTTGTCATGAAAAGCTGAATTTACAAATAAATTCTTGTGGAAATACCATTAATATCAAATTAATTCATCATGATTAATGTTGTTACGATGAATGCCAAAGGCATTAATAATGGTTAACCTATATCTGATAGCATGTTGCTGACTGAGGTAATGTTTTGCACTACTAGCACCCACAATGCAGACACAGATGCAGAATGTTTTATGTTACTATTGCTGTGTCTTTGGAAAATACAGGCTAAATGAACTGGGCTGTTTCAGTGCCTGATCCTGAATCCTCTGAAGTTTGCCAATGGCTGCCATGGGAGCAGAACAAAGGTCTTATTGATTTCTTTATTTCTGTGAACCACTCTTATTCAATATGTTTTTATGGTCTCCACAGCATATTGGACAAGAAGTCAGAGATGTGGCTTTACTTTGAGGGTTCTTGCTCCAAGAATCACTTAAACTATTGTGCATAAAAATCCAGGATGGTTTAAATCTCTGATAGTTGAGCATTTGGGTTAGCTTGCAGTAAACATCCAGAAGGCATTAATCTTCTCTCAGTTTCTCTGAACAACCTACAAGTCAATAGGACTTCTCATGTTCCTAAAGTTACGCAGGTGCTTAAGTCTTCACAGAATTTTGAGTTTAGAGCATAAATAAGACAGAAATGGTCAATATCTTAAGTGAGACTGAAACTATGTGCTGGCCCTTTGCCCAGGGGTGAATTTCACCCATTGTAAAGAAGTATGTGTCTGCTCTGTATGATAACAAAACTTGAATTTCCTTCCATGTATTTTCTATGAAGAAATCAGTTTTCCTAACAGACACTGAGTTCTTTGCATTTACAAAGAACTGTACAAACATTAAGGAATTAAATGAATCTAACATATTATAATGGAAATTAATCACAGAGATGGGATGCACTTTAAAATATATTCCAAAGTAGCAAAATGTCCCCCTTTTGTTCTTTAAAATCTTTCTTAATTTAATAAGGAGATAATTAGGCAACAAAAAACAAACAAACAATCCTTTCAATGTATGTTGTTCTTAAATGAAAAATTAATTCAAGGACGACTGACAAATGGCTGATTGCTAAACGAACCAGATTTGATGTTGGGATGGGAATTATTTCTGTTCGGTATAGGAAAAAAAACATGACAAGCATTGCGGCTTTTTATCATTTCTGAGATTCAATATGTGATTTGAAAGCAAGTATGTACTGATATTATGGCAAACAAAAGCCTCATCTGATAGGCAGAAGAGTAATTAGACATATGTTCCAGACAATTCTGAAAGCTAGAGTGTGTAGGTATATAGAGAATTAAAAATATGTCAAGGATATTGTTAAATTAAATATTTTCGTGTTTTCTCCGGTTTTAAATCTCAATACCTTCTTCTATGGACAGCACTAGACCCAGTATCTATGAACTTGTGTGAATTCCATTAAAATTTCTTTTAAAGAAAGGGGATGTAGATTTATATGTGCAACTTTAAATGTGAGGTTTTTTTGTTCAACCAAGTTCTTAAATATGCAACCTAGATTGTGATTTGGAACGCACAGCTGTGCAGGGAGTAAGGCCATCCCGTAGCTTGCTCACTTGGATCTGATTACACAAGAGAAAGTTAGTGCTGGTCTCCCACTACTACCTCCTTTGCCTAGCGGGTGGTTAAAGCCTTGGCTCTTCCCCCACAGTGTCGTAAACAGCACATCTGAGCCAGCACAGGGGGAGTGGGTGGGAGCTGTAATTTGCAGCTGGAATGGTACTGCTGCAAATTAGTATTCCCCAGAGCAAAGGGAAATCAAGGGCTATGTCTACACTAGCAATTTAGGTTGACTTAAGAATGCTTAAGAATGCATGTCCACACCGGGCTTTCATTAAGTCGACTTAAGGGCATCCTTAAGTCTACTTAATAACTACCGCCTGTTAGGTCGACTTAAGGTCTAAGTCAACCTTATTAAGTCAACCTAACACCAGTGTGGACGCCCTAGGTCGACTTAATTACTTATGTCAACCTAGGGCTGGGGAAAGGGAGCCAGAGTTTGGAGACAAGGGAGCCCCAGGGACTCCCGGGGAAGAGAGCTGCTGGCGGCTCTCTTCCCTGGGGCTCCCCTGTCCCAGGAGCCGACAGCGGCTGTCTTCACCAGCACTCCACAGACAGGGAAACTTCTGGGGATCTCCTGACTGTGGAGCGCTGGCAGCTGTCTTCCCTGGCACTCTGCGGACAGGGGATCCCCAGAGGTTCCCCTGTCTGCGGAGTGCTGGCGGCTGTCTTTGCCTTGACCCACACACGTCCCATCAAGAAGGGAGACCGCTCCCTTCTTCAGGGCCCAGCAAGAAGGAAGCCCCGCTCTCTTCTCCTGGGACCCACAGGTCCCAGCGAGAAAGGAGCCGCGAGCCCCAGCTAGAAAGGAGCCCTTCTCTGCAGGGACCACGACTCCCTTCTCAGTGGTAAGCCAAGGTCCTGTCTACATTTGAAAAGTTAAGTCGACTTGTTAAGACTTAAGACTTAAGAGTCGACTTAACTTTTTTAAGTGTAGACAGCCAAAGAGTGTAACCTGTCCCTGAGGGGTTTCTCAGTCACAGTGGGGGCTGGGGTTATGCAATTTATAAAGCTCCTGTCTTCCCTAGGATCAGGACTGCACTTAAAGGCACAATCTACTTCTTATTATTCTCCTAATTTTTGTTTTTTCAATGAAATATATTAATAATCAGCAATAATAACATAAAGTAAAGTTTTTAATTTCAGCAGTTACAAGCAGGTGCTGCATCTGTATGTGGAACGTAATCCTCAAATGGAGCATTCAGATTCATTTCTAAAGGGGATGGAGAGGGATTCTGTTGTTAGCTTCCTGAACTCTCTAGAACACTTTTCTGTGACTGTCACCTTGATGAGACTATCACAGTCTCCTTTTCCATCTCATTCATCTCCTGTTGTCATTGCCATATAAAGGAACTAAAGTCTTGATACAGTAAAGAAGTGGAATAACAAAACTAGCCAAGTGAGTGGAATCATGTGAGGTTAAAGTGTGCATTGTTTATGTGTGTATCTTGTGCAAATTTGTACAGTGTTTTTACCTGTTTAATAAAATTTATCCCATTGAGTTTTGGCTTTTGTGTATTCCAGCAGGTAGCGTGCAAGACCTGAGGCTTCTATTCCTGTGTTTCTTTGCTAGCTTTTTGTAACTTTTCTGTGTCTCATTGATTAAATAGGAATAATAATTTTGATTCACCCTCTTAAACTGTAAGGATTGAAAGGACTAAAATGAACATTGTCTGACCTCCAATACAACAGAAGACTTTGAAATTATCTGAATTAATTTCTGTTTGAACTAGAGCGTATGTTTTAATAAAGCAACTAGTCTAGGTTCAAAATTTACCCATGATGGATAACCTACCATGACTATCGGTAAATTGTCCCAATGACTTTTGACTTGACTTTTAAAAATGAGCCCTTTATTTCCAGTCTGAATTTGTCTTGCTTCAATTTCCAGCCATTGCATCTTCTTATACATTTATCACCTAGACTGAAGAGCCTTCTTTTATCAACTGTCTGTTCCCATATGCATATTTACAGACTGTGATCTTAAACTAAATAGTGTGAACTCCTTGAATCTGTCACTGTAATACATGTTTTCCATCCTTTAATCATTCTTGTGGTTCTTCTCTGAAATTTCTCCAATTTGTCAACATCCTTCTTGAATTGTGGACACCGGAACTGGACACAGTGTTCAGGCCCTGATCAACTCAAGGGCTATTGAGGCTGAAGCTCTGGCCCCAGCCTAAAGGGGAGTCCTGGGCTCCAGCCCCTAAGACCGCTGGGTGATCCACCTCTCCATCCCACTCAGTCCAGCACAGTGCCAGTGGGGTTTGGGCGGGCATTGGGAGGGCTCCTGCCAGCATTGTGCAGGCAGGGCCCTAGACCAAAGGCCAGGGTCCACAGCCTCACCCCTAGGCCAGCTGGTCTACCCCAGGGGGCGGGGTGGGCCAGCAGGTGTTCACTGCGCTCCAGGGGCAGGGCCGGCTGTATGTGGTACAGCCTCTGGCCCCAGGGCCTCCACTAGCACCAGCCCACCTGCAGACTGCTGTTGGGGCGGGGGGAGCTCTAGCCCCAGGCGGGTGGGGCGGGGCATGGTGGTGGACAGCCCAGGCTCCCTTAATCCAACCCTGACAGTATTCCATTAGTAATTGTCTCCATGCCAAATACAAAGGCAATATAGCCTCTCCACTTCTGCTCACTGTTGATACTGGAGCTAGTGATCAGTGTGAATACCAGCGAGACACGGTATGCCCAATTTGCAAATCAATATGATTCAATGTGCAAGATTTTCTATAGATATACTAGTTACATACAAAGCCTAAAATTAACTACAGTATATCATACTCACTAAGCCTGGAGAGCTAAGCAATCACTCAGAGGGTTGTATACAGGAATCGCTTTCTTCAGGGGCCCACCAAGGAGTCAGTGGCCTCTGGTCCAACTGGCAGCACCTCCTGTGGAATCAGGTGTCAATGGAGTGCACCCTTTTGTGTAAATAGTAACTTTATATACACGTCCATAAATAGCTTTCACCTAATTATCTCACTACTCATTATCATATATGCTAATTACCTAAACTGGGTCCTCATCCTTAACCACATTCCATTCTCACCATAATAATTGGAGTAGTCAAAACAACATCTGGTAATAAGAAGGGTGATTAAAAAATATGCCCCTTGGCAACAAAAAGAATGTGTCCCCAGACTTCCTAGGATAACTTATTATTCCCATTACTGTTATCTGTGTGTAGCGGCAAGCATACATATTGTATATTTTGACTTGTTATGTGCCGTGGTATGCAAAACTTGAGACATCTACAAAGTTACTCAATGATCCTGTTCATCTCTGCCCACCAGAAGATATCAGCTACAGGGGTCAAAACAGTCAAGCAAGCAACTAAAACTATGTTAGTCCTTTAGAAGAGTGGTCAGACCACTCAAATTGCACTGGGCCTCCAACACTCAGTATTCCCCTGTTTATAAGTTCAAGGATCATATTAGGTCTTTTGGACACAACTTATGTTCAGCTGATTATCCATCATCACTCACCCAGCCTGTCCTCCCTCCCAAGTCTCCTCCCTCTCCGAGTCACTGCTTCCTAGGACATAGTCACCCATTCTGTAAGTATGGGATGCATTCCTTACTCATAGACATATGACTTTACTTTGGGCCCTATTGAAATGCACATTACATTCACTTACCAAACACTCCAGATATCGCTGTATCAGTGACCTTCATTTCTTCATTATTTTCTTCATTTCTTCTTTATCTTCATTATTTACTATGCCCTCCATCTGTGCATCATCTACAAACTTTATCAATAATCATTTTATATTTCCTTCCAGGTCATTGTTATAAATATTAAATAACAGAGTGGCAAGTCCCCACTAGAAACACACTCACTCAGTGATAATTCCCCCTTCTATTACATTTGAGATCTTTCATTTAATGCCTACCTCTTATATAGTCCTTTTCATCCATATATCTCAATGCACCTTACAAACTAAGTCATTATCATTAATCCCATTTAGCCAATTTTAAATAAATTTAATGTGTCCCTAGTTGATTTTGTATTATTTTATTTTCTTAATCAAAATGTCATGTGGTACTGTGTCAAATATCTTATAGAAATATAAGAATATTATACCAATACTATTATCTTTATTAACGAAGTTTGTAATTAGAATAATTTTCTGATGGAAAATGCCCTTTTTGCTAAATTAGATTTTTCCATGGGAACATTTCAATTTTTTTCTAGACATTTTTTTATTTTTTTTCCATTCAGAGTGAGGGAAAAAACTCTCTATCTTGGAGATTCTTGTCAATTTCCATTTCTACCTGCAAAGAAAAAGGAAACCTGACAAAAGATTTCCAAGTAGGTAATCTGCTTTAGGGTTGGGGATTAGGGGGAGATGGGGAGGCTGATGAACTGGGTGCTTCTTGTAACCTCATCAAAATACATTGTTAATTTGATCAGACGTATTTTCTAGAAATCTATGTTGATTGTCATTAATTCCATTGTTTTCCTTTAATGGTTTATTAGTCTAGTCTCACATCAGCTGTTCCTTGATTTTAATGCTAGTCTGACAGGCCTATAGTTAACTGAGTTGGCTCGTTTACCTTTTAAAAATATTGGCACATTTGTTTTCTTCCACTCTCATGGAGCTACCCAAGACTTAGTGAAAATCAACACTAACAAATCTCTCTTATGCTCCGTAGTGACTATATTTGCCTTTCCAGACCACAAATCTTTTCTTTTGTCACTGCCATCATCTTGCATGTATAAAGAGAAAATCCCTTCTGACTTCCAGTAGGAAAAAAAGCATAGTTCACCCACTGAAACTCACAACCACTCTTCCATTTCTGACCATCACAGTATTAAGTGTAGAGCTATACCCGATAAGAAAATCTCTTGCACTCCCTCTGAAATTACTGTTTGCTACTTCTATTCATGTGCTCATGAGTTCACCTGGCCCCCTGCTGTCCCCACCCCCAGGGAGTAATTAACCAGGAGCAATTAACCACTCAGAGACTTCAAACACTGGAGATGATCAGTAGCATTAGTGCTAGCCTCACCAACTGTATCAATTTACCAGCCTACCCTCTCATTGGTACCACCTTTTGCTTGCTGCCTTCCATTAATGTATGCATACTTTTGCATATTGTGGAATTTCTGTTGCTCTAAACCCCAGTACCATATTATCAAATCTGAGGTTAGGTGAAAGCTAATGCTGCAGAATGGAAAGAGAGGTGTTCTGGGCACACCGGAACTTAGAACAGAGACTCATTGTTATTACTCTTGAGAGGTGGATGCCTAGAATATCAAAAACAAACATTTGAATTGTTGGTGTTAGTACTCATACAAATGAATAGGAACCATTGATCCATCCTGGCTCTCCAACCATTTAAGGATTCATTTCTTCTTCATGTAGTATACACCCTCCAGGAGGGCAAAATATAACTTCAAGATAGCAGTGTGACAATATATTTACTCTCTTGTAAAAGTTAGATATATCTGGGTTGAAGAAAACTTTTTATTTGCCAACTTTTCAATTTTCTCTAGTTTATATTCCTTCAGAAAGTTCAGGTTTTATAGCAATCCAAACATTTTACTTTTATCTCTTAGGTTTTAAAAGCAAAACCTACATCAACTTGCATCTCCTTCTCAAAAGCCTTGTAAAGCATATGCATTACACTTTCTTTCTCTTAATCTTGCCTCCAGAAATGCTTCTGCCTGCTATCCCGTATAGTACACATTGCCAACAGACAAAGCCTTTCTAATTTAGTCCACGTGCATGAACAGAGCAGGCACATCATCATGTTACAACTTGCTTGCTGCCTGTGGCTTCATTTTCCTTATTTCTTCTAATGCTGTTTCCACCTATAAAAGTTTCTATGACAGAAATAAATAACTAATGGGAAAATAAAATGGGAAGGACGGGAGAAGAGGCAGCCTTGTGCTAAGCTGAAGAGATGCTTTTTCAGGTTTCTTGCCATTTATTATGCTAAAGGCTTTTATTAAGATAATTTAAAAGAAAAAAAAGAATCCGTGATTGTATTGCTGGTGAAAGCCTTGGAATATGGAATTGGAATATGAATATATGAATGAATTAATGAATATATGCTATCGACATAGCAGGCAATACCATTGTAAGATTTCAGTTCACTATCCTGCCTAGAGTTACCTCAGGCTTGCTCTGAAGTGACCACCACATTCAGGGGTAAGAAAACAGGTCAAATTCTGTGGTTCATTCAATTGTCAGCCTCATTTTCTGATAACAGAAATGTGTTTTGTGGCATGGACCATGACCAATTGAAACTGTACTGAAAATATTGAGATTTTTAAACCACAATGAATAGTACAATTTAAGTAGTGGCGACTATAGCTGTGCAAATAAAGGAATCCAAAAATTAAAAACACATTTTTTGGGTAGCCTATAGAACTAGCCTGCTTGCTCACACATATATACTTTTCTCATAGATTTAAGTATTTGGTTTTTTGATAATAAAATCATAGATTCATATTTGAGCATTAAAGCTGGAATACAAGAGGCCTGCAAGCTACACACTGTAAGAAAAGCTGAAGCAGTGAGCATACATATGTTCAGGACCTTTGGCCAGAGAAGGAATGAGAAGCTATATATGTGGTTATGACTTTCTCACCCTAGATAAATTGCGAGGCATCCAAGAAGGGGGAGGGGCTGTCCAGTTTATGCCCAAATAAACTTCACAAGTACACCAAAAAAACAGTAGGAAGAGCCAGAAGTACCAAACGGGATATGAGCAAACTGTCTGGAACTATCTGTCACTAATATGTGCAAATCTACCAGCCTATAGAATAAGTGTAACCCAAGTTTGAGGATCCCTACTATGCAGGGCATAAAAAGGGTAGACCACATTAACAGGGTGTGACTGTCAGCTGCTTCTTCCTTACGCTTCTTTTAGTTAGTGTTTCCTAGAAGTTTTGTCCTCAGTATACACTTATGTATTATTTATAGCTCTTAGCTCTCTAGCACAGCCAGCCCTTTACCCCTCCACTCAAACGTTGAGAAACTGGAAATATTTCTCAGATAGGTCATCAGGGAAGGGTGTAAATGTATTAATCCAAGCATACAGATAAAAATATATCATATGTACCTTAAAATAGAACTGTAACATTAACCATAATCCATTTGATTATTCATTTCCTTTCATTTACTCATTGATTAGTTTAGGCTATCTTAATAAAAAATTATTCAATAATACAGATTCGGTTATCAATGAGCATTTCTGTTGTGCATCCTGAGGGTCCTTGTATAAACTCTCTGGAGCCTGATTCCATGAGAAGAACCTCACTATCTTCTGATCAAATCTCCTGGCCTGCTTATAACCTCATTCAAAATATAAAACGTACAGAAATTGGGCAACATGGGTCAAACTTGAAAAAAAAAGAGTTCTAAATTTTCAGTAAGTCAAAAATGGAAGGGAAAAAAAGGTTTTAGTGGACAAATATTTCATTTAACCCAAAATGAAATATTTCATCTTGATTTCAAATATTTAGCATTTAAAAACAACTCTAAACAGCACATTGTTTGGAATTAAATAATCAAAATATTTAGGGTTTTTTTTCAATTGTTATGTGTTTTTGTTTTTCTGTTAATGAAATGATTTGGTGAAGTCAACATAAATTATCTACATATTACAATATTCTGAAATCTGTGTAGATTTTTCTGGGGAAAAAATGTTTGTCAAGAAATTTCAGTTGAAACCTGTTCTTTTTCTGAATATGCAATATCTGAAAACCATGGAGTTTCCTCAGGTAACATGAAGATTGTGGGCTTGAGTCTGATTTCACTTTATTGTTGTGATTCAGGAATTACGCTGAAGTTAGTCAAATGGTATTGATGGAAATAAGAGGAAACCCTTGACTCATGTATTTTGTATTCTACCCATGTCACCATCATAATATTTTGCTTTCTTTTTTGACCATCAATGCATAGTGCACTGTACTGCACTCTATACAGGGACACCTGGGTCTCTGTCCTTAGTGCTCAGCCTGAATATAAATAAGCTGTTCACATTATTCCAATCAACATAACCTTACATTTATCAGTGCCCATATCTTTCATCTTGCTGCCCATTCACCTAGTTTTGTTAGGCTGTTTGAAGTTCCTCACAGTTTTCTTGATCATTACAAGTGCTGCCACCTCACTGCCACCCTGTTCTCCCAGTTGATTGATAAGTATATTCAATAACACTACTCCAAGTCCTAGAAAAAAAATCAATTAGATACCATGTTGAAAACTGACTGTTTATTTGTATTCTTTGGTTTTGGTCTTTTATCCAGTTTCTAAACTCTGACATAAATTTAAATCTGATCCTGATAAATATTTACTATTTTATGAGCTTCTTGACAGCGACTTTGTAAAAGCACAAATATTTAATCAACCAATTGCCTTTATCCACAATTTTGAACATACACTGAAATAATTCAAATAGAGTCAAGGAATACAGTTTTTATTTAGAGAAGCTGTTCTGGTTTCCCGCATCCTCATGTTCATCTAGCTGTCTTACAAGTTTGCTTTCTTTCTTTTTTTAACTATTTTATCTTGGCTGAAGTCAAGCTTACTGTTTTATAATTCCCAGGATCATCTCCAGTGCCTTCTACTAGCATATTGTCCATTGCTGATTTTAATTTGACTATATATTATGGTGATGATTTGTTCACTATGCCCACTTTTTCAGTGCAGTTCATAAAGGCACAATCTACAGTAATACTTATCTTGAGAGTCTCTTTGGAACATGGAAGGAATCAACTTAAATTACTCCAATATTTTGGAACTAATAAGGACATGGTATAAGTGGGTGCATCTATGTTGAGTGTTTCCTAGTCCTTTTTTAAAGTGAAATTAATATAAGAAACCCTTCTAATGACACTTGAAGCTTGATGTTCACGAGTGTAAGTGACGTATGAGTCAGGCACATCCATGGATTAGTAAACGGCAATCCCCTTGAATCCCTGCTGGTTAGATCAGCTAGGATAATGGACTTGGTTAAGCCTATCATACACACATTATACACACACCAACTTAGTGTTGTGAGGACTGTGATGCTGGTAGACCAGGTTGCTAGCTCAAGCCAGGGCCCCAGGCCTTACTGTACACCAACAAATGTGTAGCTGAGAACTAGCCTGGTTCACCTCTGTGTTAGCACTGTTTAAAAAATAGATGTTAAAATAGGGGTGGGAAAACTTTTTGATCTGTGTAGTGGGCCATACACAGTGGGAGAGGTGTGCAGTTTAGATGGGGAATGGTCACTCCTCCCTGCCCCACCTCTTCCCCCTCCCTGGGCACCCAGGGTGGCCTCGGCACACCTCTGGCCGGAGCACTGTCAGGCTGCAACGTCAGACCTCTGGGTGATCTGTTGTCAGGACCCTGGCCAGGGCCATGCTAGCCAGCCCCGCCCCTAGAGCTCAGTAGCCATGTACGGGCCCACTCCACCCTTAGGGGAGGACCAACCAGCTCAGGTGCGGGGTGAAAGCACCACAGCTCATGGCCTCTGATGCCATCCTCCCAGGGAAAGGGGAGTTGCTACTGCACCGCAGATAAGGCCCTGCTGGGCTCATGTGGCATGAGAGGGGCGGGGCCTCCCACCCAGAAGGGGGAATGGCTACAGGAGCCAGACTCTGGGCTATCAGCTGGGTCAGCTGGAGGGCCAGATGAAAGTCTCAGGCAGGCCCTATCTGGCCTGTGGCTTGTAGTTTGCACACTCCTGTGTTAAAATGATGACAACATGTTAAGTACTTAGACTTTATGAAATGCTTGTGGGATGCTGCATGTATTGATCTGACTTGACTTCTGTATAGCCCATGGTATAAAAATTATACTGAGTGTTTGCTCTGTAAACTTTCGTAATTGTGGAACTCACCAAACTGAAAGAGAAGCATTAATTAATGTAAAGTGCTCATCCTGCACACATGATGCACTGAAGGCAAATGAGGAACATCAAAGGACAGAGACTTAGTTGGTTGCATTTCTGACTACTTCCAGAAAGGAGAGACCTATGCTTTGGACTATGGTGTGGAGAGGATAAAAATTCCTGACAAGGAGAAACTGGAACTTCTATGCTGTTTGGACTCTGAGGGACAAAGGTTGTGCAAGAGATTGTGTGTGACTTTGTAACCCATATGCCTAATTAAAAAATATCTCTTTAAGGGATCTCTTGGGGTGGGTTGCTGTTACTGGGCAGATTTAGGTGCTCTGAACCAGAAATTTCTGGAAACAGGGGCTGCTTCTACACTGGTAAATTAAGTCGACTTAAGCTTGGCTTAAGTCGACTTAATTGGCTCTGCGTCTACACTACACTTTGCTTAAATTGACTTAAGCAGCTTGCTTAAGTTGACTTAAGGAAAATTAAGTCGACTTTATTAAACCACCTTTCTACTCGACCTAAGGCTTAATTCGACTTTTTAAAGTCAAATAAAGCCAGTGTAGCCCTGGGGTAGCCCTAACTCGACTTAGGGCTACCCCAGGACTACACCAATGCCCTCCCTGCTAGGGGGGTACAGGGGGAGCCTGGCATGCCCCCCAAAGGGCAGGGCATGTGGGCAGGATGTGACACTGTCTGGATATAGGGAAACATTTATGATATTTTCAATGGATATCTCATAAATGCTATAATACATAGGAACTATGTCATGTTTGGTATCAATAGAAAGGTAGTAATTTGCTGGGAATGATTATATAGTTTATGTCTAGGAATTCTATTTCGATTAGAAGTTAGAATTTGATGTTATATCTATACTTTAACTTATGTTAATACCATTGTGTCCTTAATGTTTAGGAATGTGCCAGGACAATGGTCCCAGGGAGTTACCTGATGAGCCATTAAGGACACAATGGTTGTATTCCTTATTTAGGTCGAGTAGAAAGGTGGTTTAATAAAGTCGACTTAATTTTCATTAAGTCAACTTTATTTTCCTTAAGTCGACTTAAGTAAGCTGCTTAAGTCGACTTAAGCAAAGTGCAGTGTAGACGCAGGGCACATTAAGTCGACTTAAGCCAAGCTTAAGTCGACTTAATTTACCAGTGTAGACGCAGCTTAAGGCACTAAAGCATCAATTACACTTAAAATGAAGTAGATGTCTGTTACACTCAGAGGCTATGTCTACACTTACCAAAGTTAGTTCTAATTAGTTAATTCAAACTAATTCGAACTAATTTTAGTTAGTTTAAATTAACTTAATTCGAACTAGCAAATTTTAGTTCAAACTAAGCAAGTGCCATGCATGGCACTTGCTTCGTTCGAATTAATCAATTGCATTGAGCTCAATGTGCCGGTTAGTTTGAACTAAGTGCTAACTAGTGCGAATTAACCCTTAGTTCGAAAAGTATAAGTGAATTTATTAGTTTGAATTAAGGAAGCCCTTAATTCAAACTAACGAAAGCCCAGTGAAGCCAAGGCTTAAGTTAGTTCGAATTAAGCTTCCTTAATTCGAACTATCTTGCCAGTGTAGACATAGCCAGAATGTCCAGCTGCAGGGGTTTGTTTGCTATTAACTTATCTATAAAGACAGCAGAATGTGAGGTGGAGATACATATATAGGAAAAGAGTGAAAATATAAGACTCCCTTATGAAAAACCAAAATGGCCAAATATACAGTCCTTCATATTATTTTATCTTCCAAATTACCATATACTCAGAACACTTTACCCATCATTGAAGTGTAGCTGACTCAGGGGTGGAATATAACAGCTGTTTCTATGAAACCCAATGGAAAAGGAATAAACCATTAGTCCATGCCATTGTAAAAAGAGAAGAGACTTGCCTTTTAAAAAGATTTATTACAAAGATATATTTGTAATATTGAGTACTGCTCTAATAATAATGATGAGCAATATAGAATAATAAAACTATAGAAATATATGGCTGTTAGGGACAACAAAAGGTCACGTAGACAAACACGTATTAGGAATGGTCTAAGTATATTTGGTCCTGCCTTAGTCTGGTGGGGTGGACTAACTTTTATTTTTAAAATCCTCCAGCGACTGGGATTCTACAACCTTCTTTGGAAGTCTATTCTGGTACTAAACTATCCCTATAGTTAGAAAGATTTTTCCAGTACCTATCCTAATTCTCCCATGCTGTGATTAAGCCAATTATTTCTTGTCCTACCTTCAGTGGACATGCAAAACAATTGATCATTGACTTCTTCTGTGTTTGAAGCCTTTATCACATCTTTTTTTCTCAATCTTCTTTTCTCAAGAATAAACATGCTCAGTTTTTTTTTAACCATCCTCATAAATCAGATTTTCAAAAACTTTTATCATTTTTATAGTTCTTCTCTGGATGGTCTACAACTTGTCTACATCTTTCTTAGCAGGCCCAGAAATGGACTCAATAATCCAGCTGAAGCCTCACCAGTGCCAAGTAGAGAGGAACAGTTATTTTCCATGTCTCACATACAACTCTCCTGTTAATGCATACCACAATTAAATTAGCCTCTTTCGCAACTGCATCACATAGCTGATTCGTTTTCAATTTGTGATCCATTATAAACCCCACTTCCTTTTCAGCAGTACTACTGCTTGGCCAGATGCTCCCCATTTTGTACTTGTGCATTTGTATTTGTCTTCATTGAATATCCTCTTAAATCTGTCTTCCAAAGTGCTTGCAACCTCTCCCAGTTTGATGTTATCTGCAAATTTTATAAGCAAACTTTCCAGTCCACTATCCAGTTCACTAATGAACCTTTTTGAACAATACCAAGACAAACCCAGGTAAGACCACACTAAATATATCTTCCCAGTTCAACAGCAAACCATTAATTACTACCTTTTGAGTACAGTCTTTCAACTGGTTATATATCCACCTTCTAGTAATTTCATTTTGACCACCTTTCCCTCATTTTCTTATGGAAATGTCAAGTAGGACTATTCAAAAAGCTATACTAAAATCAAGA
This sequence comes from Pelusios castaneus, assembly GCA_007922175.1. NCBI lineage: Eukaryota > Metazoa > Chordata > Testudines > Pelomedusidae > Pelusios > Pelusios castaneus. Next base: position 14,128,097 of record ML685785.1, on the reverse strand, counting down.
TTGATCATGTTACAGCTTTCCCCCATCCACCAAATCACTAATCCTGTTAAAGAAGGAAATTGGATTGGTTTGGCATGATTTAGTCTTGACAAATCTATGTTGGCTATTACTTATAACCATATTATCCTCCAGGTGCTTACAAACTGATTGTTTAACAATTTGTTCCAGTATCTGTCCAGGTATTGATGTTAGGCTGACAGGTCTATAATTCCCCAGGTCCTCTTTTAAAAGATAGATTCTATTTGCCCTTCTCCCACCCTCTGGAACCTCGCCCATCCCCCATGAGTTCTTGAAGATAATTACTAACAGTTCAGAGATTGCTTCAGCTAGTTTCTTAAGTACCCTAAAGTTAATTTCATTAAGCCAGGCTGAATTAAATACATCTAAATTATCTAAATATTCTTTAACCTGTACTTTCCCTATTCTGGTTTATCTTCTTTCCCCTCATTCTTAATAATAATTGTGTTGACCATCTGTTCACAATCAACAATTTTGGTAAAAAGTGAAGCAATGTAGGCATTAAATACCTCAGCCTTCTTGATTCCATTCATTATTAGCGCTGCTTCTCTGTTAAGTAGTAGGTAGAACAATATGAACGTAGGTCTCTGTTTTAAGTCTGTTTCACAGAACTTTGTGCACCTTTTGGGAAATAAATCATATAATGTTGTGAAGAAGTTGCAGCCTACCCAAGGAGCATGACAGACTAGTTCAAAGTTGATCATGAACCCAACTGATCTCTTAGGGCTGCTCCCATTGTTCTCGTTATGTTAGCTATTAGCTTATATATAGCTGCAAGATCTATCTATCTATTGATCTATCATAATTAATGGTCCGGTTAAGTGGACATATAGACTCTTGATACTAAGCACTATATAAGTATGATATAGTGAATGCAACAGTTACAAATTATGTGGATTTTCTTTTTCTGCAAATCTCTAATAAAAACTTTACAGCAGCAGAAATGACTCAGAGAAACATTGTTCATTCAAATCATTTGGTCAGCCCTGTCAGAAATATGGATGACGCTTCTTCACATGAAAGTTATAAGAGGATCACTGAAAGATGTCTGTTGCCCCTTGACAGGTGTAAGAAACCCATGCAGTGGTACAATCTGCAGCATCGCAAAGAGAAGTGCCTGTGCCAAATTTGGTAGTTAATGAGTCTATGATCTGAGTCAGTTCTTACTTCTGGATTATTTTGTTGAAGCAAGTGTGGTATTGACAGCTTCTGCATGATTGCAAGACTGTAACGACTATCTTAGCCTGAATTCACAAAGCGTCAGTGCAACCTGCTGATAAGAAGAAATCCAGCCATCAAGGGTACATCAAACCCAGCTCTGGGGCCAGATCAGCACCTGCTCTAACTCTATTAACAGTGCTGGGCTTACCCCAAGGATGACTTTTGGCTAGGCCCGCTGGCAGGAATGCCAAGTCTTAGGGCAGAACAGTCCACCCCAGGTCCTGTCCCTGCTTGATCCAGACCCTTCTCCCTCCCCTGCTCACTGCCATGTCCCTGTCCCCTGTCTCTTTCCACTCCACATCCAGAAGTCAGGTGCCAGCTGGGGAGGGGTTAAGGGTGGGGGAGGGACACAGCAAGAGAGGTGAGTGATTTGGAGAGGAGGGCTGCCCGATTTCAAGTGGCAAGTGATGGCAAGGTGAACTGAGTGGGGAAGGAGGGATGCAACTTCGTGGAGGACAAGTGAGGGAAGGGAGGTGTGGAAATGAGAAAGGGGACTGAACAGGGAGGTGGACTGGTGGGGAGGAATGCAGTAGTGGATGGGGTGACAGTGGATCGTTGGTGGGGGACCATCAGTTGGGATGGGGAGCTAGCCTACCTGAGGAGAAGATTTCAGTCCATGGACCAGGCCCCTTTTAAATTCACCAGGCCATCTTAAAATCATTGGGACACAGATCAATTGCCCTATTTCCCTTCCCCACAGGTGGGCCAGCTTTTGGCCCTGAAGTATAGTGTTATTAATGTGATTGGAGATTTGCTAAGAAGCAATGATCCTGATCTTGAAATGCCAAACAGTATCTCCACTCTATCACATTTTTAAAAAGAGGGCAGTTTTCTGAAATATTTGTTCCATCTTTTTGCCTAGAGCTACCTTATTAAAAACACATGGATTACTTGCAGATACTTCGTGATAGGGATCTCTATATTTTCCTGTTACTCCAGAAAGTACTGCCTCTCACCTTATCGCTCACATGTAATGGATTACCCTCACTGTTCTATCACTAATAATCCAAGAGGGTACTTTCACATATGATTAACCTCGGAATGGCGATGCACCTCAGTTTCAGTGTAGAATTATATTGGATTCTTTCTACTTTCCCCTCATTTCTCACTAGCTGGGAATGTGAGACAAAGTGTCCTTTCTCTCCATCCAGTTTTGGATGGGTACCCTTGATCATGAAATAGAGCTATTTTGGAATCTTTCCTGTCCAACAAGATTGCTATTGTCACAATTTTCAGTAACATAGAACTGTGGGGTGGGTGGGGAACTCTAAGAAAAAAAGCTGAAAAATATATATTTTCTATATTCATTATGATCTCAAAAAAACAATAATTAAAAAAAATTATTTAAGAAATGTGGTAGATCTTATATTCTGTATCTCTAAAAGCTTTTGTAGCTCCATACAGTATTGTTTAGATACCCTATTGTTGACTTTAATGGGCAAGGTACTTTGACTGTATAGTAGAGAATGAAAGAAGTGCAAAAAGCTTGTGTGGCAGGGATGAGGGGCTGTCCCCCCGCCCACCTCCCTTTCAGTTCTGTGCTTGGCCTTTGGCTGAGCAAAGGGAAATGGGGGTCATCTGACTGGCTACTGTGGGTCCCTCTCTCCCATTCATATTTAAATTAAACCCAGGCTTTTCAAAAGCAAGTTAGCTGACCCATCCTCCCGCCCTTTAGTTGGAGATCAGGAGCTATGATGCTTATGATGGTATGGTTATGAATGGATGCTTTTTTAGCTGTCAGGAAGGATATTTTTTCCAATTGGGCTAAATTGGCATGTATTCAAGTGGGTTTTTTCACCTTCCTCAATGTCTCCCTGCAGGCACAGTAGGTTTGGAAACAGTAGAATTTGAAGTTCATATAATGATGCTATGATTTCTGACTTGTTGCATGTTGCAGCTGGTGTCTAGTGAAGGTAAAAACAAAGGATATGTCTACACTGGCAAGTTTGCTCGAATTAAGGAAGCTTAATTCAAACTAACTAAAGCCATGGCTACACTAGGCTTTAATTAGTTTGAATTAAGGGCTTCCTTAATTCGAACTAATAAATTTGAATAGCCTATTTGAACTAAGGGTTAATTCGAACTAGTTAGTTCGAATTAACCAGTGTGGCCATGTTAGTTTGAACTAATTACTTAGTTCGAACTAACTGGTCCATTGAAATCAATGTAAATCACTAATTCGAACTAAACAAGTGCCATGAATGGCACTTGCTTAGTTCGAACTAATTTTTTCTAGTTCGAATTAAGTTAATTTGAACTAACTAAAATTAGTTTGAACTAGTTAGTTCAAATTAACTAATTCAAACTAATTTTAGTAAGTGTAGACATAGCCAAAGAGGGTGAGCTCCCAGAGATAATGAGACTCAAGATTGTGCAGGTGGACCTTGCTATTATAAAAGGTGGGGTGGAGGATCCTCAAGTCTTTGCAGACTAAAATTCTTCCCACCAGTCTGATGTCCTCTATCACTCCACCCCCTTCTGTGCAGGAGTGGAGGATTGAAGGAGAGATTTCACAACTGAACAAAATCCATGGGATAAAACTGGGTGAGTCTCCCCCAGTTCATGTAAAAAGCCCTGCAAACTACACTGGTATAATTAATAAAGTTATTGCTAGCCAGTTAATCCATCCAGTGTGTTTGTCCATTATTCACCCTCCTGTTATAGTCAATGATGTGTATTATACATATACTGACTTCTGTGTGGTCATTAGTTATATAAGAAATATATAGCCATTAGAAAGAAATCCTTATTTATCTAATACCAGCCACTCTAAATTCTTAACTTTTCCTGAGAGTGATTTGTTTTTATTATTAGAAAACTATACTTCCAATGTGATGAAAGCCCCTTACAAAAAGGAAAAAACAAATACTTCTGATAGAAAATTTGTTGATGACATTGTCAAGATTCTGATTATCCTGTTATGGAAAAGAGACTGACTCCAATACTTGTAACATACAGAACTCAATTCATCAATTTATATCTTGATCAGTTTAATGGATTTTTTAAATAAATATAAACATTTTGTTTTGATTAATTGCAAATATTGCTGCACAAAGAAATTCTAATTATTGAAGAAGAATAGTACAATTGCACGAGGACTATTGAGTAAATGGCACAAGAGACTACAAGGAATAAATGTCTATTGACAACTGTATCTATGCAAAAAAAAAAAAAGTACATAAAGTGAAACTGATGACATTTATATACTAGTAATTCATTGGAACAGCCAGGAATTCCATTGTCTCTGTTCAATGATTTCCACATGATTGAAACTCAAAATTTCAGATCAGAGAGGAGACAGCTGAAATGCTAAGTTCAAATTCAGCTTGCTACATTATTTGAACCTACATATAAGCCTTGCCCACTTGTTATCGTTGAGCAGGAATACTTATTTTCATTTCAAGGGGCACATGTGTGAGGGCAAAGAAGGGAGATACTGTGCCATATCTCAAGGAAGACATTAGACCAACTGAAATATTTGCAAAAACTAGTGAAACTTCAAGTTCTTCAGTAGGCAGCTATGAAAATGTGGAAAATATGAATGTAGGAGACACAAAATGTTTCCACATTTCTGAAAGTCATGATGTAAGCACATGACGCAATTCCACAAATTCTTGAATTCAGTTCTCCCACTGCTATTGATTGCTGCTGTGACTGTGGTAAGTCACTTAAATTTTCTAGCTAAATTTCTCATTCTATAATAGGGATAATTCTGTCTTCTCTCCTATTGTTACTGGGTTATTTAGCTAATGTGAATAAAAGGCTGTGGAGACTATAATTGCTATCTGCACAATATGTACTATACAATGGCACATGTATATTGAACACAGTTAATGTAACATACCAACATGTTTTATCTAGGTAATAGCTAATATTTGTAAAGTGCTTTGTAGGCTATATAATAAACTTCAGAGTCATGGGATAAACAGCATTTATCACACACCTTTTGACTGCCTCACCTATATGTTTCTCCCTACTCCAATTTCCACAGAAATTACTTTGGAGCAACTTCAAACTGCTACAATTTAAACACAAAATTTAAAAATATCTGCCAGAGAATTCTTCTCCCACCTTCAAATGTGACATTTCTCATCTATAATAACTTGCTTGTGGAAACATTTGAATTGGGATATGTGACAGGAATAGAGTTCAGGAACCTACAAATGATCAAATCTAGAAATAGGTTCTCTGTCATTAGAAAACCAGGAATAGCTTCTCCTCTGTGATACAGTCATAGTTCTTCAGATTTTATGGATAAAGATTATTCCTTTGCATCCAGTAAGAGGCAACTGAATTAGTTGAAATCAAGGACCCCGTCCGCCTACCATTTGCCTATAATTTCAATAGGATTTGCATACGTAGCTGATGAGATAATGAGATGTCAGGATTTTAAGACTCTTTCTCTATTTTTTTTCATAAAGCTTTAAAACATTTTAAACTGTCTTTCAGTTTTCATTTTTTTGTCCTGTCAAGTGCTTTAGTCAATCAGTCTAGGTGACTGACATCCATAAAGATAAGAGTTTTTGCAGTTTTACTCAATCTTATAACAATCATGGCAACAATAACACCTGTCTCAGGTGATTTCAGGTTCTATACAAAAGCTTGGGGCACTCCACATCCCTCTTTTGGTCAGGATTTGTTTATTTTATACTTATTTAAAGTTTCATATTGACTGCCCTTCCTATTACATCAGAGGCATTTTAGCAATCATGTGTCCAACCTACTGCTAATTATTGGAGACTCTCAATTATTTTGCTTGCTATTTTTAGCCATTTTCAGGCCTCTGCAGGAAGTTAGCATAAGTAGGGAAATCGGCGGGCAGGAATGGGGGCAGGAGGAGTAGACAGTGAACATGTAAAGTGAGCCTGGCTCTATGCATTCTCTCTCTATGAATATGCTGGGAAGAATGTCTGTGAAAAATCGGAAATGTGGATATATTTTTAAATGGTTAGTATGGGGAAATTTAACTATCAGACTAACAGCTTAAGAATTAAGCATTTAAGTTATTTCAGTTTATACTCACAAAGAGGTATGCTGATTTACTTATAATGTACACCTCTATTTATATGCACTTTGAAAATACACTGGGAACTCTATATATAATCTGAATGTGAGAAATTGTTTGGACTTCAGTCAGCTAGTAGAAGCATGGAAGATTATTCTTATTTTCCATGAAGCTGTTCACCGACTCAAAGAGCTGCAACTAGAGCTAGTTGGAAACCATAATTTCAGTTCCACAGGATTTTGTTCCGATTTGGAATGAAAAAGCTTAAATTTCCTGTGAAACAAAAATTCCAAATTGTAATTTTTCAGAATGTTCAAAAACTTTTCATTTTGGTAATGTTGTACAATACAATTATGAAAATAATACTTGACTGTAAAAGATTAAATTAATCAAAAGAGCAATCCAAATGATTTGTTTTAGCTTTTTCCCCATCAATAATTTTCTCTAAATCATCATATTTTTGTGAAGTGTTTTTATTTTCAAAGAAACTGCATTTTTTTTGCTTAAAAAAATCTTTTCCCAACAAATAGTTTTCAACCAACTCTGTTTGCAACATATTGAAAGAGTTTTAGCAAATGTTGCATTTGGTATCATGTCTGTGTATGGTTTATGATGTCATTTCAAATGTTTCTTTAATAGTGGGTTATATTATCTGATGAGCAATCTGCCTTTGTAGTATTCTGCCTGTAACATTGCTTTCTCTAACATTAAGTATCTGTATCTAGGAAAGGGCTAATAGAGGTTGTGAAAGTCAGTGAAATGCTTGTCCCTGCATTCCCTCTTTCCTCCTCCTCCTCCTCCCAGTTTCATTCTACTCTATAACTCGTAGGTCACTGCATACAGCTATTTCTTCTTCCTTTTCTAGATCCTTTTTTTTTTCTAGTTTAAAAAAAAAACTGTTTGCCCCAAACCACAACAAACCTACTTTCACATTGGGCTGCTCTTGCTCTGTTGAAGGCAGTTGTAGGATCAGGCCCGCTAGGCTATGTCTACACTTGGCCAAATAATTTTTGAGTGTAGACATGCTAAGTCGATTTAACAAAGTTGACTTAAAGTCGACTTTGTTAAGTCGACTTAGCAAAGTAGACTTAAGTCAACTTAAAGGGGACCCTGCCAAATCGACTTAGAGTGTCCACACTGGACGCCTAAGTCAACTTCTAGGGGCCAGGTGGACCTGGGACTGATCCACAGTGGCAGGGGGGCACCCCTTGCCAAGTGCCAGGGGGCTCAGCATTTGCCCCATTGTACCTGGGTACAATGGGGGCTGAGCAGGACAGGAACACTGGCAGGGCATAGGAGCAGGGTGGGCAGGGCTCTGTCCTGCCCTGTGGGGGGGGGGCATATCAGGCTCTGTCTGTGCCAGCCACCCTGGCAGGTAGGCAGTGGGGGAGCCCTGGAGCCCTTTAAGTCGACTTAAAGTCGACTTAGGGCTAATCTGTGTCTACACCGGCTAAATCAACTTAATAAAGTCAACTTAGCCAGTAAAGTTGACTTTATACTAGGTTTTATAAAGTTGACTTTAATATTCCTTAAATCTACTTAAGCTGTTGCTTAAGTCGACTTAAGTTGCTGCTTAAGTCGACTTAATTTGTAAGTGTAGACGCACCCCTTGTGCCTTTAGAACATCAGAAGTATCACTTCTCTTCTAAAGTTAAGTAGCCACATACCTTGAATATTTTGATCCTTTGTAGTCCACTATTCTCTAGATCCACAACTCCTCTCCATATCTATCTGTTTTTCTGACTCTCATTTCCAGTCATTGTCCAGACTAAACCAAGCAACTGTTTTATGTTGTTGAATGCTGTTTACAATTTAGCTTGTATATATCTTCAGCAAAGCGGTCTGTGATGTATGATAATGGGAGATGAAAAATCTCATTTTTAAAAGAAATGTTTTACTTGGAAATTGAATATGGTGAGGTTGGCAGCTCTTCAAATGATGCAAGACAATATGCTAAATAAGCTCTTTTGGTAAGTTAAATGGCACTTGAAATATATCCAAGAAGTTGTTTTCAGAGACCTGCAGAAAGTAAAGCCACTTACCACAGTGGTAAGTGTTTAAAGTATAACTCTCAACAAAAAAAAAGGTATGTAAATTCTCTAAAGAATAAATCTTAATGTCTTTAAAACAATTATGAGGAATTAAATGTTACCCACAGTTCCTCAAACCCTAATTTTACTCTCTGTGAGGCAGAATCAGGACATAAACAAGGGAAATGCAGCACGTCCATTTCCTGTATGACTGGCACAAACAAGTCAGACTCAACTGTTTTACTCAGAGCCTTTCCTTTTATTAGTCTCCAGCACTCTCACCGGAATGCCTTTCCTCAGAGGCTCTATTTTATTAGTCTCAAGCACACACAAACACAATGGGTTATAGAATACCCCAAACTAATAGGCTATGTCTACACTTGGCCAAATAAGTCGACTTTGCTAAGTCGACATAGCATGTCTACACTATAAAATTAAGTCGAGTTCAAGGGGACCTTGCCAAATCGACTTAGAGTATCCACACTGGATGCCTAAGTGGACTTGTAGGGGCAAGGTGGACCTGGGACTGGTTCATGGTGGCAGGGGGGGCATCCCTTGCCAAGTGCCAGGGGACTCAGCATTTGCCCCATTGTACCGGGCAAAATGGGGGCTGAGCAGGACAGGGACACTGGCAGGGCATAGGAGCAGGGTGGGCAGGGCTCTGTCCTGCCCTGTGGGGGGGGAGGCACACCAGGCTTTGGCTGTGCCAGCCACCCTGGCAGGGAGGGCAGTGCAGGAGCCCTGGAGCCCTTTAAGTCAACTTTAAGTCAATTTAGGGCTAATCTGTGTCCACACTGGCTAAGTTGACTTAATAAAGTCAATTTAGCCAGTAAAGTCAACTTTATACTAGGTTTTATAAAGTTCACTTTAATTTTCCTTAAGTCGACTTAATTTGTTAGTGTAGACGCACCCATAGCTACCCACTAGTCTGTTGCAGTTTCAAGTGATTCAGCCGCAGATTTTGTGCGGCTGACTTTCCCTCTGAGACAAGATCTTTCCAATTTGTCTATGAAGAAATCCACTTAACCCAAACCCACACTTACCTTCTTATACTCAAAAAGTTAATGAGACACATCTATCTATCTATCTATCTATCTATCTATCTATCTATCTATCTATCTCTGGTGAAAAGCAGGTGTTGTCACTAAAAAAGAATAGTTAAGCAAGCTGTTAGTCTTGCAGTACTTTCCCACATATTGACAATCCTGAAAGAATCCATACTTCCTGTTTTTTCACAGATGAATAGCCTACCATATGAAGGATGACATAGTCATATCCATTCCTTGAGATTGCTTCCCCCTCCCTCCCACTTTGCCTTAGTGATCTAATTTCCTATAGAGGGATACTGAATGCATTAAGCAAAATAATTGATAGTCCATTCTAATAATTGGTAGTGGCTTGGGCATCCAACTGGTTGCTCGAAGTGCCTCTCTACAGCACATGTTTCTTTTCAGCATTCCTGTTTCATTCCATTTTAACATTTATTTATTCCTTTGATCTGTCCTTTGAGATAAATGGGTGGGAAAATCTCAACAGTAATGAAACCTTTGAAAAATCATGTTCTTATGACAAAAGTAAAACAGCACATTGAGAATCACATATGCTACAATAGCAAACTACTATAGCAAACTAATATATTGACATAACTGTGGCTCTCAACAATGATACCTTTTTTAGGGCAAAGAGTCAAATTCTACCATCTTGGCCCAATTAAAGTCAATAGAAAAACAAAATAAAATAATGAGAAACTCAAGGGCTATGTCTACACTTACCAAAGTTAGTTCTAATTAATTAATTCAAATTAACTACTTCAAACTAATTTTAGTTAGTTTGAATTAAGTTAATTCAAACTAGCAAATTTTAGTTTGAACTAAGCAAGTGCCATGCATGGCACTTGCTTAGTTCGAATTAGTCAATTGCATTGAGCTCAATGTGCCGATTAGTTCGAACTAAGCACTTAGTTCAAACTAACATGGCCACATTGGGTTAATTCGAACTAACTAGTTCGAATTAACCCTTACTTCAAAAAGTATAAGCGAATTTATTAGTTTGAATTAAGGAAGCCCTTAATTCGAACTAATGAAAGCCTAGTGTAGCCAAGGCTTAAATTAGTTTGAATTAAGCTTCCTTAATTCGAACTAACTTGCCAGTGTAGACAGAGCCAAGGAGTCCAAGATTTCCCGCCTGTGCTCTGCTCACTGCTGAGATTCCCTGGTATAACAGCTATGCTGGTGGTTCTTGTGATATTATCACTAGTTAGTAAAAAACCAGATAAATGGAGGAAGGAGTTTTTCATGATTAAAGCCGTGTTTTGTGATTTAGGAGATCCAGTTTTTATTGATTGCTGAGCCTCAAATTCCCTATGTATTTTTCAGAACATTACTTAATCTCTTTCTCCCTGAGATCCTCATCTCTGAAATGGAGATAATATTTTCCTTCCCAACAGGAGTGGTTTTTGTGACAATAAATCCATTCAAGTTTGTGAAGTGCACAGATGGGGAACACAGGAAAGCCAATAAATAGAATAATCAGCTCATATCACAAAGGCCACTGAACAGATAGTAATAACTTTGGATTATTCTTGGGCTGGACTCAATCTATTATATTCTATAACCAAACCCTGAGCAAGCTTATCACCTTCAGTATCCTACTTCAGATAATATGGTATGTAATACTCTGGTTCAGCATATGTGATGATGTCTCCATTTAGTGGCTGCTCCCTACTACTATAAAGTCCTTTTCGGTCTCGGCAAAAGTTTTCCTTTTGTAAACATAGTGGAGGCCAGAATTTTTAATGAGTTTGATACTCACTGACTGCTGAGCTGTCTGTATCTCTGCAGCCATGAATTTATTAGTTTATTACTATCAGAATTTTATAATAAAACCAGAGCTAGTCAAAATTTTTCCATCAAAACTTTTTACCCAATTAAAAATAGCTTTTTGTTTTAAATTTTGTTTTGTTAAAAAACAAACAAAAATACAATCCAGTTTTTTTAAGATAAAAGTGCTTTTGGTAAAAAAAAATGGGTTTTTTGAAAATTGAAAATGCTTCAATTTCTCATTAAAAAAACAAATTCTCTAAAACAGGAAATATTTGTGTTTCTCCCTTTCTCACAGGAAGTATTTAATTTGCATTTTATTTAGCACATAATCCATCAAAAATGACTTTAGGTAATGTAAAAATGTACATATGGTAATGTGCACAAACCACCTAGAAGACTTCAAAATCTAATGGTAATTTTGCTATTGGTTTCAAGGAGTGCAGGTTTTCACTCGTGCACAGAAGTGTGAATATAATGACAGTTCATGTACAGAATTTCATAGGAAATATTTAGGGTCATAGTCTGTAAATTTAATCTCAGAATACAATTTTGAATGTAAAGATGAATGTCTTCAGCCATTTTGTTCCTATTTTTTTGCATTAGTGTTTTTTTCTATGAAGTATCTAATACTTCAGATTACAAGATGATTTTCTTTGAGCACAGTTGTGCCAGAAAGATAATAAGGGGATAGTTCTTAAAAAACTCATTAACCATTGATTTAATTCACACCAAGTTAGCCTGCTGTTTGTATGATGGATGATGATTCATCCTCCAAGAACTCTTGACCTTGATTAGTAAACTCAAAAACTAGATAATCAACTACATTTAGGATCTATTAGTGTTCTCCTTTAGGCAAGCATAATGCTTGTTTTAAAAATAGGTTAGAAAATAGCTAGCCATGAAGAACATCCAACACCATACCATTCAGTAGAAGCAATGTGAATGGTTTTGTAGGGCATGTTGTTCATTCCTTTTTAATGTTAAATTTCTGGTTTAACATTTTTTATAGAAAATATTATATCTCCTGATAAAAGAATAGATAAAATAATTTTGCAGCAAGTTTCCCCACACTTATGCAACTGATGATCTCTTTTAAATTGATAGTGAACATCTTAAGACTTCTAAGCAGGTGATGTTTTATAACCATATACATACCAGAAATAACAACTAAATATGAAGTTTGAAAAAGTGAACTTACATCTCTTTTATACTTTATCTAAGGAAATGCCACAAACAGAACTTCCGAACACATCACAGACTGTGAGTGTGAACAAAGCCAGTATAAAACCGTACATATATCATGCATTTGCCATCATGTTTCTGCATTTTTTTTAATTTTTTCTTTTTTGGTTTGGTCATTGGAACTGCTTATTGCTGTCCTTTTAATAAAAACAATCTATGTTTCTGAATCACCCTTTGGCCTGAACTGAGTGTCAAAATGACTGGGCAAAGTAGGTGATATGGTCACATGAGACTCATCACAACTGCACCTTCAGGCTTGAATGTTTCGCTCTCTCACAAGTTGTTCCAGTTCAGTGGTGTGTTTTGTCAGGACCTTGAGCATGGGTATCATGAAAGCCTGTTAAAAGTGTTGCTTGTGTCAATAGCTGCAGCGAAGAGAATGGATTTCTCCATTGCAAAACACTGGCTTTGCTGTTAGGATCAAGTCAAACACTAACTCATTTAAAAGGCTGCAGTGATACTTGCACGTTGTGTCATACATTTTTGTTTTGAAAGGAGATGAGCGCAGTTTTATATAAGGGAAACTCAGTAGCACACACTGAGGTTTAATGTTGTTTTATTGGAAGGGGGTGTGCCAGTCTATTGTACACACCTAGGTCCTGCTGTAGTCTATACTGAACGGCGAGCTAGGATTCTCAGGTTTATCAGTTTGGTAATTTCAGAGAAGTACACTATTCTATCTGTCTCTCACAATCTGCACTCAACACTAGCTTACAATAATCAGGTGTCCATAAAAAGACCCACTATTCCAGGGCTTACTTTTCATACCCATTTCTGATCAGTTTAAAAGTATGGATTTTTTTCTTTGATAAATTTAACATTATTTATGTCCCCTGCCATGTCCCATGGACACATTCTGTAACTTTCCCTGCCAGGGGTCACAACGTAGATATGTACCTTTAATCTACCCCTGATTACTTGCATATTTAATCCTTTCCCCCACTGCTATGGCGCTTTAGACTATGCATATTTTGCAGCAGGAGCTGTGGCTTCCTTGTTGTTTGGAAAGCAACCATCACGTAGTGGGCATTCAGCAGACACATCACTAATGATAGTTTCCAAAATAAACCACTTCACAGACTAGGGAGCTGATTGACTGATTGCAGCTACACCGGACTAACTCCATTCACTTGAGGAAAATAAGCAATCAGTTCCCTTGTCACTTCTTCTCCCTGCTCCCACTCTTAATCCAGCAACTGCCTTCTTTCTGTGCCACCATACACTCTCCTCACAGTTGGCACAACAGTTTCCTCTGCATCTCCTCTCTTGTGGCTCAGCCTCCCTGTATCTCTCTGACTCTCCATTCCCTACTCCAACCCCTTTTCAAATATAATCTCAAAATGTCTTTTCTCTCTTGCCTGGTTCTTCATGCCATTCTTCTGTAATATTTACTGCTCACTGGTTTGCATTTTTTAAAAAAAAAATTCTTTAAGCCACTTGGAGAGAGAGTTTTCATGACAGAAGCTATAAAAGCTAAACTATGCCTTAGATTTATTCACCCAAGCCTTACTAAGGATCCCGTTTTAATCTTAGTCACAGTGTGCACGATAGCACATTAATTTAGAGCCTTTCATCTGAAGATCTCAAATTGCTTGTCAAAAGTTAATTCATATCTCAACTGCCTAGAAGCTAGGTAGAATCATTATACCCATCTTGTAGCTGGGAAAACTTAAGGAACCAAGAAGTTAAGGGCCAAAGGTGTTTGCAAAGGCATTTAGAAACCTAACGCTCAATTATTTTGGTGGGTGTTAAGCATTTGAATACATCTAAAAATCTGGTCCTAAATGACTTTTCTTTCTATGACCATACAGTGAGTCAGTAGAAGGTCAGAAAGAGAATCTAAGAATAATTTATAAGAATTTATATTAGAACCCGAGCTGCTGCTCTAGTAAACCAAAAAAATTCTCTACAAGAACACACAGGAGATTTTTTTTAACTGTTGTCTTTTAGCATGTGGACTCTTACATTTTTCTGGAACTACCTTGAGAAGGTTTTTGTTCAGAACAAAAGAAGAGAATAGTTGCCTTTTATTGCCAGTTCCCTAATCTGTGGAGAGCCAACTGTGATATGTTCCTTCCCACTTCCCTTGGCTTTGTACTGCTTTCTTGGCCAAAAAAGTGGACTCAATATGCCCAAGGTGATCAGGAAAAAAGGTCTGTTGTGAGGAGCAAAGGAATCTGATAATAACTGAGGCAAGCTATCACTGGAACAGGGAAAGCAATGCTGGAGTGTATCAGGTGGGAGGAAAAGCAGAACATTAGAGTTTATAGTTGCTATTGTCACTGTTTATACTTTATCACCTTATTTTTTTCCCTGCACTTCAGTTCCACTTCAGTGTTTGCTTCTATCTCTTATGATCTTCTTCTTTTAAAAAGCTCTATATGTTTTATTTTGTTTTAATTTATTTCTGGCCAGCCATCAGCTTGATGAACCAACTGCTAAAGGCCAAGCACAAACTCACTTGCCAACATAGCTTATGTATTCCTGTCAATTTCTGCCTGCTGAAAACATACTTCTTTTTGCATCTGCCAGCAATGGACAGGACATGAGCCAAGAATCAGTCATCAGATCTTTCTTTCCAAGTTGTGTCATGTTGCACGTTTAGAACCTAGACAGGACACACTGTATTCAGCACCATTTTATTTATTTTTAAAAAGACAATAAGGTTCAATTAATTTATTGTGCTTTTATTTCAGGGTATTTGATGGTTCACAAAGCAGAAGGACAAGCTTAATTTTTTGTGAGAAAGATGAAAGAAAAAATGTAAAGCCCTCCTAATGTGATTTCATTGAATGAAATACTTTCTTTAGCTCACGGCAAGCCATTCAAATGAGACTAAAAGCCTTACATGAAAAGGTTATATTAATTTGCCAAAACTTGTTGAGAATTCTTATCTATGTAGCTAATCTGAAGCAATATTTCATTAAAATATGTGAAACTATTGCTGTTGTTTTCTGTTACATTAGACCGGTGTGTCTCAAGTGATGTTCTGTGGAACGTCGGTGCTCCACGGTTATAGTGAAGGTGTTCCGTGACCGATCCCTCCCCCTCTCCATCGGGTGGGTCAGTGGGAGGAAGGAACAATGCAGCAAGCCAACATATGCCTGGGAGATTTAAAATGCCCCAGCCGCAGCAAAGCTTCTGGGTGCACATTGGAGTCCACCGCCGCCTTGCTCCTTTGCTGCAGCTGGGGCATTTTATATTTCCCACTGCTATTAATGTCTGCATCAAAATTGCTTGGACATAACTTCAATGGTAAGACTTTCTTTGACAAACCTTACTCCAAAAATAGATAACCTTTGTTTTAACATGCAGGCCCAAAATTCCCATTAAAACTTCAGTAATATAATTTTCAGTTCTAAGTTTGTGCATAATCATTATGTATATATTATTTAGAAATAAACACATTATATTTGTAAAATTGTATTTAATTCTGCTTCCTGAATTATTTTTGCAGGAATGTGTAGTGTGCAGATATTATAAACTTTACAGCTGGTATATACTGGCTTTTTAGAGAAAGTTTTTATCAGGTGTTCTGTGTAAAGTAATTAATACCTTGAGGTGTTCCCCAGTCCACTAATGGTTGAGAAACACTGCACTAGACGCTGATGCTGCATAGATTGTACTGGACCGGGTTTAGCACCAGGGATGTCCTCCTCATGAATGGGGTTCTGGGTACTACCATGATACAAATAAATAATTCTAATTACCAATGAACTTGATGCAGGCAGGAGTATTTCCATTGACTTCAGAGAATTGGGGATCAAACCCTTAATAAACTCTCTTCAGAGCTCTAGTTTGTCATGCTATAACAACAATCTACAATTATTAAGTCTGAAGAACTCTTGACTATGTTAGAGACCAAAACTAAATCATAAATTGCAGGTACAGGAACAAGACAATAGAATAGTTCTAGTCTGAATATGACTATAAAAGTGACATTGGTTCCAGGTTTATTGACTCTAAGTAACTTGCAGGAAAATGTGGTTAGTCTACAAGTAAAACATTATTTTGTTTTATAGTTACGAGCAGTGCATATTCATCCTGGGATCTGAAAGCCATGCTAGCTTCGTACTTGCTTACACATCACTGTTAATAAAGATTTTAGAAGCCTCTTTCTTGTTTTACATGTTTATACCTCTGTCTTCAAATTCTGCTCTCACTTTAATTGGCACACCTCTTTTTCTCAATGGGGGTTTGTACAAATGTAAATGAAGACAGAATTTAGCTGTGCTAATGTGAGCTAACAAGTGTAATAATGTGCAAGCCAGAATAGAAACTAGCTCACTTTCTTATTGCTCTGCTGGCTCAGCAGTGTTGACAAGATCATTGTTTTAAGGAAACATTTAAAGAGAAGGGAAATTACTTGGAAGGCCTATGACAGGCATGGCTTAGAAATACTGAAAAACAACCTTGCCATGATGCAAACCCCTATGAGTGTCTAATTTAATAATGTACCTGTTACTCTGTAAATCGCATCTGTTACTTTTTAAATTAAGCCTGTAGTTTATAGGTTTCTACAAATGGTCACCCATTCATATTGTATCAGTAAGCAATGCAATTTTTAGACAAGGTTTCTCTAGCTTGAAATATTTTGTTCATGGTATTTTATGATTAGTTTAAGTGAATTTACTTAACACTCCTGTTATGAGACAGGAAGCTTAGGGATATGTTTGCTGAGAGTGCTTCAGTTGTTTTTGTTTTTTTAATTTCTCTATATCCAGGTCATCGTCCATATAGAGAGGTGATTTTCAGAGACACTAACATCATAGAATGTGATATTAGTGATAAAGTTTTCCACTTACTTTAGTTATTCATTAAATAATGTATATAGACCCTTACAGAGACTACTTGCTGTACAGAAAAAGATTGTTTCCTGAAGACCCTGTAATTTAATAAATGTTGTGAAGGGGAGGGAAATGATGAAAGAAAAAGCCATTCATAAACCAGTGACATTTCATGCATGAAGCATCTGAGGAAGTAGGATTTCACCCACAAGAGCTCATGTGATAAATAAATTTGTTAGTCTTTAAAAGTGCCACAAGACTCCATGTTTGTTTTGATGCATCTTGTTTCCCTTCTGCATCAGAACCAGGGACAGTTACATGGAACCCATGGGCCCTATTTTCCTCTTCTATACTAAATATAAGCAAATTGCATAGCATTGTCTATCATTAAGATCATTCTACACTTCTCATTTAAGACCCTGATTTTTGTTGATTTTAACTTTGTCAAACTTCAACTATTTGAGCTAGTTTTTTTTAGTGGGTTTCTGCCTCAGACTGAATTTATTTGAAAGCTTCAATTAAAATTGTTTAGAGATTTCTAAGACTACTGGGGAAAAAATAAGTTGATTTGCCCCTGTGTTGTGTTGTTTTTTTTAAAATCCTACACTGGTTTCATTAAGGACCATTAGTGCTTACATGTTTTTGAGCAAAACCTCAGATTTTCTTGAACAAATTTGAATGCTTTCATAGTAACAGCAAAAGTCATATTTCTTACACAAAATCTAGTCCTTGACAAATTTTATGTTTAGAAGATTTAAAGTGTGGCAGATTCCCTCCACAATGAGAAGGCACCATGCCCTGTCATATCATGTATGCAGCCAAATGGGTACTGCTGCAGAGGCTGAGCATGGCATTCCCTGTGAGTGTTGCTTTCAGCTATTGCAAGCCACTGTAGCACTAGACATCAGGATTGATACCAAGGGGACGGTTTCTCCTGTGCTCTCAGTGTTCCATCTGCTGGCACCCAGGCAGCATGACGTACAAACCTGCCCAATTAGAATGCAAAAGGGGAAAAAGCCAAACAAAGTGAAGGGAGATAGACAAAGTAGACTGGAGCCCAAGGAGCTGTAGAGGAGATTATGAGTAGGAGCTGGTGGGATGAACAGTGACAAGGATTGACTGGGCAGAGGGACTGAGATTAGGAACGAGTGGGTGGGAGGAAGACTATGAAGGGACAGGGATGAGGACTGTATCATAATGCATATTTATAAGAAGGCCATAGAAGACAAGCAAAATGAATTATCTTCATTGGTCTTGATTGGAGCTATTCTTTTTTTGTGAAAAATCTGAGGACTTGTACCAGGTTGGGATGTCAGTAGAGATGGTTTTGGAACAAATGATAAATTAACAGTAATAAGTCATCAGAACCAAGCGGTATTCCCTCAAGACATCTGAAGGAACTCAAATGTGAAATTGTAAAACTAATAACGGTGGTATGTAACCTGTCACTTAAATCAGCTTCTGTACCAGATGACTAGAGGATAGCTAATGACACTATTTTTTTAAAAAGGTGAACTTGGCAATTACAGGTTGGTAATTGGTTGAAGCTGGGGTGAAGTACCCAAATATCAGACATACAGATTAACATAGTATGTTGGGGAGGAGTCACCATGGCTTTGTAAAAGAAAATCATGCCTCACCTGTCTATTAGAAATCTTTGAGGGTGTCAACAAGCATGTAGACAAGGATGATCCACTGGATGTAGTTGACTTTCATAAATTTTGTGACATGGTCCCTTAAGAACAGCTGTTAAGCAAAGTAATCAATTGTGGGATAAGAGGGAATGTCCTCTCTGGATTAGTAAATGATTAAAAGATGGGAAACAAAGAACAGGAATAAATGCCCCCAGTTTTCAGAATAGAAAATGGTAAATAGTGGATTCCTCCAAGGATCTATACTGGGACCAATTCTGTTCAACCTATTCATAAACAGTCTGGGAAAGGGAGTAAACAGTGAGATGAGAAAGTTGCAGAGAATACAAAAATAAACAAGACAGCTAAAGTCAAAGCAGACTTGAAGAGTTAGAGCAGATTCCCAACATTTTTAGCTCGAGGGCCACACATATCATTTTTACAATCCTGAAGGGCCACAAGCCTCTGCCAGCAGGTTCCCCCAAAAGCTCCTCCCATCTTCCTGGCTACAGCAGGGAAACCGCATGCATCTTCAGCTCTGTACACTCTATCTGGCTCCCAAGGCAGTGGCTCCCATTTGCACCCAAGGGGATGGAAGGTCAATTCTCTCCCTCTGGCTCCAGCAAGAACCCTAGCACCCAGGGATCTCAGCAGAGCCCTTTGCACTTGCTACAGCCAGAGGGATGGGAGCACTAATCTCTGATCCCTTTAGTTGCAGCAAGGAGTTTGCATCGGTCTTTTAGTCCTGCTGAAAAGTGCTCCACTTGGGTCTTTAAGCAGTAACTCCATTCTGCAGCCAGCAGGAGGGGAGTCGAGGGCCACTTTGAAAGCCCCTGAGAGCCACTTTTGGCTCCTGGAACACAGGCTAGGAACCACCGAGTTAGAGGTATCTCAAAAAGTTAGGCAACTGGACAAAGAAATAGCAAATTAAATTCAATGTTAATAACTGCAAAGTACTGCACATTGTAAAACATGATCCCAATTATACCTACAAAATGATGGGGTCTAAATTAGCTGTTAGCATTCAAAGAGATCTTGGAGTCATTGTGGATAGTTCACTGAAAACATCCACTCAATTGTAATGACAGTGAAAAAACCTAACAGAATGTTAGGAACCATTACTAAACGGGTAGAGAAAAAAAAGACAGAAAATACCATAATGCCACTATATAAATCCATGGCAAATCCCTGAATGCTGTATGAAGTTCTGGTTGCTCAATCGCAAAAAAACATGCATGGGAATTGGGAAAAGTGCAGAGGAGGTCAACAAAAACAATTAGGGGTATGCAATAGCCATACGAGGAGAGCTGAAAAAGACAGACCATTCAGCTTGGAAAAGAGATAACGAGGGTGGAGAAAAACATAGGGGCCTAGGGGAAATCCCCAATTTCTATAATTTCTCTCTTTCTACTAGAAAGTATCCATAGCTTTCACCTCTTCTATCTGCTGTCTATGGCACAGTTTCCTAAGAGAATCTCATTGTCCCTATAGCTGAAATAGACTAACACTGGAACTAAGACAAACAGGTGTTCTTTCTTGTGTCCTTCAAACATTTTATTTAAGTATCCATTCCCCCCTTAATTTTCTTATTGAGAAGATTTTTATCCAGAACTACATGATAAACAGTTATTTTTAGTGAAAATCATCTGACAAAATACTTGCAAATTATTGTATCGAAATTTCACTCATCACAGTCACGGCTGATATAGAATTGCTGCTTCTTTTGGATTAATTAATTTAGCAAGACAAGTTGTGTTCATAAAATGTGTCTTCATCTGATTTCTCTGGTTATAATTATGCCTCGTTATCTTTCACTATAATCAACATTTTGCCACTTTTATCCCCCGCTCCCCTCTTTCTTTTTAACCTAAGAACTCAGGGTAGAAATAAATTCCTCTGGCATTCCTGATAGATAATTTGAACTTTTTTAGTTGATTTTTTTTTCTTCATTTTATTTCACCATTTTTTTCCCAATACTTTTTTTCTAGTTTCCAGTAGGGATCAAAAGCAGAAGTGATGACATACCCCATGAGAGAGGCTTTTCCACACTCTTTTTACTGGTCTGAATGGAAGCATGGAAATATGATGAACAAGCCTGTTCTCAAGAGATTGCTGGTTCAATTTTGTGTACTCAATAGATACGGAAAGTTCAGATGAAAACTGAGATAAAACTAAAAATTTGCAACAACAAATTGTATTCTTCACACTTTTCAGATGATGAAATACTCAGAATTGGATCAGACCCCCCACAAATCCATTTATCAGCAAGTTAAATCAAAAGTTTTTCAAACTTTGGGGGCCATTGATACCTGTTCAGTTAGAGAAGCCTTATGGCATCTCTCACTTACCCCGAGAATCTTGATTAGCAAACAACTGATGCATGTTTGAGGAATTGCAAAAATGTTTTCCAGCCACGTTTGTACAATTCTTGCCTTTTGTTCTACATTATTATGCTCCTCAGCTATGGCACAGGATTGAGGGCACAGTGTTCCTACCCATACAGAAGCAGAATTAGGAGCCCAGCACACAGCTGAAGTATTTTTTATAACAGAAGTTCTTAATGTAGAATTTGAAAATAATTTTCTGGGAATTGAGACTATCTCCTTCCCCGATACCTCCTTTTTAGTCCTTTAATTTAAAAATATAATCCCTCTCCCTTTTTGTTTCAGAAATTACCTCAGAAATGAACTGAGTTTAAACCATCAAAGTGGAGCCTGTCTGAATCTTCAGACAGGCTGAAAGAGTAACATGGCAGTTAGTTTAGTGTGAGGGTACCGGGTCTGGGTTGTATTGGTGGCCAGTGAAATACAGAAGGTCAATCTAAATCAGAGGTCCCTAAACTGTGGGAGTTGCCCCCATTTAGGGGGCATGACCAGGTCCAGGTCAGGCCCATGGAGAGGGAGCACCACTCACCCCATTTTCTCCTCAGTGTTGCTCTGGCCCTAACGTTGGTCCCCAGTCACAGCACGTGGCCTCGATGCCTGCCCCCTTCCCCCCCACCCCCCCAGCACCCAGCCCCTGCCTGGGCCAACAGGCCCTAAGATGCCATGACCCCACTCCCAGTTTTAGTCCCTAACCCTGACTGCAGTATCCTGTGGAAAATGTTGAAAACTACTAATTTATAATATTTTCATGCAAGTCAAAAGCAAGAAGCCTTTTTCCCCTTTTCCAAAAAAGATGCATAAATATAAGTGAAGATTTATGAACGAAGATGGAACATTTTTCTGCACAATTACTAAATGGAGGCATAGCACTGATATTAGATGGATGGCGGACAATAATCAAAAGTGCACACTTTTGTGTAGGAGTTAAAGGCAACATGCTCATCCAAATGTCAGATACAGTAGTATTATGATATGACCTATGAACAGAAGCAATGTGCATTGATGCATGCAGGTGTTTTAATTTTCATAAATAACAGATGAATAAAAGTATCTTTTTAAAACTGGTACCACACTGAACACATGTACCAGATATTTCTGTGCTAGACATATGGAGAACACCCCTTTTCAGACAGATTCAGATAGTTTTCAACCAATAAATATTATTACTTACTAATTTCTATTGCCAGCTGTTTTACCAGCATGCTGGTTATTGCTTATCATAAATAACAACAGTGCTTTACTAATAGCTTTTTAACGAGAATTAAATAATTGCTCCATTAATATAAAGTGTACTAATTTGTTCTACCAATGCATTCAGTCTTCTGCCTGCTAAGCATATATTCAAAGTTATGGGTTTCCTTATTATTTTATAAAGTACAAATAATTATGCGATAGCTCCATAAATAGGTGACACTTTGAATGTTTCAGGCCACAGTTATCTTGAAGTTCTTTTTATTGCTATGAAAATTGGTAATAATACAAAGCTATGTTCTGAATCCCTTACTTGCACTGAGTGTAGTGCTTGAAGAAGAAGTTCAGACACAGGTCCATAGTAGTTAATAAGTAATGACATTAATTGTAGAATGACTATATCAACATAATAGGTTGTTTGCTTACTAATTACAAACCCATTATAGGATACATAGAAGGAGGATTATTTTTATCTGTTAAATTATGATAAAAGTCATATAGCTGTTAATTTATTTACTTAGGATGAGGTCCTAAAGTTTTACTCTGGTTTTTTACTCAGGCATTTTTTTCTGGCAGAAAGACCCATTAATTTCAGTGAAATCAATGGGCCTAACCTTATTGTTCTTACCTACTTTTTAGGTAATATTTACTCAGGCCAAAATCCATGAAGAGACTTAAGAAGGGCAATGTTGTGCATTGCAATACCTAACTTTTAGCCACAGGGACTGTAGTTAAGTACCCTGGAAACCGCAGACCCTTGGTTAAGTGCTTAGACTTCCTCTACAACTGAGAATAGGATCCACAAAAGCTAGCATGCTAGGTAGGTAGCCACTGAAGCTAACCAGTGAGAAATGCTGAAGAGAGGAGTATGTCCTAACTTCTATCCCTTTCAGGGAGTTAGGTACCTAAGTCTGGGTTGCAAGGAGGTGTCAATCTCTTCTAGCAAGAAACAACTTGAACCCCCTGTCCTCTAGCAAGGGACCCAAGACATTTCTTGTACGAACAGTGGCAGCTCATGTCTAACTCCACAAAACATAGGCTGTAGTGAGGAGGATGAGGACTCCCTCATAATCTTTAGCCCAGTGGTTAGACCACCTAGGCTATTGGAATGTATTTCCCGCCCCCCTGCCTGATGAGAAGATATTTGAACTCCCACTTCGAGTGCCCTAACCACAGGGGTTAGACCACCGGAGTCAGTCTCACTGAGTGTCTGCCTCAGTATTTGTTATTATACTATGTGGAATGGCTTCAACAGGGAGATTCAGAGAGACCTGAATCAGAATATGATATAGTCCAGTGGTTAGGGCACTTAACTGAGAATGAAATCCCCAGTATTTTTTTTTTCCTTCTCAGGTAGAGGGGAGATTGAACTGAAGTTCCCTACACCCAAGGAAAGTATTCTAAACACTTTGCTAAGGATTATAAGGGAGGCTGCCTACTTTTCACCAATCTTCTTGGGTATGTCTTTACTTGCACCTTAGGTTGACTTAACAACGCTTAAGTCGACCCACAGAATGCTGCATCCACACTGGGTGCTTCCGTAAGTTGACTTAATAACTCCATCTCTGAAAGTTGACTTAACGGGTAAGTCAACCTTGTTAGGTCAACTTAAAGCTATTGTGGACAGGGAATAGCCCTAAGTTGACCTAATTGGAGTCAGGCTGGAGAGAAGGGGAAAGCCATGGCCAGGGAAGATCGGGCTGGGGAGAAGGGGTGAGCTAGGGCCAGGGAGATGGGCTGGGGAGAAGGAGAGCCGCGGCTGGGGAGGAGAGCCGCAGTCAGGGGATCGGGCTGGAGACAGCTGCGGCCAGGGATCGGGCTGGGGATGAACCACAGCTGGGGGATCAGGCTGGGGAGAAGGGACACAGGCATGGGGCTGCAGGGGTGTCTGTGAGATGTGCGTGAGTGTGCGACTGCCCCTGCGCTGCCACGCACCTATGCAGCTTAGATGGAACATAGCTTTAGGGCCCCACAACACTCCTCCATCAACATAGCATCTGCCAGTGTGGACGCAAGCAGTCAACTGGAGTGTTTAGTGTGGACGCTATAAGTCAACTTAACAAGGTCGACTTTAAGTCGATTTAACAGAGCCTCTAGTATAGACATAGCCCTTGTGTGTAATTAAGCATGCTGAGTGGACACCTACCAAATAAGCCTCCTTAGTTAAGATAGGCAGGACAAGCCTATCTTCACCTAACTTGTGCTTATACATGAAATAGGTATTTAGGTATCTGACTCAGACAGGAGTGTGCTTGCAGCGAAGGAGAAATGTAGGTGCCTAAGAGAGTTTCACAGCAATAATTTAGGTGCTGAGTGAATTTAGGCTTCTACAGGGTAAAGCGACAGTTGAACAGGAAATTGATGGATCACATTGGTGGCTGTATCTTGGCTTTAAGTGCCCATGTCCCTTTGTGGATCTAAGCCTCTGTTTTCATTCATGTGAATGAGTAAATCCTGCAACAGCAATTCAGGATTTAGTTCAAGTGGTGGTTTGCCTGAGTAAGGAAGGAATAAAAACTGCATAACCACTTCAGGGTTTGTGTCCATGGATAAAATTCACTTCTGTGAAAAGAGGCATGAAGCCTATATAATCTGTATCATGGGGGCTTCAGTGGGACTTTAAATGGTACATACAGTTTATGTTAACCCTTTGCATTGGAAGAATTTTCTCCATATCTAAAGATACTTAAAGATAAAAAAATATGGAAAGGTAGATATATTAAGTAGAATTTCTGCTTACCTTGTAAGTTCCTAGAAGATCATAATGCAAGGCAGTTGATCTCAATGGTTGTGTTAGTATCTTGTCATTAAATTAATAGCTGTGCTCACTGACATAGAAAAATCTCATGCAAATTTTGTTTTTATTCTTTTACTTTTCTGATGAAATTCTGTGTGCCTATGGGGACTTTGTTGTCCAGTATTTTTACATCTATAGAATTCTTTTTCTAGGTGACTATCCTCTGACATCCTAGACCCATTTAGAATACAGATTTTATGCTTACAATCAGAAGTCTGTTTTTGTTCAGCTTTGGTGGGTTTTTTTTTTCTTTTTATGAAGCATATGCTATGTTCCTGTTGTTTCTAACAAAATGTCCTTGATTCCACCCAAAACTGTAGCCATGGTGAGTATTTTTGTAATGCAACATATTAAATCTAATTGCTGAAACTTTAAGACATATATTCTGAAAAGTCTGTTTAAGTAAATATAACTCAGAGATGGAATTTTTTCCTTCCTGGCTCCTTTCATATACCAATTTGGAAGGTCTGATTCCGCTGTCATTTATAAAAAAATAACTCCATATAGATCACTATAGGTACAACAATGTAAAACCCGTGTAAATGACATCAGATTGGCCCCAAATCCTCAGGATTTCATTTCAGTAATTGTTCCCCTCTATAACTTTACACTTTCAAACCTCTAGCAGATGGAATGGGATTGCCTTCAGGTTCCTGCAAACTCACTCCTTTAAGGCCTGGAAGAGTGGGAGTAGTTATTCTGTGACAACCAACAGATCTTTCATTCTTTTGGAGCTAAGCTCACATTCTCCCAGTTGACAAAATGGTCAACAAACATGTGGTATAGGAGGTATGATCTATAATCAGTGTTATAGCCATGTAATATAATTAGCAAGATATTAATTTATGAATTAAAAATCTAAGAATTAAAATCTAATTATGGTCACAGAATGTTGTAGTGATAATAAATTAGTTGCAAATATCATTGACTTGATTCAAAGTAAGATCAATAAGAAGAAAGGCTTTTTCCTTGCTTGGAACAATATATAAGAGATCGGTTTAGGAAGTTATCAAAAGTGAGCTCAAGTAGGCTGCCTCTATACTCCAGCTTCAGATTTGGTATCTAACTTTCCTATTTTGTATTCCGCTATATTAACTACATTGCTTGTTTGTCCTGCTTAAATAAAATTTCATCTGGGTTAGTTATTACCAGTAAACCCCGGGCTCCTGCTGACAGCAGGAGAGCTGGGGGATCGGGGGGG
>ML685785.1:14073173-14101368 GCA_007922175.1 Pelusios castaneus | reverse complement strand
CCTTGTCCCCCCCACTCCTCTAACCCAGCCACTCTCCTTGTCCCCCCACCCCTCTCCAGGCCTCCCTCCAGCCCCTTCCCAGCCCCCTTACCTGGCCGGAGGCTCGGAGGTGGAGGGACGGCCGGCAGAGCGGCTTCTGGGCCAGGCCGCTCCGCCCTGAGTACGCTCTGTCTGAGTGTGCTCAGGGCGGGAGATTTGAATCTCCCCAGCCCGGCCAGCAAGACGTGGATTCAGCTGCTCCGCGCGCACAGCTGTGATGCGCGCGCAGCTGCGTCCCCGCCGTGCATATATACAACTCTCGTTTAGTTATATAGATTCTAGAGCACCAAAGCACCTCTTAAGTTAACAGAAAGATTGGTGAGAGTTCCAATCACATTAAAAAGATTGGATCCTGGCTGCAAAGCTACCATTTGAAATATTAATAATTAAAATTAATAAAGAATCATAAGGACAGTAATTAATAAATGCATGCTCCTCTAGATCTGCATCGGATAAACCCATATTGCTTTCCATTAATTACTTATGACTCATTCAGAGCCTTCACGATACACAACAAGCATTCTGTCCTTTTCAAAAACAAGATGACAATTTTCAGCAGGTTTCTATGTTCATAAAGGGGCAGACCTGACATTTTTCAGAAACTTTTTGCTGCAACTGCTATTCTTGAAATCAAATTAGACTGAATAGTCTGCCTATTAGGGGAGAAATTTGGTTACCTTGAATTTCTTAATTGGCAATTAGCTGCATTGGCAGTCAAGGATGAATCAGCATCTCAAAATTGGGTCAGTTTCAGAAACATTGGATATACAAGGCTGTGGGAGGTAAAAAAACAAAACAAAACAAAAATGTAATGTACTAAAAAAATAACTGGTGACTGACACCAAATAAAAGAAATGTAAAAAGGGGCTAACGGAGGGTACAAAATGTTTGTATAAACTGTCCATTACTATTAATAACTAGTGATATCCTTAAAGCTGGTAAATGTTCTGACAGCTATTGTTCCCTCAGCCTCCTACATATTGCCAAAACATTAAACTAGGTTTATCAGAATAAACAGCTGTCTGTCTTCATAGATAATAAAGCCAGAAGGGATCACTATGATCATATAATCTCACCTCCTGTATAACCTAGAGGATAGAACTTCCCTGATTTAATACCTGTTTGAACTAAAGCATATATTTTAGGGGGGGAAAATCCAATTTTAATTTTAATCTTGCCCATGTTAGAGAATTCAACACAACACTTGGTAAACTTACAAAGGATTAAAGATCCTCGATATTTAAAATATGCCTTATTTCCAATACGAATGGAAAATGTTCCAGTCATTGGCTCTTGTTATACATTTATCTGCTAGAGTGAAGGATTGATTATCAATTTTTGTCCCCCATGTAGGTATTTACAAATTGTGATCAAGTCACTCTTTAACCATATTTCTCAAGATAAATATATTGAATTCCTTGACTTTATCACTACAAGGCAACTTTTCCAATGCCTTCATCCTCTTCCTATCTCTTTGCTGATCCCTCTCCAATTTACCAACATCTTTCATGTATTGTGGACATAGTGCCCCAGCAGTCTGTGTACCACTGCAAAATAGAGAGTAATACAATGGTAGTACTCCTACCTGATATTCTTCTGATTACCTCAGGAGTAATGGAAGCATGTTAGACAAGTTTCTACAATAGATCATAGGGTGCATCTACACTTACATATTAAGTCAACCTCAGGAGGCTTAAGTCGACTTAAACTACTCCGCATCCACACTGGGCTTTCCTTAAGTCGACTTAAGGAAAAGTTAAGTTGACCTAATAACACCTTGATTTAGGTCAATTTAACACTTAAGTCGACCTCATTAGGTTGATTTAAGCCAGGGTGGACGGGGATTAGTGCCTAAATCCACCTTATTAAATCGACTTAAACTGTTAAATCGACTTAATAAGGTCGAAAAGGGGCTATGTCTACACTTGAAAAGTTAAGTTGACTTTTGTTAAGTCGACTTAATAAGGTCAACTTTAAATTGATTAAAGTCGACCTTATTAAGCGGACTTAATAAAGTCAACTTAACTTTTCAAGTGTAGACATAGCCTTAATGACTTGTAGTTCAAGTGGCACTAGTTTTCAGTTCAGAGAGGCTTAACAACTGAATCCTTTTCTGTTCTAAATAGATCTCAGTGAAGCTATTTATATGAACAGTTGTTAACTCAGAGTCATCCTCTTAAAAAATGACCACTAGACTGTTCGTGCCCAAGGCACTGTTGCATCACAATTGTGTTTTCTATTATTTTTATTATTGAATACCGTTCTACTTTTTCTTAACAAGATTTAGCCCAAATGCTCTTTTCCTGCTGTTGTGCCTATTGCAACCCTGCTGCCTTTCAGTGGTGAAAAACACACAAAAGGAACCATACTGTATCAACATGATACAATGGTTATTGTTATTTTCCTGGAGAAACTAGATTGAATATTACTTGATGATGCCTATCGGCAGTCATATTAATTTGGCCTTTCAGTGTCTACCTTCCACTTTTTGTTGTCCCGTATTTAAAAAAAAACAGATGGGCAAGATGTCAGAATGCAGTGCAGACATCAGGAAAACAGCTAAGGAAATACAAGGCCTAATGCAATATACAAACATGTAAAACTTGTGTACTCTGTGGTTTGCCAGTTTTTTCATCCAAACACTTACCGTAGGGTACATTGAATCTGCAGTGGAAAAGAACAGAGCTAAAGAAATTAGCCACTATCTTGGTGGGGTGCTGTTCTTGTATTCAAACTTTCATTTAAATGCTCTTTCATTATGTGCTCAGATCAGAACTTGTCCCATGTCAATGTTCAAAATATGAATGACTGAAGTATTATTTATTATATGTTATTATTGGATTACTCTAGATAATTTAGGAAAAAATATTCAATTATACTTCCTTCACTCTCTTTCCACCCTTCCCCTCTCATCCTATTTCTAAAGTAAATAAAATAAAGTCCATCAGCATCTCACTACTGAAAGCACTTCTGCAAATATAATTTCTCTCTAAATAAAGTTAAATTAGATCCGCCATCCACCCCACCTAATAGATGCAAAAATGTGATTTAAAAAATAAAAAATGCTTGCTTTTTATAAGAATTGCATTATTAAAAAATTATAGCATACAAACAAAATACCAAGTGCAACCCTAAGTGTCCTCCCCTAAAACAGTTAACTATTAATCTCAGCAACCCAATATTTAGAACTCAAGATACTGTAAAAATCTTTCACATTTTTTCTCTCCCCCATGCACACATGCAAAAGATCATAGCTCTTCAGAAGAGATATAATATATACTGCATATATTCTCATGTTTACTCAACAACATCCCCATTAAAATTCCAAATGTGTGAGATTCCTTAATCATCAGTTAAAACCTAACTAATTAGAATGTTCTCATTAAAATAATTAGTCTTTCTCCTGAAGGGCTAATCCATTGCTCTGTAATGTTTTCATATTAAACCTTGCACTAAAGCCCTTCCCAAGATGAAGATCTGTCAATAGTGAAAAGTCACAAATACAATACTGATTAAAGTCATGGCTACTCTGTAATTTTTTTTAGTATAGTTTAAAATAATATCTTACTTTTGTAGCACCTTTCCCCCTTGCGAAGTGTTTTTACATATGTGACAAACAATATAAAAAAATCCAATACATATGTTAAAAGAATGTTACAGGCTTATTATCCCAGTTTCCCATGCCAGTTCTGTCTTTTTTCCCTTCTGTATTGAAGCAAGGCAGCTTTCTACTCTATGTTTTCTGGACAGCAGCAGCAGAAACACAGTTCTGGTGCCTGGTCCACAACATTCCCCAGAAGCCAAGAGTTGCAGTTACTTAGAAAGTCCTACTCAGCCCGTTCAGTCCTAGATTAGAGCAAAACTGCACACTGACTTTTCAGGACACTTAACTCAAACTCTAACAAGTATCTACTGAGCATATGTGAACTCAGATGATTCAAAGGCTTATACCAGGCTAATTTAAGTGATTTTTTTTTCATGAGGACAGCAGAAGAAATATTTCTGACAGTAGGGTGCCCCTTTGCCAGTTTCAAGCTCTTGATCCAAAGGATGGAGATGTTCGAGCTACTCAGTGAAATAGTGGTAAGATCTTAGTTTGTTTATTTTTTAACATGGAAAAAAATGTTTTTCCTAATCTCATATTCAGAAAGGGCTGAACCATATTAAAGAAGGATAAATTTCAAACTGGAACAGGTGCAGAGAAGGGCTAATAGGATGATCAGGGGAATGGAGAACCTCTTTTATGAAAGCATACACAAAGGTGAAGAGTGATTGATTGTCAAGCAACAGGACTGGCAATAGGGACTTCTGGGTTCTCTTCCTGGTTCTGCTACTGACTCCCTTACTGACCTGTCCTAGTTATTTAGACAAACATTTTGAAGAGCCTAAATAGCTTCTACATCCATTTTTAGGCAGTTGATTTAAGATGCACAAGGGAGACTGAGACCCACCAGTTCCCTTTGAAAATTGTGCTCCTAAGCACTGGCTGTTTTTGAAATTTTTGAGCAATGCCATTGTGGCTTTTAGCCTCCATGTGGCTATCAATGCCTATCTCAAAAGTGTGTTGTGAAACTTCAATTAAATATGTTTGAAAAGATCTTTGAAATCATATGATATAAAGGATACTGGACAGATTCTCTTTTCTGTACAAGTTCTTTTTGGATCATACCAGCCTTCTAATGTTCCTCTCTTACTATATCCAAAGTCCATTTCGACACAATAAAAAATCTGGCCTACTAAATACAAATAATTATCATTGCTGAAAGCAAAGTATCAGTTATTCAAACACAAAAAAAAATCATTTTAAACTCTGTGGACTAAATTCATTGCTCGGGTATACATGGCACATCTGGATTAAAGTCAGTGAAGTTGCAACTTTGTGAAGCCCAATTCAATTTAGCCCTATCCAATTTCTTTGTATTCTTATCGGCAAAAATGACAGAACCATATTTTGCTAAATCTGGCAATGAAAAAAATCTGTTCTTCACAAATAAATTTCTGCTCAAAAGGCTTATTTTTACCATAGCTGCAACTGTTTGAAAATAGAGGGTTTATTATGAATAGAAATAAATGCCTTCTTAATATTAAATATACAGTAGTATTTCAAACAATAATTTCTATCAGTAAAATAAAGCAACACTTACTGAATTACAGTTTAAAATCCACATTACTATTTAGTATTTTAAAAGGGAAAACATACTGTCTCATGCACATGCACACGCATGCCCACACACATACCATCACTAGAGCTTTTAAAGTCTAAAAGATCTGGTAGCACACATTCCTCACTCATAATAATAAACCCTATAGAACAAGTTTCATGGACTGAAAAAGAAACTGCAATACAAGACATTCATGGAACTAAAAAGAGGAAAGATGGGAAAAGGTAGAGAGGTTGTCAGAATGTATACAACAAAATGAACACTACCATACAAGCATATGTGGAGTGAGCTTTTAGACCTTTTCCAAAATCTATCCTGTTGCTTCTTAGTGAGATATGCAAAACTATTGAGAATGTTATGCAAAGTGAGGTAGTGGATGACATGTAGTATAAAAAATCAGATTGGGTGATGCAAACCCTAGCCAATTATAACTACACTGATGCCATCCATTCCATAGTTGAAAGGTCATCAACATTAAAATGACTGCAATATAAGTGAGACAAGAGTAGTTCTATAATGGTCAAAAGTTCACCTTAGTCATAAATGAAAGACATAGCTTCTAACCAAAGGTTATCAGACCTGCATCCTGGTTGATTCTCCACCATTGCAACATGAGAAGTAAGGGCAAATGTCTAATAATCTTTTTCATTCTTTTTAGCAAAGTAGAGATGAATAATTGACTCCTAATTGGAAAGGACCGAAAGCAAACAATGACCGTTCCTTTCTGTTGCTGAGAGCTTTCTCTACCTCATGGAGAAAGGAAATGGAAACTATTTTAGTCAGTATGAATAAAGGGCTGCCCCAGTAGGGCTGCGTCTACACTGGTAAATTAAGTCGACGTAAGCTTAGCTTACGTCGACTTAATTTGCCCTGCGTCTACACTACACTTTGCTTAAGTTGACTTAAGCAGCTTGCTTTAGTCGACTTAAGCAAAATAAAGTCATCTTAATGAAAATTAAGTAGACTTTATTAAATCTAGATTTAAGTAGACTTAAGGCTTAATTCGACTTTTGAAAGTCGAATTAAGCCAGTGTAGACGTGAGGTAGCCCTAAGTCGACTTAGGGCTACCCCAGGACTACACCACTGCCCTCCCTGCTGGGGGGCACAGGGGGAGCCTGGCATGCCCGCCAAAGGGCAGGACAGAGCCCTGTGTGTGATGCTGTCTGGATTTAGGGAAGTATTTATGATATTATTTTCTATTCATATATCATAAATGCTATAATCCATAGGAACTATGTCATGTTTGGTATCAATAGAAAGGTAGTAATTTGCTGGGAATGATTATATAGTTTATGTCTAGGAATTCTATTTCGATTAGAAGTTAGGAATTTGATGTTCTATCTATACTTTAACTTATGTTATTTTAATGAAATACCTGAGAGAAGCGGGTGTGTAAAACCATTGTCTCCTTAATGTTTAGGAATCTGCCAGGTGATATGGTCCCAGGAAGTAAACTGATGAGCCATTAAGGACACAACGGTTGTATTCTTTATGTCCTTAATGGCTCATCAGGATACTCCCTGGGACCATTCTACCTGGAAAATTCCTAAACATTAAGGAGACAGTGGTTTTACACACCCGCCTCTCTCAGGTATTTCAATAAAATAACATAAGTTAAAGTATAGCTAGAACATCAAATTCCTAACTTCTAATCAAAATAGAATTCCTAGACATAAACTATATAATCATTCCCAGCAAATCACTACCTTTCTATTGATACCAAACATGACATAGTTCCTATGGATTATAGCATTTATGAGATATCCATTGAAAATAATATCATAAATGCTTCCCTAAATCCAGACAGCATCACACACAGGGCTCTGCCCTGCCAGGGTCCCTGTCCCCCTTTGCACCATTGCACACAGGGGGTGCCCCCCCTGCCACCGTGGACCTGCCCAAGGTCCCCCTAGCCCCACAAAGTCGATCTAGAGCATCCAGTGTGGTCTAGGTCGACTTTGTAAGTTCCCCTTTAAGTCAACTTTAATTTTAAGTGTAGACACACTAAGTCGACTTAGTTAAAGTCGACTTAAAAGTGCAAGTGTAGATATAGCCTAGGAGATTTAGAGTGGAATTGTGACTCAAGAGTCACATTTCCTCCCTGGATCCAGAGGGGAAGTATTTTACTGCAGCCCTAAAAAAGATGTAGTTTGTGTCCCCCCTTGTGCCGGGTCATCTCTAGGGAGAAGGGAGAGGAGTAGAATCAAAGGTTATGTCTACACTAGCAATTTAGGACAATTAATCTAAATTACTCCCTGTCTACACCAGACTTTCATTAAATTGACTTAAGAAATTCCTTAAGTCGACTTAATGAAAGCTTAAGTCAACCTAATAAGAACTGCCCATTAGGCTGACTTAAGCCTTAAGTTGACTCTTTAAGTCGACTTAAGGACAGTGTGGAGGGGAGTAACCCTTAAATTGACTTTATTAAATCGACTTAAGGGTGGTTAGGTTGACTTAACAAAGTGGACTAAGTTGATTTAACTTTAAGTCGACTTAATCCACTTTGTTAAGTTGACTGAATAAAGTCGGCTTTAAATCGACTTAAAGTCAACCTTATTAAGTCGACTTAACAAAGTCGATTGACTTAACTTTTTCTAGTGTAGACATAGCCAAAAACTGCTTCCTTTTGGTCTCTATCCACTTCCGATTTGCCCTCTGATAATGGAAAGGAATATTGGCCACACAAATCTTGCTCCTACTACTCTATGCCTTAACCCACAATGTAAAAATCTTTAATGTGGCCCTCCAGAAAGGATGAGTAGGGTCTTACTTTCTCCCAGTTCCACTGTAGGGAGAATCACAGTCTGATCCACTGGGATCCCAAGTGCCTCTTTGCAACAGTTCGGGCATCAGACGAGTTGTCTGGGGATACTAACAATTTCAGTGATTATATTCTGTCTCTCTAAGGTTAAGGATCCTCTCCCTTACAATTTAAAAGTAATACATATATCATCTCTTTCTGCATGAAACTGTTGTGCAGTGGTGTTGCTTCCAAAATTCTGCAGTTATTTTGCCTTGGTTTTCAGCAGTGAGTAAAACATTCCAGTATAAACACAAGATACACTTTTGTTCTCTTTTATTTGTGATAGCTTTTAACTGTTGATACCCTCACAAGAATGGGATTCTTACTGATATAACCACAAAATTACCTACTTGAATTTTGTATCTCTAATACCACCTATTTATGATTCTTCTACTTTTGCTGGTATGGGTCTGTGCTACCTAACCTCCTATGCCAAACACATACTTTTGCCAATAGCCATCTGTATTTCTGCAGTAATTCAGTGCTCTCTCTGCCTTTTCGTTCTTCACTATAATGTAGATGCTGAAAGATAACTCCTTTTACTCACTAGATCTTATTTTCTGAGTGCATGTCTGAGAGCTAATTCTAATCTCACCTCTGTCATTTACTGGGAGCACATGCTTGTTGAAGCCTTTCATAACTTTAAGATGATGGTCCACGTCCTCAGCAAGTATAAACTGCATTTAATAGTGCTACCTCATATTACATCAGCTGAAGAGAGAAGCCCATTAATTTCAACAGGAGCAGGTTAGGTTTGTATGTATGCATCTTTGAACCATTGTTTTATCAGTGTCTCAGTTTACCTATATGAGAAACATCAGTAATATTAACATCTCATACACATGCTGAGAATAATAACTGATTAGCTTTTGTAAAGTACTGTGGACGTTTTGAGTATATTACACACCCACAAAAATCTTCATAACCATGGAAAAATACTAAATCTTAGCAGGACTACTGCAGAAGGGACCAATATAACAGTGTGTGTGACTGAGAAATAAACCCAGAATTAATAGGCTAAAACCTTCCTAATCCAATCAATTCTACTTTTACACAAGTCTATTTAAAGAATAAGGGGTTCAGTTCTCAGCTGAGTGAAGTTTGCACTCAGAAGAGATGAAGGAGAAAGGTGTCTCTAAACCACATTTCTGCTCTCCCAGTTTTTGACCAAAGCACCAAGCCTAACTTCAGCAACCTCGAGACTCAGCTCTGAGTGACATTGGTGGTAGGCAGTTGCTGTACTCTGGTGGAACACACAGCACTATGCCTGGCCTCCTGACACTGCCAACACATCCCTTACATGTAGGGGGTAGAAAGCAGTCCCATAGGCTATGTCTACACTTGAAAAGTTAAATCGACTTTATAAAGTCAACTTAATAAGGTCGACTTTAAGTCGACTTAAAGTGGACCTTATTAAGTTGACTTAACAGAAGTGGACTTAACTTTTCAAGTGTGGATGTGGCCCCTTTTGACCTTATTAAATCGATGTAACATTTTAAGTCGACTTAAAAAGGTCCACCTAGGCACTACTCCGTGTTTCCACTGGCTTAAGTCCACTTAATAAAGTCAATTTAAGCTGCTCCTTAAGTCGAATTAAGGAAAGCCCAGTGTAGATGTGGAGTAAATGAAGTCAATTTAAGCCTCCTTAAGTCGACTGAATTTGTAAGTGTAGACGCACCGATAGAGCCAGCTGTACAAACTTGGTGCCACCCTAGGGTGCTCCTGCCTCAGAGAGGATTCTGACATCCTCTTTAGGTAGCTTTCTGGCTGCTTTATTCTAGGCAGTATGAAGCATATGGAAAAGGGATCAAAAATTGAGCCCAGGACATGCTTTTTTCTTGAGAATATAGAAAAAGTTATTCCTTAATGTGTTATCGAAATAAAAGTTTTCAATTTTTTATACACCCACTCCCATATATTGTGTAGCTGGTTTTTTCACCCACATTACAGTGTATGTTTTCAAGGTCCATACACACATTTTCCATGTAGTATAATCTTTAAAGACCGTGGAAAGCTAGGAAAAATATTTCATTCTGGAAGAAATGCTGCTACTGCTCCTCCTGCTCTCCTCCTATAGGTTATATTTTCTATGTCTTTCAAATGGCTTTATCAATTCAAATTTAGTTTCTTAGAACAAATCACAAAACTCAAGACAAATAGAAATGCTTCTATATATTCTGTTTATCCAAATGGAAACCTTGCTTTAAAACAAACAAATATGCTCCTGTTTTCAGTATTGCACTCAGAAATCAAACTTCAGGACTCAAATATTGTAGGATTTTGAACATTAATATATGTGAAGTCTCATTTCTAGGTTTTGAGTCTTTGGATTAACGTTTCAATTTTTTTTCTCTGCAATTATGAGAGCTAAAAATATACCCTTTTCTTTTCAATGAAATCTGAGATTTATATGTGATCTCAGGACTCCAGGAACTGGAGTTTTATAAGAAACACTAAATATGATGAGACTTACTGCAAATCTGAGGATCTGAAATCCAGACAGACTGTAAATTCTGGAGCCTACAGAAGCCACAAAACCAGGGTAGAAACTCTCATCCACAGAGGACTAAAGGTTCCCTTCCCAATATATCCTAGGTAACTGTGGATCTGGGTATATATATTCCTTGTTTCCTGCCAAGACTCTGTAGGACATTTTCCTTGATAGAATGATGTGTGAAGGGATGACCGACACAGAATGTCATGTCATGGAGGAGCAAAAGCTGCCTGTCTGAGCTAGCCACCTCCTATTTATTAAGCTGCACAAACAGCTTACATAAAATCATGATAAGCATTCGTGTACAAAAACATAGCCTAACAGAATAGAAGACCATAACAAGTTCTTTCAAGGCTTTTTACACAGGGATAAGAAAATAAGATCTGTTGATTACATTTTTAGCTGAAGCCTTGAAAAAGAAAGCTGGGACATGGGAAAGAATAAATCTTTCACTATCTCTCAATATACTCAGTGTCTTTGAATTCCACTCTCTCTTTCCACCTGCCCAGCATAATTTACAGGTGGATAGCCTGTGATCATGCATCGAGGTCATCCAGGTGTGCCTGGACGTGCCGTCTCTGCATGACCCCAGGCCATGAATCCCTACAATGTGAAAAGGAATCCTGCGCAGTCTTTCTAGGGCTTCTTCTGAAAAGTCATATGGTGATATCATTAGCCTCACTTTGGCTGCTTTACACCATATAAAGGGACTAGTGCCGCATAAGTGGGTCCAGAAAGCCCCATTTCTAGCTAAGGGATGAGTCTGCTAGTGTAGTCACTGCAAACAACATTCAGCACATAAAAGGACATTCTAGGGATGGTATTGGGGGCTGTAAGTGCTGCCATGTACTGGCTAATAGGAAAGGCTTCTTATTTTAGAGAGGACCACAGGTCTGTGAGAATTGTGCTGAGGGCTGAGTTCCTGAAGCATCCCTGGACTCTTGTCCACCATATATGTGCTGGACTTTTCAGAAGGGTAGGACAAAATTCCCATCCCTGGAGGTCTTCCACAGGTCCTCCACAAATTCAGATGGACAAGGATAGCACTCAGGAGTTACAGTGCAGGTGTTTTAGCATACATCTTTCTAATCCAGCGATGACCCCTATACACCTTGTCTTGCTGAAATTGTTTATGCCTTTGTGGTTATTCCTGAGCCAGGCAATTCAAGTTGTTTTTGCAGAAAATATTTA
This sequence comes from Pelusios castaneus, assembly GCA_007922175.1. Taxonomy (NCBI): domain Eukaryota; kingdom Metazoa; phylum Chordata; order Testudines; family Pelomedusidae; genus Pelusios; species Pelusios castaneus. Next base: position 14,089,675 of record ML685785.1, on the reverse strand, counting down.
CATATATATTGAAGGATAGAAAGGGAAGAGACAGAGAACTGGGCTCCATAACTAAATTTCTTGACCTTCGTGAGTTTTCCACCAGAGCCTTGCATTAATGTAAGCTTTTCCATGTAATTTTCCCTTTATTTCAAAAGAGAAAACAAATGATGTCTTAGGACACTTGGTGATTCCATGCATCCCCATTCCATAGCCACACACCCTCCAATGTGCTTACTTTAAGGATAGCAACATTCAGCCACCAACATTCTGCTTCCACTTTTGCAATTTCATGTATTTAGATCAGCTTAAACTGACTGATTTTTTTTCCTGTGAGCAAGAGTAGAATATAGGATGGTTTTATCCATTCCAATAAATACCATCCCCCAATTGAAAGAGTAATCTTAAATGCAACTATGATAATTTCACTGGCTATGTCTACACTTGTTAATTTAAGTTGACTTTAGCTAAGTTGACTTAACATGTCCACACTTAAATTTAAAGTCAACTTAGGGGGGAACTTACAAAGTTGACCTAGAGCTTCCACACTGGATGCCTAGGTCGACTTTTAGGGGCTAGGGGGACCTTGGGCAGGTCCACGGTGCCGGGGGGGGGGCACCCCTTGCCCCGTGCCAGGGGGCTCAGCCTTTGCCCCATTGTACCAGTGTACAATGGGGCAAACGGGGCCCGGGCCCCTGGCAGGGCATAGCGCCCGGGGGGCCAGGGACCGCCCCGGCCCCTTGGGGGGGCATGCCAGGCTCTCCGTGTGCTCCCCCCCCCCCGGCAGGGAGGGCAGTGGGGGAGTCCTGGAGAGCCCTAAGTCGATTTAGGGCTACTTCAGGTCTACACTGGCTTAAGTCGATTTTAAAAAGTCAATTTAAGCCTAAAGTCAAATTATAGTAGGTTTAATAAAGTCAACTTAATTTTCATTAAGTCGACTTTATTTTCCTTAAGTTGAGTTAAGCAAGCTGCTTAAGTCGATTTAAGGAAAGTGTAGTGTAGATTCAGAGTAAATTAAGTCGACTTAAGCAAGCTTAAGTCAACTTAATTTACAAGTGTAGATGCACCCACTGGGAGGCTTAAGTCGACCTAAACTACTCCACGTCCACACTGGGCTTTCCTTAAGTTGACTTAAACATTTCCTTAAATCACCTTAAGGAAAAGTTAAGTCAATTTAATAACACCTCATTTTAGGTTGACTTAAGCCAGTATGGATGGGAACTAGCACCTAAATCAACCTTATTAAGTCGACTTAAAGTGTTAAGTCAACTTACTAAGTTCGAAAAGGGACTATGTCTACACTAGAAAAGTTAAGTCGACTTTTGTTAAGTTTACTTAATAAGGCCAACTTTAAGTTGACTTAAAGTCAACCTTAAGTTGACTTAATAAAATTGACTTAACTTTTCTAGTGTAGACATAGCCACTGTGTGTTGCTAGAGATAAGTGCAAATGCATATATTATAATATATATTATACTAGCAGCCAGGTGTCCAATTAGGATCAGAGCTCCATGGTGCCAAACCCTTACCCTTCAAATTAGACAGTGTTCAGCGTGTGTTATTTATTCCTTTCGGCGCCTGAGGATATGACGTTGTTACCCCTTACAGTTGGGAGAATTAGTCCATTAACTACAGCTACGGATTCTGTGCATGATTTCATTTGCTGCAAGACGGTTTTGCACTGCTCTGTCGGTGTAAAGATGTCTTAAAGTTACACTGAGGGAACGTCTACACTGCACATGCCTTCTGGCAGTCTGTACATACGCTGCATGTCCCCCTAGCTGAAGCATAAATAACCATGCAGACAAAGAGACACTACCTAGGTGAGTAAAGACACTTCTGAACCCTGGGAGTATGTTCCTGGGTATGTAACCTACAAAGCCACTCACCCATGCTGCGCTTTTCACTCACCTATATTGTGCTTCCCTGCCTACACGGCTACTTGTAGCAGTGTGGTTTCCTGCTGCTTCCATGCTGCTGGAGTCTTTCTTTGATACAGGGAAAGGGAATAGGAAAAGACTGGTAGCAGGGCAGCAGTGGGGAAAGAATCCTGCCTGAACCCTGTTGTGGGAAGAAAAGGTTCTGGAAGTTCGTCACATTGTTAGCCAGCAGCTCCCTGCTATATGGCTGCAGCAGTGGGTTGCTGACAGAGACTCCCTACTGCTTCCCACAATGCTGGAGCCTTTCACTGACACAGGTAACTAATGGTCACAGCCTGCTTTTCCTTGTGGCTTGTGTCTACACATACCTTACATGCCATTGGCAGTTGTTTGAATTATAGAAGTAGCTTGATCCACATTTTAATTTCATTATGCTCCACCAATGTGTTGTGAAGTGGTCCTTATGTAACTGACAATCAGATTCTCCTACTCTTAGTCTAGGGGTCAGCAACCTTTGCTGCCCTGTGCCAGCCCCACCCACTGCACCCGCAGCAAGTACCGGAGGTGGGGCCAGCAGGTGCCAGGGGCAGCAGCAGTGACTTCTCCTTGCTGGCCCCGCACATGGGGCTCCTGTCCTCTGCTCGCCACGCTCCCCAGCGTGCAGCTCTTGTGGAGCCAGGCCCCAATGGGGGCAGGGCCAGCGGGGGGAAAAGCAGTGGCACCATGTGCCGCTTAAGATAGGCGTGCATGCCAGATTTGGAATACATGCCGGGAGCTGTTGACCCGTCTTAGTCCTTCAGGTCCCTGATGTTGATTGAGATGCTTGTTTTTACATGAGTTTAGGCACATAAGTAACTTCACACACATGATTAGTGTTTTTTTTCATGCACCTACAAAATGATTACAGGATCAAGATCTAGATTACAACAAGAGACAAGTTGGGTGGATTTAGCACTGTAAAGGAGGGGAAATTAGACTGATATCAATGAGACCATCAGGTGTATAGACCAGTAGTATCATAATTTGTAGATTTCAAGTCAGATTTTTTATAAAAAATATGCCTGAATTTAATATGTGGACTATGGTACTGTAGTACACTGCTCAGCAATAAGTGAAAGATTATATAGTGGGCATCTGAAGGATGAGTTTTTTTGAATACTTCAAACATGCCAAGAAGATGCTTGTCATATGTGAAGACAAAATTTGCATCAGGTTTGAGGTTTTAAAGGCTTGTCTTGAATTTAGTTTTCTCAGTGTAATCCCCCCCCCCCCCAAAAAAAATGTGGAAACTGTCCGCAGTAGGTAAAGGATGGGAGAAGGAAGGCTCCTGGAAACTTAAAGTGGTGGCCAAAAATAATAAACTTTATTAGTCTCCCTCTTTGGGATGCAAAGGGTTAACAGTTGTGCTGCTAGCTGAGCTAGACTCGGAAGTCAGCTTCACAGGTAACAAGATAACCCCAGGTGATTACCCAACAGTTTAACATACAATGATTTACACAGAGATAAAACTTTCAGAATAAACTCTCCTCTTGGACTCTTTTGATAGTCCGGAGACAAAGTATAAAAAGACAGAATCCAATACATAAAACAATAAGCGTAACAATAATCCCCAAACCTACACCAATTGTAATACCTTGGGTTAAAACTGAGGTAGAAGAGTTATTCCTATTCAACTATATACATTTAAAGGGAAGGGAAACAATCATGAGAAGTAAACGTGGGGGGTAACTCAGGTTCATATACGTACCATGACTATCAGGCAGGTGATTAACCACAGCATGACGACTTAAGGTGGAGGTTGAAATCGACTCGGGCCGGCTCTCTCGGGGGGGACTCCTACTGCAGGGTGATCAGGCCTAGCAGTTAACTCGAGGAGACTCCTTCTGCTTCATGCAGCATGGTAGCTTTTATGGCCTAGGCCTCGGCTTCCTGCCGAGGGCTGTGATTAGCCAGGTTTCGCTGCAGTAGGAATTTTGGGGCGAGAGGCTGCCCGGTTCCTCCTGTCCTTATTTGGGCAAAGGAATTTTCACCAGCTCTCTAGGTTCTGGGTTAGAGCCTTCTACACCCCTGCGGGGGGGGGGGGGCAGAGCAGCCATGATTGACTTGCCCTCCAGATGCCCTCACATGGGCGAGGGGGATGACCCATCCCTTTGGGAGCTGGCTGAGAATGAATCAGGGTCCGAATAAAGCATGTTGATGGTCACAAGCCTAGCAGCCATGAGTTCTGTACGTGACCTGGGGAGAATATCTGGTAAACGATCTCTATGTGACCTGGGGACAGTATCTGGTAAACAGTTCTCTACGTGACCTGGGGGAAGTATCTGGTAAACAGCATCTTATGACTTTATATCACAAGGGAGGTGGCAGCCATATTATGGGGTACTCATAACAGCACCTTAACAGAAACTGTTTTCATTAATGTGGAATGAAGAGCACTGACTCAGAAATAGTCAAACAGACATTAGCAATCAAGAACAGCAAAACCTACATGTTGACAGCAAAACAAATTTTAGAGCAAAAGTAGTAGGAGTCATTTTTCCCCAGAAAGTTTTGTATGCCTGAGAATAAGGGTTCAGACAAAGGCACAACCATATCAGGACCAGTAAGATGCTAGAAGAAGGTCAATCCATTTTTATTAAAACTAAATGAAAAGACAAGTAAAAGCCTTACGTGAATCAGATCAATTTACTAGGCAGATTGCAAGTTAATAAAAGTCAGCCCTCCTACAATCAGGCTTTAAAGCAAGTTTTCATTTTATTTAATAAAAGTTTGATTGTTATAAAGCCTTCCACATATCAAAAAGATAATCTTCATTACTCAACCTTTATGATTTTTTTAAGGGAATGCATCCTTATCGGATTAACCTTTTCCCATGGCTGTAATTATTCCTTTACAATTGTAAGTTTCTTTTTTTCTATTTTTTTTTTTGTTTACTCACATCGGCTATGTCTACACTTACCAAAGTTAGTTCGAATTAGTTAACTAACTAGTTCGAATTAAGGGTTAGTTCGAAGTAAAACGAGGTTTTACTAATTCAAACTAACTTTTCCTTAATTCGACTTAAGGAACTGCTTAAGTTGAATTAAGGAAACTCAAGTGTAGACACAGAGTAAATTAAGTCAATTTCAGCCTGCTTAAGCCGTCTTAATTTACAAGTGTAGATGCACCCATCCTGAAATACCTACTAAGAAAATTCAAGAGACTTTTGCCAATAATTAAAACAAAGATATATGTGGCTATTAATTCATTTGAAAAATATCATGATTGTTGTTATGAGCAAAAACTCCACAATTTGAAGATTGTAAGCATGCCAGATTAATCTGTTAATAAATATGTTGGGAGAGGAAATGGTGTTCAGGAAATCAGGCCTATTGTGTTTGGCATGACTGACTTTCTGTGAAAGCTTTGGCATGGCACTTAGGCTATGTCTACACTTAGAAAGCTAAGTCGACTAGTCGCCTTTATCAAGTTGACTTTAAGTTGATCTTAACCAAGTCGATGTAGAGAGTCTACACTAGACTCTTAAGTTGACTTGGGGGCGTTGGAGGGGTGCATCGTGGGAAGTGTGGCAGCAGAGACGGGCTCCCCTCCCCTGGCCATGCCCCAAAACAGGAAATGAGCTCAGCCCCTTCCCATTGTACCTGGAACCTCGGAGCCTGAGCAGGTCATGGATCTGCCTCTGTTCCTGCACTTTGTCGGCTAGCTGAGCAACACCTGCTGCAGCACCACCGTCTCATCCCCTGAGCCCTTCTCCTGATCGTCGTCGAGGGATGGGGGCTTGGCAGAGTTGATGGTGTGGGCTGGCAGCCTGCCGCTCTCTTGGCCCAGACAGGCCTCCAGCTGCTGGTAATACCTGACCCGGTGTCCCAGGTCTGACCCTTGGCAGCCAGGGCCTGGGAGATGGAGGCATACACCTCCCGAGTGGAATGGCTGCCTCGTGATTGAGAGCTGACTGCCTCATCCCCCCTCAATGGCCAGCAGGTCGAGGATGTCCTAGTAGCTCCAGGATGGGGCCCGCCTGCAACGCTGGCTCAGCTCTGCTCTGCTTTGCCGCAGGGTGGTCCGGGATGAGTCCTGACCTGTGGTTGGCCATGGCAGGCTCTTCCTGTGCCAGAAACTCTGGGAAGGAGGTCAGGGAGGAAGGTCTGGAGGCCATGGATGTTGACTTAGGGTTACTGTGCATCTACACTGGCTTAGGTCAACTTAATGAGGTTGCCTTAAGCGTTAGGTTGACCTAAAAGGAGGTGTTATTACGTCGCCTTAATTTTTCCTTCAGTCGGCCTAAGGAACACCTTCGTCAACTTCAGGAAAGCCCAGTGTGGACGCGGAGTAGTTTGAGTCAACTTAGGCCTCCTTGAATCAACTTAATTTGTAAGTGTAGACACACTTTTAGAATCTTATCCTGGAAACCTTTACTCACATGACTAATCTATGCTCAAGACCTACTTGAAAATTATTTGAAGTTTCTGGAGAGACTCCAGTGGGAGTTTTATGAGCTAGATTATGATTAGTTCTAATACAGCTGGCAAGCGGATGTTATCTCTTGCATAATCATATTAGAAACACCTAGTTTTTAGCTCCAGGTGCTGAGGGAAATACATGGCTCTGCACCAGATATTCCCTCCAGGGAGTAAGTTGGCAGGGAGAGGTGAAGTCCTGAATGTGTTTCCCCTTACGTGCCAGTGACTGAATTAAACTGCATTCTAAAGAGGGCTGTAGAAAATGCTCTACTCCCAGCATAACTACTAGCCCCTGCTCCTGGGGTGGCACAATTACATAGAGACCCTTATTTAAGGCTAGGTGATTAAGGATTAGCAAAATCAACACCCTAAGGTCTCTTTCTCAGTTTAGTCAGCTGTCAAATGGATACACTTACTTACCCCCTGTGCTGTATAAGTAATTATTTAATTAATGTTTGTGAATTACTTTAAGATGATACTGCTACTCTCTGTGGAAAAAAGGAAATAAAAACATTGTCAACATTTTCTAGCCTACATGAATCTACATAGGTGCATGTCAGAAAATGCTATGCTCACCACATGGCTGTGAGTATGACATCTTTCTTCAAGGAAAAAGAGAGACCAACTACAGTTGTAGGCTTTGTATGAAGTAGAACTAAAATCTAAGGCTCATTCAGTGAAGTTGAGGCTCAGATTCATCCCTGTGCTGGCCTTAACATGGACATAAACACAAGGACAGAGGGGGCATGGCTTACTTTAAGGATTTCTAGAGGCCAGGGCTATCCCTGGGGCGGGATTGCATTGCCTAAAGTGTGCCCTAAATTGCATGCCTTCTTCAGTGGCCCATTTGGTTTGTTTACCTTTACCTGCTCTATTTATATGTAAAATAATATATATAAAAATATTAAAAATACCATTACTCAACTGTTCAACTCAACATTTAGCCCTGGAACCTTTTAAGGACACTTTAACTCTGGGAAATTTTAACATTTAGGGCTGGATGTGGAATTTTTACTCACTTTGGTAAAGATCTATCCACATGAGTAGTGTGAATTCATTTACAGCCTGATCTAAAGACTATTGAGGTCAATGAAAAGACTCAGGTTTAAGGCCCTGAATAGAAGAGAGTATTCAACATCATGAATAAGGACCTCACATGCACCCCATGAAATAAGGAAAATTTGGTGGCACTTGAAACCTAATTAATTTTATTCCATATTAAAAAATAAAAATAATCCATCAAATTGTATTGTCTGCCCTATTGATCAATCAGGTCTAGATCATGCCTGTTGGGTACAGCCCATAACAAGAAGAGGGTCAGATTCACAATGCCTCAGAGGCATTCTGCCACATCTCTGAATTATAACTGAGGGAAACCAATATTTCGGTAGATCCTGATCTTACTATACTTCCAGGAACATAAATTTGGAAGCAATTACAAATTAGCCATCTAGGCTTCTGGCAGTTAAAACTTAGTTGTTGTCTTTCTGTTTCAGTTTGTCCATCATATATTTTAGATTGTAAGCTTTTCACAACAGGACAGTATTACAGTCTATGTTTGTACAGTACCAAGCCCAGTGGAGAACCAATCCTACTCAAGGCTCCTAGGCTATGTCTCCACTTGTAATTTTAAGTCAACTTAACTAAGTCAACTTTAAGTCTACTTAGTTAAGTCGACTTAGTGTATCTACACTTAAAATTAAAGTAGACTTAAGGGGGAACTTACAAAGTCGACCTAGAGCATCCACACTGGACGCCTAGGTCGACTTCTAGGGGCTAGGGAGACCTTGGGCAGATCCACGGTGGGGGGGGGAACCCCTTGTGTGCAATGGGGCAAAGGGGGACAGGGACCCTGGCAGGGCATGTGGCAGGGTGTGATGCTGTCTGGATTTAGGGAAGCATTTATGATATTATTTTCTATTCCTATATCATAAATGTTATAATCCATAGGAAATATGTCATGTTTGGTAACAATAGAAAGGTAGTAATTTTCTGGGAATGATTATATAGTTTATGTCTAGGAATTGTATTTGGATTAAAAGTTAATTTAATTAGGAATTTGGTGTTATATCTATACTTTAACTTGTGTGGTTTTATTGAAATGCCTGAGACAGGCGCCTGTGTAAAACCATTTTGTCCTTAATGTTAAGGAATGTGCCAGCTACAATGGGCCCAGGGAGTAACCTGATTAGCCATTCAGGACACAATGGTTGTATTCCTTATGTCCTTAATGACTCATCAGGTTACTCCCTGGGCCTATTGTAGCTGGCACATTCCTTAACATTAAGGAGACTATGGTTTTACAAGTTAAATTGTAGATATAACATCAAATTCCTAACTAAACTAACTTCTAATCCAAATACAATTCCTAGACATAAACTATATAATCATTCCCAGCAAATTACTACCTTTCTATTGATACCAAACATGACATAGTTCCTATGGATTATAGCATTTAAGATATATGAATAGAAAATAATATCATAAATGCTTCCCTAAATCCAGACAGCGTTACACGGGGCTCTGCCCTGCCTTTTGGGGGGCATGCCAGTCATTAAGTCGACTTTATTTTCCTTAAGTCGACTTAAGCAAGCTGCTTCAGTCGACTTAAGGAAACTGTAGTGTAGACGCAGGGTAAATTAAGTCGACTTAAGCAAGCTTAAGTCGACTTAATTTACAAGTGTAGACGCAGCCCTAGGGTATGTCTACACTGGAGGCTCTGTTAAGTTGACCTTATTAAGTCGACTTAGAGAGTCCACATTGAAAACTCCTGTCGACTGCCTGTGTCCACACTGGCAGGTGCTAGGTCTATGGGGGAGTGATGCATTGTGGGTAGCTGGGAGGGGGCCTGGAGGCCAATTAGGTTTACTTAAGGGCTTTCCCCATCTACACTGGCTTAAGTTCACTTAATAAGGTCAACTTAAGCATTAAATCAACCATAAGAGTTGGTGTTATTAAGTCAACTTCAGGAAGTGCTTAAGTCGACTTAATAAAAGCCCAATGTGGACGCAGGAGTCTTTAGGTTGACTTATCCTTTTTTAAATCAACCTAAGGCTCCAATGTAGATGTACCCCTAGATGCTATCAGAATACAATAAATAAATAAATGTGACTGGTATTCTGATCTGGTATTATTAAGCACTTAATCTAATCAAAAGAACTCTGAATTACCACCCTACCCGCCCCCCCGACATTTCAAAGAGAAGTGTTCTCTATTCTTTGTAATTAATTTCTGCCATCTACTATTAAGAAACAGTTCTTCCCTCCCCTTTAAATGTCAAAACTTGTCATTTGTCTAGAAAATGGGACAAAAAAAATCTTCTTCTTGAAAGACAATATAATTTTAAACGGCCACTATGGAACAATATACTGCTTTTTCAGCTTCTTAGATTGTTCAATTTGTGCTTCCTCACTGCCTTGCAATTTGTAGGCAATTGCTAACCCCTAGTGGCAGCTTTCCCATGAGTAGATGCTCCTTCAGATTGTAGCTGGCCCTTCAACAAACAGGTAATGGATTGCAAGGAAAAATATTGGCATTCAAAGCCCAAGATGCTCCCTGCCTAGCGTGTGTCTCTGTGTGCATGTATGTTCTTATTAAGTATTATGTTGGCTTGATTTTTTTTTTTTTAAGTTTATGATGAAAATGAAAAAACACAAGGCTTACTGGAAGAGCTTTTTATAGCTACCCACATCAAATTCAGGTGAACCAGAGTAGCTCCTGTAGGTGGAGTTCCAAAGGGGTAGCCATAGTTTCAGGCTGCCCTGTGTCTCTCATGCTCAATAGATGCTCATAATTTGGTAATATCAACCTCAGCATTTGGGTAAGATTTAATCATCTAGATTTATACAGTCAAGATTAGAATGATCCATTAAGGGGTCTTGTTGCCTTTACGGTACATATGAAATATATAAAACCCTGCAGCAGAAATAAACATAGCTGCATCCCTAAACTAGAGAAATAAATCATAAAATCATTCCAGTTGCATACACTCTCTCTGAGTGCACATATGCTATCCCTCAGCTCACCCTACCTCCCCCCAAACCTGGGAAGAGATATACTTTGCAGGACACCTTGAAAATATAGAGGTTGGAGCTATTTCAGACCAAGGAGAAAGAGATGCCCAAAATCTTGGGCCCTTCTTAGAAAAATTTTTTCCCTGCAATTAAAATCCCTCTCAGTTAAACTGAGGGACCTATGTTGACTGCAGCAGAAGCATTTTGAAAGAGGGAGTGCACTAACATCAGTTTTCAAGCCATGTAGGGTTTTTTAGCTCAATGCCAACACCAGCCCAATAACCAGCAGGCAACCAACAGAGGTCATGGGCCACTGTTGTCATGTACACACAGCAAGACACTTCACTAAGGAAGCAAATTGCAGTTTTCACCACCAGCTTCACATGTAACCCATTGAAGTGCTCTAATCACAGTTGCTTTATAGATTAAAAAAAAACTGTTTATTTTTTTTCTTTGCTAATTTATTTTCATTACTCATTTCTGCCAGGAGGTATTTAACACAGGGAGCAAGACCAGAATAAACATTTGTTACTTAACTGGTTAAATAATAATATTACTTTCTTACGGTTAGTTAGTACCATTATCCCCCATTATAAAGAATGAAAAATTGAGGCACAAAAAAAATTATCATTGGAGGTCAATGGTGAAGCCATAACTCAAGTCTGATGACTTTCAATGCTTTGCTCAGTCAAATGGACCCAGTTGTTACGTCTTTCTGTCTTTGTAGATAATTATATGGCTATCCCATCTGTGCAAGTAAAATAACTGTTTGGTGTAGAGCTCTGCAGAGCTGTGGGTATCTGCTTCAGATCCACAGGTATCTGCATCCGCAGCTGCAGCTGCAGATATCTGCAGACCCATTGTTGCCTATTGACCCTCGGATGCAGATTCTATTTTTATCTGCGCAGGGTGTGATCTTTGCAGCTGCTGCAATGATCTGTATCAGCAGCACACAGGGGAACAAGGAATTGCTCTAGCTAATCCTGGCTCAGCTCTGGTTGTGATCTGCCAGTCAATCAAAGTCTCAGTCAAAGCAGGCTGGGGCTTGGAGAGCCACCACTCACTGTCAGTCAGTCAGCATGCTGGCCTTTGATTGGTCATTCCCCATGTGGGCCCACCTCACTTCTTTCTTTTCTTGTTTGTGGTTCGTACGCTGTGCTGTCAATCAGAGATTTTATTGGATTCCAAGGAAATCTGATCGACAGCATCACGTGTGAACCACAAACAACAAAAGGAAAATTTGTGCTGGGCCTATGTGGGGAATGAGCCAATCAAAGGCCAGAATGTTGACTCAGAGAGCCCAAGCTTGGTTGCAGGTGCAGTTATGAATGCATATAATACTTGGTATGCAGATCGGATAGATACTGACACTGAGCGGATGCAGATCAAATCCAGATGCACATTTTTGTTTCCGTGCAGGGCACTAGTTGGGTGATGCTTAAACATGAATAACTGATTCAGCAGAGGAATAGATCAAACATTCTCTAGGGATTGGGACAAAGGACTCAAGGAACCCTGTGAGGTTGACAACACAGATGTACCAACAAATATTCATGTGAGTGAAGGGTAGGTATGGCAGAGAGCATAACATACGTGATCATGTAAAGATCAGCACAGCACTCACCATACTAAAACATTTCTACGTGGTGATTATAGCTTCTCTGCACAGCAATGTAAGCAGATCCCTTAGCTGGTATAAATTGATGAAGTTAGTGTTATAACAGCTGAGGTAGAATTGGACCCTTAATTTTGTTTCTAACATATAATTCAGCATAGACCATACTTCTTGTTCTTTGTCCTTTCTCTCCTACTACACACACTTAATACTTCTAATCAGTTCTCTTGGATTTGTTATAGCTATCTCTATTTTGCAGAAGAGAGCCAGGCTTTGCTTTAAAGCATTTTATTTTGTAGTAAGAAAAATCTTCAAGAATTTCAGCATAATGGACTATAATCTTGAGAATTTGGGTTTCATAAAGCATGAGAGATGAGAACAAAATTATTTCACTTATCTAGGAGTTGGCATTTGGATTGCTTCAACACAGGAGGGCTGAAGAACTTCTACTCTGTTCAGAATTTCCTGGATATTTAATCAAAATAGGTTTTTCATACATGAAGTCACCTGAACATGAAACGTGAGAGCTGTCAGAATGTATGTATGCATTTAAAATGTGAGGGCAAATCTGAATAGTTGTACCTCTATCTGGCTACAGCCACATCAGCTAGGTGCAGGTGCTTAAAAGGGAGGATTGTAGCAAGTGAAACAAGGAAGTCTGGCTTGGAGAATGTGTAAATGGCCTCACCCCACATTCACCAAAATTCTGTAATTTAGTGTATGTCTACACTGCGATAACAGACTTGTGGCGTGGCTCCAGCTGGTGACTTGGGCTTAGGCTGTAGACTGGGCACTAACTGAGACCCCCCTCAGAGGTTTCAAAATCTGGGATCCAGTCTGAGCCGAAATGCCTACACTGCAGTTTTTAGTCCTGCAGCTCAAGTCAGCTGTCCTGTGCTTTGGGATTCAATGTTGCAGGTTTATCACAGTGTAGATATACTTTTTAAGTTGAGAATCACGAGGACTGCGAACTCTGCAAGCCTGAGGCTCAGTTCAGTTGATTATGCAAATATTTCACAGACTCCTAGCACTGACAGATAATATCACATAGCATGTTATATTCAGCATACATTGCAGAAAGGCTTATATCACAACCATATGCATTAAAGCAAAGACCCTCTACTAGAAAACCAAACCAACCAAAGATCATTAGACCTCCAAAACACAAAACCAAAATACTACTAAAAGCAGAACCCTTACTTCATTTACTTGAACAGACAAGAAGAAGAAGACTTGGCTACATTTTTTGTTTTACCCAGTGTATGTCCCTCAAAAAAGTGGGAGTCTTCTTCAAAAGGAAAATTAACAACTGAGAATGTAAAACAAACTGTCTAAAGTGTGTGTAGTCCAAAGAGGTGGTTAAGATAGTGGCATTTTACATTTCTTTGAAGACAGCTATTTTGAGATCTATGGATTTTATTTTTGTTTTCAATTTGTATGCTTTTTGTGCAGTTCTTCTCATATTAAAATTACCTTAGGCTTCAATTTACTCACGCTGATGTTTATAGCAAAACTTCCATTGACTTAAATGGTACAGAATCAGGCCCTCACAAAGCAAAACTATAGTTTGTATACACTAAAGCAAGGCCTAACCTGAACACTAAATTCCAACACACACAAACTTCGCAGTTTGGGTCTGTCTCTGCTCTCCCATTATAGCTTGTGCTATATTAGCTGCCAAGGTTAATGCTCTCTGAATTGAATCTTTACTCGCCCTGTGTTTCCACATATTTTATTGTAAGCTCAGTTAAAGGAATGATGTGACTTCAAATTGACTTTGTGAAGATATTGGAGAAAACTTTTCATATCATAGGCCAGGGAAGAGGAAGAAGATAAAAAAGACAGGATATTACACTCCACAGACTACCAAGTCCCTGCGTACCATCATCATCATCATCAAGCAAAGAAAAAAAAAGTCATCTTGGATTTTTGGTGATAAAGTGACACATTGAGACAAGGCTACAGATATCAGTAGATCTCTGCAATATTGTTTCTGTTTTGAAGTGAATTCCCACAAGATGAGCCCTTTTCTCTCAATCCTGCCATCTGATGACTGATACTGTGGTATGCATACAAACGTGTATTTTATAAAGTCCCTGACTTGCACTATACTTGGATCCTGGCTGTGTTCCAAAAACATTGATCACGAGAGGCCAAAACTTGCTGAAAGCTAGGGAGAAGCAAAAAGCATTACTAGTTGTTTCGTGAATTTTCATGACATGATCTTTGGCAGTAGTTTTTATAAGATTAAGAGCATAGTATCTTTTCTCTCAGTCTATCGCTTGGTTTAAAATGCTCAAAAGGATTTGCAATCTAATGCCCATAAAAAAAAACAGGTTTAGTAAATTTTTTTCCTCAATACATCCCTGTGCTAGCATGTTGTTATTACTGATGTGTTGGGGCCTGATCCTGCAGTCAAGAACCAGTCCTTATTCAAAGAAAACGCCTGTTGATGCTTTTGACTGAGGAAATATTAGAGAATTAAATCCTTTGGAATGGATTGTGTGCAGCTCTTGTGTGAACACACAGAGACAGAAGGCACATAAGACACTTTAGCAGCCTCTGAATGGGTGTGAAAAAAAATTGATTGTCAAAAAAAGTTTTCAATTAAAAAAATTGAAAATTTCATTAAAAACATTGGGTAATGAACTTTCCTCTCCCTACCCCTTCTTTTTTTCTTTTTACTGAAAACTGAACCAAAAAGATGCTTTTTTTCAGTGAAAATAGATTTTTGTTTAAACCAACAGGATTTTTTACTTAAAATGTTCAACTAAAGTAAACATTTTTCTTTTAGTGGGTTAGTCATCTTACATCAAATAATGTTGCAATAAAAAAAAAAGTTTTGACCAGCTTGCTTGTTTGGACAAATGATTTTCAGCTGTTCATAAATTATTTACTTTAACTGTTCACTCTTGGGGTTGTGTGATTGGCTTCCAGAATTCTCTGGTATGGTTTCTGCTACTTACTGAATGACTAAAACATTTTTAAAAAGAGACTAAAGAATATGAAATCAAGGGTGTGCCTCCAGTCACTTCACTGGACTTTGGATAAAGTCCCAGAACTTCTGCAAATGGATATGCCCACAATGATATTCATATAAAAATAGATAACCCCAAATATTCTTTCAAGCAAGAATCTTTTGGGATGAATATACACTAAGATTAGGTCTGAATGTGGTGAAACAGAACGTCTCTTCATAATGCAAATGAATGTTCATGAACACTGCTATTGCACTGGTGAACAGTGCTGTTGTGAGAAAGTAACGTGGGTTTTCTTTTCATTGTTTGCTTTATTGTTTTATATCCAAATTATGTCCCTTTCAATTTATAAAACATAACATAGTGCTCTTTTAAAAGCTGGATATTACTATATCACAGCTTGATAGTTTATACGTCAGTATGTAGGTGACGAAGAACAAGCAGCAGCAGAAAGTACTGACAATAACCCTGCTTTGCAGTATTCTTTCTTTTATGCACAGGTAAGGGACATAGAGAATAGATGCACTTTGCATGATTATTAACTATTAATTACGTCTGGCTCTCAAAAATTAGAAAAGCTATCCACCACTGTTTATCCCAAAATAGGATCCACCTAGGAAGTGAAAGCAATGAAAAACAAATGATTGACATCATGTAAGGTACTTCGTCTACGGACCCACAAATCAGGAGTTCCACTTCTAAAACTAAAACTGAAATGGCTAAATGAGAATATTGTTAACTGTGTAGGGAAAAAAAAATCTCTCCTCATTCACATCTGGATAAAAATCTCTTTTTCCATCCCAATCTAGCTAAAAAGTGCTCTCAAAAGTTACCAAGCAGGGTAACCCCCTGCTTTCCTATTGCACACCGTAAGTGGAGACAGAGATGGGTGGGGAAGCAGTGAATTGATGACTGAACTACTTGTACAACTAAAATTTTTGAGCTTGTCTTCACATAGAGGGCTATAGCAGTACAGTTGCTGGAGCGCATAAGTGAAGATGCTAGTATGCCAACAGGCAAACATCTCCTGTTCATATAATTAATCCACCTCCCCAAGAGGCAATAGCTGCTATGAAAGAAAGAGCTCTCCTGTCAAAATAGCACTGTTTACCCAGGGGTTAGGTTCACACCAGTAAACCCCCGATTCTCTAAAGAATCGCAAATTGAAAAATGGTAATCACCGCTGGGTGGGAGAGAGGGCGGGCAGCCGTGCTCTCCCTGCCCCCATTACCTGCCCCCCACTCCCTCCACAGCGCCCCCATCACCGGTCCCCCACTCCCTCATCAGCACCCCCATCACCGGCCCCCCACCCCTCCTCAGCACCCCCCAGCTCCCCACTCCCTCAGAGCCCCCATCACCAGTCCCCCACCCCTCCTCAGCGCCCCCATCACCTGCCCCCCACATCCTCCTCAGCCCCCCCAGTTCCCCACCCCATCACCTGCCCCACACTTCCTCCTCTGTGCCCCCCAGCTCCACACCCCATCACCTGCCCCACTCCCTCCTCAGCGCCGCCCAGATCTCCACCTCGTCACCTGCCCCCCAGTCCCTCATCAGCGCCCCCCAGCTCCCTGCCCCCAT
>ML685785.1:14047948-14072773 GCA_007922175.1 Pelusios castaneus | reverse complement strand
CTCTCCTTGTCCCCCCCACCCCTCTCCAGGCCTCCCTCCAGCCCCTTCCCAGCCCCCTTACCTGGCTGGAGGCTTGGAGCTGCAGGGACGGCCGGCAGAGCTGCTTCTCGGCCAGGCCGCTCCCACCCTGAGCATGCTCTGTCTGAGCATGCTCAGGGCGGGAGATTTGAATCTCCCCAGCCTGGCCTCAGCAAGGCGTGGATTCAGCTGCTGCGCATGCAGCTGCGTCCCCGCCGTGCATATATACATCTCTCGTTTAGGTATATAGATAACTCTGTTGCTCAGGGGTGTGGATTTTTCACACCTTTAAGTGACATAGTTATACCAATATAGGTCAGTAGTGCAGGTCAGGCCTTCGTGATCTTCATTGTTCCTTGTTGTAGCCACTGAATCTCAACCCTAGACTTTGACAATTGCTTGCAAAACTGTTCGTGCTCAGTACATTCCTAGAACATTGTTTTTGTCTAGTTATGTGGTGAACTGCTCATTGCATACAAATGCACTTCTGAGTAAATTAAAAATTGTTTGGTTAAGAGTAACCAAATATCCTGATTTTAAAAATACCATGCAAGGTAAAGGTGATCTAAAAAAGAATTTATTAAATTATATTAAATTAGTAAACTAACACTCCCTGGACTCAATAACAATAGCTTGTTAGATTCCATTCTAATATTGACAGGTTCCAGAGGGGTAGCTATGTTAGTCTAGTTCAGTAAAACAAACAAGGAATCCTGTGGCACTTTTAAAGACTAAGAAATTTATTTATCACATCAGCTTTCATGGGTGAAGTCCCACTTCATCAGATGCTTTAAAGCAGAGACTGTCTCCCCTCCCTTGGCCACGCCTTCAAAACAGGAAGTGGGCTCAGCCGCTTCCCATTGTGCCTGGCAACTCCGAGGCTGAGCAAGTCATGGATCTGTCTCTTCTCCTTCAGTTTGCAAGCCAGCTGAGCGACACCTGCTAACTAGTGGTAAGGCTTCTTCGGCTGTGGAGCATGCATGACTGGCAACTCACCAGTGTGGAGGAAGACGACAGCCTGCCCCCACCCTGCTGCCCGAGCAAGCTGCCGAGGTCACTGCACTGTGCTCTGTGCCTCATCGCCTCTGGGCATGGGAGGCCCGCAGCGACAAGTGGGAGCGGATCATCCTCACTACCTAAGATGACAAGCTTTAGGATGAGTAAGCAGACTTTCCTTGAGCTCATCCATGAGCTCACCCTGGTTCTGCAGCACATGGGCACCCGACTCTGACCCGCCCAGCCCATAGACAAGCGAGTGACCATCGCTATATGGAAGCTGGCAAACCCGGACTCCGACTGCTTCGTGGCCCAGCAATTTGGCATTGGGAAGGCCACCGTGGGGAATGCCCTCATGCAGGTCTGCAGGGCAATCAACTGGGTCCTGCTAGCCCACCTCGTCACTCCGGGAAACCTGCATGAACTCCTCGCCAGCCTCACCTGACTCAGCTTCCCTAACTGTGGAGGCATTGTGGATACCACCCACATCCCTATCTGAGCCCCGGAACACTGCACCAGGGACTATGTCAACCACCAGGGGCACTACTCCATGGTTCTGCAGGCCCTTGTGGACCACCGCGGAATCTTCCAGAACATTTATGTGGGCTGCCCGGGGAAGGCACACGATGCACGGATCCTGCGCAACTCCACCCTGTACAGATGCATGCAGGCAGGCACCTTCTTTCCTGACCACACCATCACCATCGGGGACGAGAAGGTGCCAGTCCTTATCCTCGGGGATGCTGCCTACCCCTTGCTCCCCGGCCGATGATGCCATACCTGGGCCACATGGATGACAGCAGGGACCTCTTCAATCGGAGGCTCAACCGGTGCCGCAGTGTCATCGAGCGTGCCTTCAGCTGTCTCAAGGCCCACTGGAGGGCCCTCCTGACCCACCTGCAGCTCTGCGAGAGCAACCTCCCAGAGGTCATCAGCGCATGCTGTTGCCTGCACAACCTCTGCGAGTTGCGGGGGGAAAGCTTCCCCTACGCCTTGGAAGTCGAGGCCAAGTGGCTTGCTGTGCAGTATGAGCAACTGGACGACACCCTGCCCCAGACTCAGTGGGTCCAGTGGCAAGCAGACCTTATCCGGGATGTGTTGAGGGCCCACTTTGACAGTGAGGAACACTAAGGGGTGGCCCTGCTACCAGGCCCCGTCACCTCCACCACCCACCCATGCCTGCCCCCCCATGCACCCATCTTCCCCCCTGTCCCCACACCAATAAAAAGCACAACACACCATATAAGAGTGTTCAGGGTGTTTATTCAGAGGGGGAAATGGGGGTTGGGAGCTGTGGGGGCTGGGAGGTTTGGGGGGAGTGAAGAGGGTCGGGGGGAGTGAGGGAGGCCAGCGGGAGGGAAGAGGGCTGCTACTAGTCACCTCCAGAAGATGGGTCCAAGGCTTGCAGGCGTCAGCACCGGGTCCTTGCCCAGGGGCAAAGAGGGCTGCCTCTGGGGCTCAGGACGGGGCCCCGAGAGAACAGGCGCTCCTCCAAGCACTCCAGGAACTGGGTCTGCCTCTCCATGAGGTCGAGCATGCGCTTGAGCAGCCTCTGCTCACCTCTCCGCATCCCCTGCTTGAGCCTCCGGTGGCCATTCTCCTGCTCCTGCTGGGCATTGGCCTCTCCCTGCTCCAGCACCACAGTCTCATCCCCCGAACCCTCCTCCTGGTCGTCGTCGAGGTAGGGGTGATCAGCAGAGTCAATGGTGTGGGCTGGCAGGCTGCCGCTCTCCCAGCCCAGAAGGGGGCTGCCCCTGTCCGGAGCATCTCCTTCCAGGCCTTTTGGTAGCCCTGGTGGAGATCCTTGATCTTGACCCAGACCTGCTGGGTGTCCCGGGTGTAGCCCTTGGAAGCCAGGGCCTGGGAGATGGAGGCATACACCTCCTGATTGCATTGGCTGCCTTGCAATTGAGAGCTGACTTCCTCGTCCTCCCAAATGGCCATGAAGCTGAGGATTTCTGGTGGCTCCAGGATGGGACCCGCCTGCGGCACTGGCTCAGCTTTGACCTGCTCCCAGCTGGCAGGTCTGGCCAGCAGGGTGGTCAGGGCTCTTCCTGTGCCAGGAACTCTGGGAGGGAGGTCAGGAAGGAAGGTCTGGAGGCCATGGAGGTCAACTTCGGGCTACTCTGCGTCTATACTGGCTTAGGTCAACTTAAGGAGATTAACTTAATTGTTAAGTCGACCTAAAAGGAGTTGTTATTAAATTGACTTAACTTTTCCTTAAGTCGACTTAGGAACTGCTTAAGTTGACTTATGGAAAGCCCAGTGAGGATGCAGAGTAGTTTGAGTCTACTTAAGCCTCCTTAAATTGACTTAATTTATAAGCTTAGACAAACCCAATGAGAGTTAGCCACAAGCTAACTTTCCTTTCTTATGCATGACTGGTGTATTTTTCCCCTATTCATTAAAAAGTGGTACATTTTTAACATATATAAAGTTAACCTGAATTTCTGGAGACATCTAGGTCCCAAGTTGTCTTCAGTGGATTGAGAAGGATCATCCTCAGCAGGGGTTAAAGTATGCCGGAACGCACTAGAATGCCGTTCCAGGGCCCGAAAATTTTGCAGGCCAGCATTCCAGGGCCCAGGAACTGAGAAAACTCCAGTGGAACGCATGTTCTGCTCTGCCCTGCAGGCAGGCTGCTGCTCAGCTGGAAGCAGCGGCCGCCAGCCGGGCTGGCGAGTTTTCAAATCTCCCGCCTTTAGCATGCTCCGAAAGAGCATGTTCAGGGCAGGAGCGGCCTCCTGGCCAGCACGACTCTGGACGCCCCTGCAGCTCTCCGGCGGCCAGGTAATCTGGGGGGCCGGGTGAGTGAGTGCTGGGGAGCTGGGACCAGGAATGCTGGGCAGTCTGGGGAGCCAATGGGAAACTGGGGGATCGGGGAACGGGAACCAGGCAGGCCAGGAAGCAGATGGGGAACCAGGGGGTCGGGGAACAGGGGCCGGGGACCAGGCCGGCCAGGGAGCCGATGGGAAACTGGAGGGTCGTGGGCTGGGAAGCTGATGGGGAACTGGGGGGTCAGGGACCGAGCGGGCCGGGAAGCAAATGAGGAATTGGGGGGTCGAGGAGCTGGGGCCAGGAACCAGAAGGGCCAGGCAGGCCTGGAAGCCAATGGGGAACTGGGGGTCAGGGAACTGTGGCTGGGAACCGGAAGGGCCAAGCGGGCCTGGAAGCCAATGGGGAGCTGGGGGATCAGGGAACGGGGGCCAGAGAGCCGATGGGAAACTGGGGGGTCGGGGATGGGAGCCGGTGGGGACCGGGAGGGCCGAGGAGTTGCAGCTGGCGAGCCAGAGGCAGGGAGCTGCCGGGGAACTGGGGGCCCAGGGAGTGCCCGGGCCAGACAGGGCTTGGATTCGGGGTTTCTAAGGGAGAATGGGGGTGTAGGGTGGGTTCCCCTGGGGGGCTCCATGCTGGGGGGCCCGGCCAGTCTGCCTCCTGCCCGGTACCGGCATGCAGCTGGGAGCTGGGCTATGGCTGCTCGCCTCCCCTCATAGCTTGGGGATGCAAGCAGCCCTTTCCTTCTCTTCTCTTCTTTCTTTCCTTTTCTTCTTCCTTTTTTTCTTTCCTTTTTTTTAAATACCTTTAAAAATTAATTTTAATTAAAAACCTTTTAATAAGATTTTAAAAAAACCTTTCTAAAATTAAATTTCAATTCAAATTAATTCAAATTCAATTAATTAAAATTAAACCCAATCAATTGTAATTACATTCATTTAAATTCAATTAATTATTTTTTAATTAATTTTTAACTAAATAAACTGGTGGCCCTTTTAAGGTTTTAAAATCTGTATTTTGGTCCCTCAACCAAAAAATTTGGGAACTACTGATTTATAATGCAAAATTTGAAGGGTGTACATTTGCTTATTCTTTGTCTTTCTAATGATACTGC
This sequence comes from Pelusios castaneus, assembly GCA_007922175.1. NCBI lineage: Eukaryota > Metazoa > Chordata > Testudines > Pelomedusidae > Pelusios > Pelusios castaneus. The sequence continues at coordinate 14,067,870 of ML685785.1, read as the reverse complement.
TATCTTGGGGGGGAAAGAGTCCTGTGGCACTTTTAAAGACTAACAAATGCAGTTGTTCATTTGTAAATTTGTTAGTCTTGTGCCACAGAACTCCTTGTTTGTTTGGCTGATACAGACTAACACGGCTACCCCTTTGGATCTTGAATGGAAGTAATTCTAAAAGTAAATGTGTCTTTTGTTCAGGCCCCTAGAAAGATGTCATAAGGCTACCCAGCAGCGCTGTCTCTAGTTTTAATAGTAACTCCCCCTATGAAAAGATTTCAGTGACACGGCCCTTGGGCCAGTATCTTAGTCCTCATGTGGCCTTCATGGAGATTTGAGTTTGTGACCCCTGTCCTAGATAGTGTTATTAGGTTAGCATGTGTTTAACATCTTTTATTTAGGTGGTGGTCACTCACCATCCAGACCTTATTACTTACAGTAGTTAAATGGTATTGATATGGATCGTGTTTTGCATACTAATGTAGTTTGTGCTCACACAATAGACCACATATCTGTGAAGATAAACATAATTTGTGTTCTAGTGTCATTTCTCAGCAATATCAAATTTCTGTTTTAATTGGTTAGAGTACGAGTTTAAGTAAACTTTCTTGTCCTGTAATTTACTTGCATATAACTTTTGATGCAAACATTGGTCCTGTTACATTTTTTCTTGATCTGATTGAACTAGGCAGCTGTGATGCTGATGGCGCAGTATAAGCTTTGCTGCAGTGTTTGACAGTACTTCGGTTCATGGAGGAATTTCTCAAAGATACTTGGATTGGTTTAGGTATAGATGGAGCCTCTGTCATGTTAGGCAGTAAGGTTGGTGTTGCTGCAAAACGAAAAACACGATTTCCACTTTTGATAAGTTGGCATTGTTTTAATCACTGGTTGGAATTGGCCATGGCTGATATTCTCAAATGATGCAGTGAAGTTAATCACTTTAAATCATTTGTGGATTCATTGTATGCTCTGTACAGTCAGTTGCAGAAGTGCTTGAGAGAGCTGGCTGACTGTGCGAGTGGGTTTGGAAGTCCAGCTTAATAGGACTGGATGTGTACTTGATGTATGTTGGGTTGCCTCTACCTGCCACACTGTACGAGTTGTTTGGCAGTCATATGCAGCCCTCCATAACCACTTCTTGAAAAAAATCAACTGATTTCTCACTAGAAGGGAAAGATAAAGCAAAGTTTGCTGGCATGGGAAAAAACCTGGAAAATCCAGTTTTTGTTAAAAACTTGGGACTCATGCTTGATGCTCTGGAGGAACTGGCAGACCTGTCCTTGGTGTTGCAAAAATCTGATGTAACATTATCTACAGCAAGTAAGTGTCCGCAGAAGGTAAAGGATGGGAGAAGGAAGGCTCCTGGAAACTTAAAGTGGTGGCCAAAAATAATAAACTTTATTAGTCTCCCTCTTTGGGACGCAAAGGGTTAACAGCTGTGCTGCTAGCTGAACTAACTCAGAAGTCAGCTTCACAGATGACAAGATAACCCCAGGCAATTACCCAACAGTTTAACATACCATGATTTACATAGAGATAAGGAGACAAAGTATAAAAGGACAGAATCCAATACATAAAACAATAAGCGTAACAATAATCCCCAAACCTACACCAATTGTAATACCTTGGGTTAAAACTGAGGTAGAAGAATTATTCACATTCAACTATATACATTTAAAGGGAAGGGAAACAATCATGAGAAGTAAACGTGGGGGTAACTCGGGGTCACATACGTACCGAGACTACCAGGCAGGTGATTAACAACAGCATGATGTCTTAAGGTGGAGGTTGAAATCGACTCAGGCCGGCACTCTCGGGGGAACTCCTACTGCAGGGTGATCAGGCCTGGCAGTTAACTCGTGGAGACTCCTTCTTTGCTCCATGTGGCATGGTAGCTTTTATGGCCTAGGCCACTGCTTGCTGCCGAGGGCTGTGATTGGCCAGATTTTGCTGCAGCAGGAATTTGGTGGCGAGGGGCTGCCCGGTTCCTCCTGTCCTTATTTGGGCAAAGGAATTTTCACCAGCTCTCTAGGTTCTGGGTCAGAGCCTTCTACACCCCTGGGGGGGGGGCAGAGCAGCTATGATTGACTTGCCCTCCAGATGCCCTCACATGGGCGAGGGGGATGATCCACCCCTTTGGGAGCTGGCTGAGAGCGAATTAGGGTTCGAATAAAGCATGTTGATGGTCACAAGCCTAAACAGTTTCTGTACATGACCTGGGGGGAGTATCTGGTGTTGATGGTCACAAGCCTAAACAGTTTCTGTATGTGACCTGGGGGGAGTATCTGGTACGTGGCCTGGGGAGAGCATCTGATAAACGGTTTCTCTACGTGACCTAGGGAGCATATCTAGTAAACAATCTCCATGTGACCTGGGGGAAGTATCTGGTAAACAGCATCTCATGACTTTATATCACAAGGGAGCTGGCGGCCACTTTATGGGGTGCTCATAACAGCACCTTAACAGTAAGTTGAAAAGGTGACAAGTTCAGGTGTTTATAGCTCACAGAGAGTGAGATTCAGAGTTCTACCAAGAGGCTCGTGTGGTGATCACTTTAAAGGTGTATGTGTAAACATGTTTGTGAATGCTGGCAAACAAATTGAAATTTCTATATGTCAGTTTTACCAGGCGTTGGCGGACTCTATGAATGCTAAATTGTTGCCAAACTCAGAGAAATGTCTAAGCAGTGCTGTTGAAGTACTTGTCCCATCACTTTTTACTATAGAGCTGTCACCGGAATTTGGTGAAAGTGACATGAAAATTTTGTGTTCCAAGTTTGGCATTGCATTTAATGAAGTGAAATGTGCATATCAGGACTATAAAGATCACAATACTTATTGTGTTATGCAGTGTTTGCTAGTTTGTGACAATAACTGATATAGACATAAATGCCATATAAAATTATAAATATGCTTATGGAGTGATAACTGAGGCATATGGTACTGAGAAGTGGTTGCATATGCTTACTTGGGCTGGGAACTGCACATGCATGTTGGGGGCCCGGACAACACGGGAAGAGGGCCTGGAGATTAGGAGGGTTCTGGAGCCTGTCAAATTATACTTTAACCACTGATCCTCAATGGCCGTGCTGTGCTGTATTCCCATCACATCCCATAAATTAAGGAGGATCAGGCTGTGTCCTTACTTGAATGGAAAAGCTCCAACAGCCACCTCTATATTGCAATAAGTTGATGTCACTGATTCAGAAGCTGGCACCCTTTCCCTTGGATAATTACTGAGTCAGTGCTCCAGAATGTTGCTAGAGGATATTCAACATCTGGAGGTGCAGATTTTCAGATGAAACACAAACTGAAGTATCATCTATATGCACTCATTAAAAGCTCCTAGTGTGTTTTCCCCTTAGAATCTAGATTTTAAACCTGGTCTCCTGGCCACATGCCAACTTGAGCATTAACTTTTTTTCCTTTGTAAATTCCCTTGCATTTTCATATGCATGAACTGTAATACTGGCATTCTTTGTCATTTCCTGCCCTAATCTTTTGTGTAGTATTGCAGTTTCTTACTGCTGCAACATTCTCACTCAGACGTTCAGACTGGCAGTGATTGATACTATAAGATCTATGCCATATATGAAATGAGAGTTTGGTTTATGTTTCAATCAGTTTGCAGTGAACATTTGTCCATATCAGAATAAGAACACTGAATTCTCACCTTTGTTTTTTTCCCATTCTCAGCTTGGAGGCCAAGCATCAAACAACCCATGGAGAGTGACCTACTTTTTTACAATCTGTAGGAGAACTGGTCTCTTCTGGTCTGCCATAGCTTGTGGTTTGCTAATAAACAAAAGACCTCAGACTCCCAGGGTTATCAATCTGGCATTATTCACAAGCACTAAATGCTTAAATGATTGAAATATTGTAGAACACCTGATTGCCTTCTAAGATGAGATAACGGCCTCTATAGATGTGGGGAAGGTGGTGGACGTGATATATCTTGTCCTTAGGAAAGCTTTTGTTACCATCTCCTACAGTATTCTTGCCAGCAAGTTATGGAAGTCTGAATAGATGAATGGATTAAGGTGAATAGAAAGTTGAGTAGGTCATTGGGCTCAGTGGGTAGTGGTCAGTGGCTCTATATCTAGTTGGCATCAAGCAGAGTGCTGCAGGGGTCAGTCCTGGGGCAGGCTTTGTTCAACATTTTCATTAATGATCTGGATGATGGGGTGGACTGCACCCTCACTAAGGCTATGTACACACGATCACTTTATTGCGCGATAAGGCTCCTTATCGCACAATAAAGCTGACTGTGTACATACGATCATGTTCCGCAGTAATGCTCGTGTGTATCCTTTTTCCGAGATAGACAGCCTCTGGAAATGTCCCAGAGTACCAGTCGAGGGCACTCTGGGGCATTGGAGCTGTCAAATATGTCAATTTCACTGCTCTGGCTGAGCAGTGAAATTGACATATTATGTCAATTTCACTGCTCTAGCAGAGCAGTGAAATTGACTATAATGGGAGCTGCCAGATTTGGCGGCTTCCCTGGACTGAGCTAGGGGGCTGACCCGAACCGGCTGTTTGGGCCAGCGCCTAGCTCAGTCTAGGGGTACAGATGGTGGTAGGAGCTGCAGTGTTTAAGCGCTGGAGCCTCTGCCGCCACCCGAACCCCTGCACTGAGCTAGGGGACTGGCTCCGGTTCGAGCCAGCCCCCCAGCTCAGCCCCTGGGCTTTGGGTGGCGGCAGAGGCTGCGGCACTTAAGCGCCGGAGCCTCTGCCACCACCCAAACCCCTGCACTGAACCGGAGCCAGTCCCCCAGCTCAGTGCAGGGGTTCGGGTGGCAGCAAAAGCTCCGGTGCTTAAGAGCCGCAGCCTCTGCCGCCACCCGAAGCCCAGGGGCTGATCTGGGGGGCTGTCTCGAACTGGCGAGGGCAGCCAGTTCGGGCCAGCCCCTTAGCTCAGCCCCGGGGCTTCGGGTGACAGTGGGGGCTGGCAACGCAGCCCCCGGCACCACCGGAAGCCCTGCAGCTGGACTAGGGGGCTGGCTGTGGGCAGTGCATGGTGGGACAGGTGCCCACCATGCACTGCTCTTCTATCGCAAAGGAGCATTCATCCGGTGAATGCTCCTTTGCGATAGAAGCAGCACATATGTACATACAAAAGCGCTATATTTATAGCGCTTTTCTTGTCCTGCAATAACTTATTGCTGGACAAGTTTATCGTGTGTACATAGCCTTAGTTTCCAGATGACACTAAGCTGGGGGGAGGGGGGTGAGTAGTAGATATGCTGTAAGGTAGTGATAAGATACAGAGTGACCAAGACAAATTCGATGATTGGGCCAAAAGAAATCTAATGAGGTTCAACAAGGACAAATGTCAAGTCCTGCATTTAGGAAGAAGATTCCCATGCACTCCTACAGGCTGAGAACTGACTGGCTAGGCAACAGGTCCTCAGAGGCGGACCTGGGATTACACTGGACAAGAAGCTCAATATGAAACCTCATGAGGTTCAACAAAGACAAGTGCAAAGTCCTGCACTTAGGACGGAAAAATCCCATGCACTGCTACAGGCTGGGGACCGATCGGCTAAGTAGCAGCACTGTAGAAAAGGACATGGGGGTTATGGTGGACGGGAAGATGAATATGAGCCAACAGTTTGCCCTTGTTGCCAAAAAGTCCAATGGCATATTAGGCTGCATCAGTAGGAGTATTGCCAGCAGATCGAGGATGTGATAATTCCCCTCTATTCGACACTGGTCAGGCCGCATCTGGAATACTGTGTGCAGTTTTGGGCTCCCCCACTACAGAAAGGACAAATTAGAAAGAGTCCAGTGGAGGGCAACAAAAATGATTAGGGGGCTGGGGCACATGACTTATGAGGAGAGACTGAAGGAACTAGGCTTATTTTGTCTACAGAAGAGAAGACTGAGGGGAGATTTGATAGCAACCTTCAACTACTTGAAGGGGTGCTCCAAAGAAGAGGGAGGTAGGCTGTTCTCGATGGTAACAGAGGACAGAACAAGGAGCAATGGTTTCAAATTACAGCTGAGGAGGTCAAGGTTGGATATTAGGAAAATCTTTCTCACTAGGAGGGTGGTGAAGCATTGGAATGGGCTATCTAGGGAGGTGGTAGAATCTCCATCTTTGGCGATTTTTAAGGCTCGGTTAGACAAAACCCTGGCTGTGGTAATTTAGGGGGAATGGTCCTGCTTTTTAGCAGGGGGTTGGACTAGATGACCTTGTGAGGTCCCTTCCAACCCTATTATTCTATGAGTCTATGATTCTATGAGGCAACAGTGTGCCCTTATTGTCAAGAAGGCTAATAACCTATTGGTCTGTATTAGTAGGAGCATTGTGAGCAGATTGAGTGAAGTGATTATTAACCCTTATTTGGCATTGGTGAGGTCACATTTGGAGTATTGTGTCCAGTTTTAGGCCCCCAACTACTAGAAGGATGTGGACAAATTAGAGAGAGTACAATAGAGTTTAACAAAAATTATTAGTGGGCTGGAGCAAATGTCTTATGAGATGGGAAATATTTTGTCACAGAGGTCATGGATTCCATGACTTCCAGAGAGCTCAGTGAAATCATCCTCTTCTGCTTCTGGGAGCTGCAAGGACCCTGAAGCTCTCAGTTGCCATCAGTGGTGAGGGTACCAGGGCTGTGGGGCAGGGGTGCAGCTTTCAGCTGCTTTAGGGGACCCACAGTTCCCATCTGCTGCTGGCAGCAGAATCCACTGCTATCTGCCAGGGCAGGCAGCAGGGACCCCCTGGCTTTGAGCAGCTGCAGACAGCAGGGACCCTGCGGTCCCTAGCTGCTCTAGTTGGTCCAGGTGCTATGATTTAGGGCAGCAGTGAGCAGACTGCAGTACTCCAGGACACTACAGGCTGTGACAGTACTTCACTACTTTCGATCGCAGCCCCTGGAACCCTGAGCCATGGCGTGGGACCAATCAGCAGCACAGACCCATGGCTCTGAACCACTGCATGTGCTGAGAACCCTGCAGCCCCCTGCCCGCATGGGCAGCCCTGCAGTCATGACTTGAGGTGGCAGTGAGAGGACCCCAGATACCCCAGCTCTGGTCAGGGGGCCCCAGAGCCCTTTAGGCTCCCACAGCTCTTAGCCATCCCAGGACCTCTCAGAGCTCCCAGCCTCCACCAGGTACCCTGCAGCCCTGACCCACCTCGGGCTGCAGGGATACCCCACAGTCTACAACCTCAACAGTCGACCCAGAAACATCATTCATGGCTAGAATAGATGGAAGCAGGAAGCCACAGTGCTGGATGAGAACCCTGTGCCACTCTCTGTGATTGCTACAACCTCCATTCCTGCAGTGAGGCTAGGGGTTTCATCACCCCCCTCAAGCATTTGGTCAGCCTATCCCTCCATTATTTTTAGTAGAAATCACAGACAGGCCATGACTTCTGACTGTGATTTTTTTTGTGTATTGACAAAGACCTGCCCATGACTTTTACTAAAAATAACCATGTCAAAAATTTAACATTATGGAGAGGTTGAGGGAACTACTTTTGTTTAGTCTACAGAGGAGATGAGTGAAGGGGATTTGACAGCAGCCTTCAGCCGGGAGGTTGAAGGGGGTTCCAGGGAGAATGGAGCTTGGCTGTTCTCAGTGGTGACAGATGACAGAACAAGGAACAATGGTCTCAAGTTGCAGTTGGGGAGATCTAGGTTGGATGTTAGGAAAAGGCTTTTCAAGGAGGAGGGCTGTGAAGCACTGGAATTAGTTGCCTAGGAAGATGGTGGAATCTCCACCCCTAGGCTCTGTCCACACTTGTTAATTTAAGTCGACTTAGCATGTCCACACTTAAATTTTAAGTCGACTTAGAGGGGACCCTACAAAATCAACCTAGAGCATCCACAGTGGATGCCTAGGTCGACTTCTAGGGGCTAGGTGGTCCTGGGACAGGTCCACGGTGGCAAGGGGGGCACCCCTTGCCAAGTGCCAGGGGGCTCAGCCTTTGCCCCATTGTACCTTGGTACAATGGGGCAAAGGGGGACAGGGACCCTGGCAGGGCATAGGGGCAGGGTGGACAGGGCTCTGCCCTGCCCTTTGGGGGGGGGGTACACCAGGCTGTGGCTGTGCCAGCCACCCTGGCAGGGAGGGCAGTGGGGAAGCCCTGGAGCCCCCTAAGTCGACTTAGAGTTGACTTAGGGCTAGTCCGCATCTACACTGGCTAAGTCGACTTTCTAGCCAGCAAAGTCGACTTAAAATGAGGTTTAGTAAAGTTGAGTTAATTTTTCCTTAAGTCGACTTAAGCAAAGTGTAGTGTAGATGCAGAGTAAATTAAGTCAACTTAAGCAGGCTTAAGTCGACTTAATTCACAAGTGTAGACGCACCCTTAGAGATTTCTAAGGCCCATCTTATTAAAGCCTGGGCTGGGGTGATTTATTTGGAGTTGGTCCTGCTTCAAGCAGGCATAGGACTAGATTAGTGGTTTTCAAACTTAGGGTCAGGACCCAGTACTAGGTCCCAAACCCTCAGGCACTGGGTCTCAGTGCCTACTGTTGCCACTGCCAAAAGACTGGAATGCAATGCTCCAAGATGTAATTTTTGGGTCACGAGCATAAATGATTTTTTTTCAACTGGGGCACGAGAAAAAAGTTTGAAAACCACTGGACTAGATGACCTCCTGCAGTCCCTTCCAACAATGATAATCTATGATTACTTTCTCATACACAGCGCCTATTTATCCTTTCTTGAAGCAACTACAAGGCAATTCCAATTTTAACTTATATTAACATTCCTGCAAGAAACCCTTTTAAAGCCTATGGTATTGTATCCCAGATATTATCCAATAACTGTTATCAAGTGCCATGCTTGTTCCAGATTCATGTCCTTATGTTGCTGATTATTTTGTTTCATTTTTGTTTTGTTTTGCTTTCCTTTCTCAGTCCCTGCAACCAAAGAGTAATTGGAAGGATTTCTTAATCTTCTGCACTAATAGTTCTATCATTTGGTTCCCAGTTCCAACTCTCCTTCCCTCCATCCCCCCACCTTCATCTCCTGGCACAAGACAAAGATGTGTTCCCTTGACTCATTATATGAGAGCAGCAGATGATGCAGTGATAGCTGTAGGTTTGGCATGATGAGTGATAGCATCAGGAGTCCCCGCAGGAATGGAGAATGCTTTCTAAGATAGTTCACTAGCAGAGTGTCTGGAAGCCAATTTGTTGCTGGCTTTCTTGTGCTGGAGGAGGTTACTTCTGTTTTAATTAATACCATGCCATGTGTTCTCTCCTTTTGAGATCTTCTTCAGTTTCTATAAAGACAAAAATAAATACATATATAAAAAGGGAAAGGGGGTTCTATTCTGTCTTCTTTTAACATATGCACTCAAGACCCTGAGCCATACTCTTCTCAGATGCTTCTATCCAGCATAAAATGCAGCTAAGCAAGTCTGAACCCTGCCTAATTTAGCTGAATCTATACATACTAGTTGCTGTGACTAAGAGACCTGTACCAACTTAATGCCAACTGGCAAAGGCCACAAATAGAAATCCCATGGGTCTGATATTTACATTCGAGTTCACCAAACAAGTCATATAAAGTATCTAATAAAAGCCTGTGTCAAGTTGGTCATCAATATTATTGGAAAATTTCATGTTCAGAAGTTGGGTAAAGCACTATGAATATACAGTGAAAATCAGGTTCTTGAAGTGTATGTCTAGGGTCTAATCACCAGCAAAGGTGAAAATCAGGTTATTTTCCAGGAAGGAAATATTTATCTCTCCATTCACATGCAAATTAAGGTTTGAATGGTTCACAATGGGCCTCCAAACTGAATATGAGTCCTGAATGTTACAAACCTGCAGAAAAGGCTAATATGATTCCACAGTATTGTATGTCATACACAAGAGTTAATTATCCCACTGTACTCTGTATTGGTTAGGCTGGAGCACGGTGTCCAGTTCTTGACACCATAATTTAGGAAAGATGTGGACAAATAGGAAAAAAAGACCAGAGGAGAGCAATAGAAATGATAAAAAGATTTAGAAAATCCTGCCCTAGGAGGCAAGGTTAAAAAAAAAACTGGCCATAATTAATTTTGAGACAAGATGACAGAGGGAGGATCAGGATAACAATCTTCCAGTATGTTAAGGGATGTTACAAAGAGGAGAGTAATCAATTGTTCTCCATATTCACTGAGTGTAGGACAAGAAGTAATGGGCTTAATTTGCTGCAAGAGAGATTTAGGTTAGACATTAGATGAAAAAAAAACCTTTTCTAAGTAGAAGGATGAATAAGCTCTGGTGTAGGCTTCAAGAGAGGTCAGGATGCCTTCACCATTGGAAGCTTTTAAAACCAATTTTTTTTTTGGGGGGGGGGGGGGTTGGGGGGAAAGGGGGAGATTTGTTTGTTTGTTTGTTTGTTTTTAAAAACTTTTCAGGGATGGTCTAGGTTTACTTGCTTCTGGTGGGGGCTGAATTTGATGACTACTCAAGGGCCCTTCCAGCTTTACATTTCTACTATTTTATTAACTGAATGCTAACGAAGGATTGCAAAATTTTCACAGAATGGAAAATGTTAGGAAGAGGTAGACAGAACAGGGGGAGGGGGCTATCTTTAGGTGCACAAAGGTCTGGTGTATGTGGGATCAAAGAAGACAGCTGGGAAGCAGAGAGCAAATCTCCTTCATAGACAAGGATCTCAACTAGGCTTGGCTGAAAATACTGGAAAAAATTCAGGTGAGATATGCATCTTTAGACAGGAGGATAACTTGTTAGTTGGGATTAGTTAACCTCTTGAATACATAATGTTTGTTTTATATGTAGCCATTTGTTTTCAATAATTTTACTCACTGTGAGTTGAATCTCTGGGTTTTTGATATGGCTTACTCATGTTTTTGCTATGAATGTATTTAAAGTAAAGTGTGTTCAGCACATCTGTGCTCTAAGGTGTAAGTAATAAGATGTTCTATACTGTTTCTCTGGGAAACAGGCTTGCTAATTCTGTGAGTGGTCAGTGCATAAGGGTCTAGATACTACATGGGATGCTTGTCGGACAGTGTGTGACTATCTCTAACTTGTACAGAGATAAATTCTGCAGAGGCCTGGAAGATAGTGTTTGTGCTCCCACTGGCTGGTAGTTTCAGGGAGCCAACCCAGAGCAGGGACAGACAAGACTTCCATATACTGTGGGCAGGTGGTTGCAAAGTGGATCACAACTGTGAGTATCTCTGATAGGCATTACTTCCACCATCAACAAATTTTTTATCTAAGTTCTGCTTTATCATTTTGTTTGTATAAGAAAGAAAAATAATTGAATTTTAAATCTATGAATTATTTTACAGCACTTACAATACAAAAATAATCAAACCCCAATAATTTGAGTTGTAAAGTGAGCAATTTTTCTATGTAAAATAAGGGGAGAAATGAAGCTTCATAATATTTTTACAAAGTCATTTTTTCTTATTACTACCATATTTATCTGTAAGTTGCTTCATTCTAGCCTGGACACAAATTAAATAGGATCCCATTTTAAAGTATGTAAGAAAACCATATGAGTAATTATAACAGAATCAAAGTTTACTACAAGTGAAAATGAATGACTTCTATCCTAACAAGTTTCAGTTTCTAGAACATTACTCAAGTTGTGAAAGAGGTCTTGTTTTTCTTACACAAAAACTACATTGCCACCTGTGTATCACAATATATCTGTAAATAACAGATTGCACGAATTATGTTAGTGTTTTGCTGCCATGCATTAAAATGAAATGCAGCAATGGGAATGATTTATGGCAGAATGCACCGTTTTGATTTCTAAAGCTGATAAGCAGAGAAGCATGAATGATTAAACCGAATAGCAGCTTTATAGAAAGGCCAGTAATCAAGATTTGCTTGCACAAAACAAGAAAGCTGTGACTAATTTCATATAATGATGTTTGCCTAACAAAATGGTACATTTAAAGGTCAGCTTAATAATGGAAATCTGATTTCAAGGGAAAGGAGCACCTTTAATTTTGCTCTATAATTCACTTGACATACACAATATATTGAGAGAAATAATGCAGAATCTCACTGCTGTTTCAAATGGAAGCTAAAAGCATTTCATAAGAGTTAGTGTGTTTTTTTTTTTTTTTTTTTAAATGTGTATCCATGTAAGAATCTGAAAATATTTGCAGGAGAGGCTTAGGTAAGGAGCCAAAAGTTCAGATACTTTTTAGGACTCTTAAGGGTATCTGAGTCTGTTGGGTTTAAAGAGCATGTCTAGTAAAGTCATGATGATATGCTGCAGTATTAGATTTCTGATACTTCTGGATTTGGGAGGGACTGCAAGTACCTTGAGTAGCCTTTATTCTGGTGGTTCAGATCTGTCGCTTCTAGTCCCAAACAGAAAGGTAGATGAGGAAAGATGCATGAAATTGAAACACATTGATCCATCTGTCTACTTTAACCTATCAATTTTAGTATCTAACCTGAATTAAAATATACTTAAAAAATAAATATATCAATAGAGTGAAATTTGGTTAAGGTTCATGTTCTTATTTCCTCTGAGCCAAATTGTTTCTTAGGATTACAGTATGTTTTTTAATACTTGAAAATATCTAAACAAATTCTTTACTGAATTATTGGTATAATTCTACCATGTCCGATCTGTAGAAATTAGAAAAACAGAATGATTGGTTGGAAGGAACGACCATTAAGTATGAATTCTCTGTATTTAGAGGTATATCATGAACTTCTGCTTCAGTCGAATAATGACTGTCAGCAGAAATTAGCAAGATTAGGGGGAAATGTGAGAAGCTGTTTCAGGGGCTCTTCATCTTCTTCATGGTGTTCATTTGGTTTCCAGCTGCACCAGTGGAGAAATATATTTCGGGAAAGGTATTGGTAACCATCAACATCTAAGCAGGTCCACAAAGCAAACCAGTCCCTGTGAGAAAGGCAAATGGCATCAGCTAGAGAATTTATTGTAATAGTGTGGTACTGAACAATGAATTACTTTGCAGCCACTTTATTCCCTAAGAAAGGAAAAAAAACATTTTTCTAATCCCAGAAGACTTTCCCCCAACTGCCTGTTTGCTTGCACTGTATAGAAATTAGAAGCACCAGGATTTTATAGTTGATGCAGATTTCCCGTGCTGTTCCTTTAAGAGCATTCTCTTTATGAGTAACCTTCCCTGCCCTGCAGCTGCCTCTTCACAAGAACTGTTCCACTATTGAATTGCTCTTACCCTTGCAAGTGTACTGTTCTTTCCTGTAAGGCCAGTTAGTTCATCAGTGGTAAGACATCATTGGTCAATCTTGCATAAGTCTTGTCCTTCCTCTTGTATTATTTCTCAAGTATTTTTTTCAACACTATTATCACATTACTCTGCTCCTTTGTTTTCTTGTAGTAGAAGCTATTTCATCCCTTTATGTTTTACTCAGACATCAAAAGCCTAAAGCTACGAAAAGAAAGAACAGAGAAGCTCATATTTGAGAGGTTTCATTTAAAATGAAGAAAGCTGAGAATTATCCTGGTTCCTTCATAATGGATTAGTTATGGCAACCTTTAACTTAATGTTGACAGCTCAAAGTGTGTTTCTGAGAGGCTTCCAGTACTTTTAGAATCTGCATCTACTGATTTAAGAACCTTAAGAAAAATATTTAAAATATTTACAGGGCTTTAAATGTTTTACTCATCTGTCACCTTGAGCATTAGTGATCTTGGATGTGGGTGCTTGTCTTGTTTTAACAACACTTAAAACCTTTTAGCTCTCTAGCTTGCTTTGAATGTAACAGGATGAAAGAAAAAAATTAATAACAAGAAGAGTAATCTAAAGTATTTTGAAATTCTTTGGGAAGGGGGGAATTCCCTCCTACTAGGTATTGGAAGTGGAAGTTGAAATATAAAGTAAAGGGAGCTAAATATCCTTTTTGAACAAAATGTGCTCTCATTTAATTTTGTAGTTGGTTCCCAGATGACATGGTAAGAGGCACTATTTAAAAATAAAAGCTTAAAAATTATATATTTAGAAGCCTGGCAGCCTATATATGGCACTTTTTTTTTTTAACTATTCCTCTGTGTTACATATTGGGATCAGACATTGGCACCCAAGACATCTGCAAACCTGTTAGAGGGGCCAGTGTGCACCATCCCCTTCTCTCTACCAAAGCACAGAACTGGCAAGAATTTAGAGAAGGCCTAAGACTGCTCTAATTTTCATCAGAAATCCGTCTAATCCAGGGGTGTCAAACTCATTTGCTATGGCGGGCCAGAATTGACTTAAATGTACTTCATGTGGACCGTATATACCATAAATCGAAATACTAGGGCACTCACTCTCTTGGCATCATGGAGCGCTATGTATGAGAGACTGCACTCCATGATACCTCTCTCTCTCTCTCTCTCTCTCTCTCTCTCTCTCTCTCTCTCAGGGATAGAGTGTGGTCTTATAGAGCACAATGTCACATACTCAGTGCTCTGTGATGTCATGAGACTTGATACTCTTGCAGCATCACAGAGCTCTGGGTATGCAAGACCACACTCTCTCTCTGGCTATGTCTATACTTGATAATTTAAGTCGACTTAGCATCTCCACACTCAAAAATTAAGTCGACTTAAAGGGGACCCTGCCAAATTGACTTAGAGCGTCTACACTGGACGCCTAAGTCGACTTCTAGATGCTAGGTGGACCTGGGACTGGTCCATGGTGGCGAGGGGGGCATCCCTTGCCAAGTGCCAGGGGGCTCAGCATTTGCCCCATTGTACCTGGGTACAATGGGGGCTGAGCAGGACAGGGACCCTGGCAGGGCATAGGAGCAGGATGGGCAGGGCTCTGTCCTGCCCTGTGGGGGGGAGGGGCACGCCAGGCTCTGCCTGTGCCAGCCACACTGGCAGGGGAGGCAGTGGGGGAGCCCTGTAGCCCTTTATGCCAACTTAAAGTTGATTTAGGGCTAATCTGCGTCTACACTGGCTAAGTTGTCTTAATAAAGTCGACTTAGCCAGTAAAGTCGACTTTAAAGTAGGTTTTATACAGTTGACTTTAATTTTCCTTAAGTCAACTTAAGCTACTGCTTAAGTTGACTTAAGAAAAATGTAGTGTAGACGCAGATTGAATTAAGTCGACTTAAGCAAGCTTAAATCAACTTAATTTGTAAGTGTAGATGCATCCTCTGTTAGGGAGAGAGTATGGTTCCACAGAACACAATCACGTGCCCAATGCAGGAGGTTTGTGGGCTGCATCTGGTCCGCATTCCGCATTTTTGAAACCCCTGATCTAGTCCCTTGCAGAATAGCGATAGGTCTGGCGGACTGTGTAAAGTTGGTATAATGACCTATGCTCTCTTCCTACAGAATCTGGAGAGACTGAGGCATTTTGCTCCCTTTGTTTAGCAAGTCCATAGATTTCAGAAGGGACAAATATGATCATCTAGTGAGAATCTATTTTTTAAAAATATCCAATCTTGATTTTAAAATGGTCAGTGATGAAGAATCCACCACTTTGCAACTGTTAATTACTCTCACGATTAAGAAAGTATTCTTATTTCCAATCTCAATTTCTTTAGCTTCAACTTCCAGGCATTAGATGGTGTGATGCCTTTCTCTACCAGATTGAAGAGCCCGTTATTAAATATTGATTCCCTGCGTAGGTGCATACCAACTAATCAAGTAATCTCTTAATCCCCTCTTTCTTAAAGTAAATAGATTAAGATCCTTTAGTCTATCTCTAATTGTTTTCTCATTCTGACTCATTCTTATGGTTCTTCTTTGAACACTCTCCAATTTATCAACATACTTCTTGAACTGTGGGCACTAAAACTGGATACAAATAGATGTGAAATAACCTCCTCATTTATGCATCCCAGCATCCCATTAGCTCTTTCAGCTGCAGCATCACACTAGGAGCTCACATTCAGTGATTATTTACCAGCACCTTTTGCAGAGCCACTGTAAGTATGGGTACATTCTTTGTTCCCAGATTTATACACTTACATTTAGCCATATTAAAATTCATATTGTTTGCTTGCACTAAGTCTCCCTGTGATCCAGATCACTTTGAATCAGTGACATATCTTCTTCATTGTTTACCACTTCCCTCATTTCTGCAAACTTTATCAGAGATGATTTTATATTTCCTTCCCCTCATAGACAAATATTTAATGGCATAGCTTCTTGACCCTATTCCTGAGTGACCTTACTGGAAACAGACTTGCTTGATAATGATTCCCATTTACAGTTATGTTTTGAGACTTGTCACTTAATCAGTTTTTAATCCATTTAATGTGTGCATGTTAATTTTACATGATTCTAGGTTTTTTTTTAAATCAAAATATTATGTGGTACACAGAGAAAGACCTTACTGAAGTCTAAGTATATTACATCAACACTATTACCTTCATCAAACAAACTTGTAATCTTATAAAAAAAATAATAAGTTTGATTGAGAGGACATGATCTGTTTTCCATGAACCTATAATGTTGAGTTACATTAAAATTATTAGCCTTCTTTAACATTTTATTAACATCCCAGATCAGCTACTCCATTATCTTGTGCAGGCTAGATGTCAGGCTGACTGGTCTATAATTACCTAGGTCATCCCATTTACTGTTTTTAAAATTTGGCATATTAGCAGTCTTCTGGAATTTCCTCAGTGTTCCAAGACTTAGGGAACATTAAAGGTCCAAGTTGCAGAAGCACAATTTAGGAACCTAGAAATGTAGGAATTTCCACCTCGGATCAGACCTGATGTCTATTTATTGCAATATTTTATCCCCAACAGTAGCAAGTACCAGATGTTTCAAAGTAAAGTACAAAAAATTCTGCAGTTGCCAGACATGAAGCAGGCTGCCCCCAAAATGAGTCACTAATCACTGACAATTAGAGAAATTCCAACTGCTGAAGTATGATGTTTATCTATGTATTTTAAAATAGAAAGCTGATCATGAAATGTTTTCTGTTCCCATAAAAAATGCAAAAGAAACAAAGAAGTTCTGCTTTTGTCAGTTCTTCCACTCATGGATCCCAAGTACAGGTTTTTGTCAAAAAACTAAAATCCAATGTGATTTGGTTTTCAGCTACATTCTTATGAATGTCTGTTTTGATGAAAAATAATTGTGAATGAAAAAATATGAAAACGAAAAAGTACAAACTGTACTTCTAAAACTTTTTAAGCATTTGTAATTTTAATCCTGGAAATGTTTAATCTTGTTAAATTCTTGGACTCTGACATCCTGCAGAAATGAGCTACGCAGCCTCCGCTTCCATCCTTGCAGGGGCGACCAGGGTGACTGCCCCAGGCCTCATGGTTCCGTGGGTCCCGCGCTGCCCTGCTGCCTTTGGCAGCAAGCTGAAGGCAAGGGGTGGGGTGGGGAGCAGAGCTCCGTATCTGGGCTGGCCCGTCCCATTCCCCCAGTGTACGGGGGGAGCAAGAACCCCCACAGGACAATTGGCAATGCCCCTTCCCACCCAGGGATGGCTCTGACAGCCTGAAGTGTATTTTCTTTAAAAAAAAAAAAAATAATTTATCAGTTTTGAATTTGCCACCTTCCAATTTCATTAAATGCCACCTTGTTCTTATACTATGAAATGAGGAGAGTAGAAGTTAGCAATCTACCTTCTAAAAAGTATTCTTTTATTTTTACTATGAAATTTTCATATAAGTGATTTCAATGGACATTGTCTCCTCTGAAGCATTCCATAGTAATACAAGGGAGAAAAAAGTATTCCAAGATAGAAAAAAAACACATACTATTTTACTGCGTTACTATTTGACAAATAGTATGTAATCATGTAATTGAAGACATTGGACCTGATTTTACTGTTCTTTGGATTGGTGTACATTATAAATAACTATACCAGCTGTGTATCTGGCACACTATTTTTATTTTCATTTTAAAGATGTAGCTAGGATGTGGTCACATCAGTTAAAACTAAAGGCATCTTTTAAAACTGGTTTATTTACACTGAGTTATTACACAAAACCTTGCTTTGACATACTTATATTGGCTTAAACATGGCTTATGTTGGTAGCTGATCCCTGCTAAATCAATCTAAATGTGTCCAAATAGAGATCTGCAACATCTTAACTAAATTGGCTAACCAAATTTAGCTAAACCAGTGCAACCTGTGTATGTAGACAAGATCAGAGAGTGAAAGAAATTAAGTAACTAACTCATCCGAAGACAGTCAATACAGTTCAGGACCAAGGAGTTCTGATTCTGAACTTCTTGCTTTAAAACACTAGACAACACTACCTCTATGTCTAGATTGCATTATCTGTATTCTCCTCCTAAGTTCTTCCTTTCTGTATATGTGTTGTAATTCCTCTTATCCTCTCCCAAACGGTATAAAACCCTCTCTCTTCTCATGACTGGACAATTGGAGGAGAAAGTATGTGACTTATGCCATCTCACAATCAATGTCACAAATTGATTGCTGTTAATTCAATTTTTATGGAAGGTAGAATAATCAGCTAACATCACGAGGCAGAGGACAGCTCACAGCAAGCTGGGCTAGAGCTACATACTCTCTGATTGGCATATTTAAATAAAAAAATATGTTGGTCTTGCATTGTACAACAAAATTCAAAACAGGGCATGAAGCTTTTTAAAGCAATTTTTATCACAATGTGTTGATCGGCTAAGTAGCAGCACTGTAGAAAAGGACCTGGGGGTTATGGTGGACGGGAAGATGAGCCAACAGTGTGCCCTTGTTGCCAAAAAGGCCAATGGCATATTAGGCTGCATCAGTAGGAGTATTGCCAGCAGATCGAGGGATGTGATAATTCCCCTCTATTCGACACTGGTCAGGCCGCATCTGGAATACTGTGTGCAGTTTTGGGCTCCCCACTACAGAAAGGATGTGGACAAATTAGAAAGAGTCCAGCGGAGGGCAACAAAAATGATTAGGGGGCTGGGGCACATGACTTATGAGGCGAGACTGAAGGAACTAGGTTTATTTAGTCTGCAGAAGAGAAGACTGAGGGGAGATTTGATAGCAACCTTCAAATACTTAAAGGGTTGCTCCAAAGAGGAGGGAGCTAAGCTGTTCTCGAGGGTAACAGAGGACAGAACAAGGAGCAATGGTTTCAAATTACAGCTGGGGAGGTCAAGGTTGGATATTAGGAAAAACTTTCTCACTAGGAGGGTGGTGAAGCATTGGAATGGGCTATCTAGGGAGGTGGTAGAATCTCCATCTTTGGCGATTTTTAAGGCTCGGTTAGACAAAACCCTGGCTGGGGTAATTTAGGGGGAGTGGTCCTGCTTTTTAGCAGGGGGTTGGACTAGATGACCTCGTGAGGTCCCTTCCAACCCTGTTATTCTATGATTCTATGATTCTAACCGCTCTCATGAAAATTAATGGCAAAGTTCCCACTGGGGTCAGGAATTCACTTGAAGTCAATGGAAGTTTTGTCATTTACTTTAATAAGAGCAGATTTCACCCACTATATTTATATTTCTGCAGTGTTTTCGTATGGACATTTTATTGGATTAACTGTCATCTTCCTGGTCTCCTAGCCTTGATTGTCAGCCATGTGATATTCAAAATGGAGTTAGTCTACTGAAAGAGTCTCTCGTTTATGTATTGAGAGCGACTAAACAAAGAAAGAAGAATGAAAGGTGAAGGAAAGACAGGTAGATATGTAATTGAAGGACAAGTTTCAGTAATCCTTATTCACACGAGTAAGAATATTTGTGCAAGTAGGCTTTGTAGGATTAAAGAGTAGTTTTGCAAGGGTTTTTGTGGTAAACATTGTTTTACTCTCAAAAACAGGCCAAATAAAAACTAACTCAAACCTTCAATTAAGACTCAAATCCAAACCTTTTCAACACTGAAAAGTGTTCAGTAAGATATATATTCCTTCCCATCCCTCCCAAACCAGAAGAGAAAGTAATGAAATACAACCAGGAATGATGTTCTTATAATAATTCCTTCCTGGCTGGGGGCAGGAAGTACTAGAAATATTAGAGTTACAAATGGCAAAAAGAAAGAAAGAAAGAAAGAAAGAAAGAAAGAAAGAAAGAAAGAAA
>ML685785.1:14017286-14047938 GCA_007922175.1 Pelusios castaneus | reverse complement strand
AAGAAAGAAAGAAAGAAAGAAAGAAAGAAAGAAAGAAAGAAAGAAAGGGGGGGATTTTTAAAAAAATATTTTGAAGCTGTTTCCATTTCTCACATTTAAAAAAGTTGTTTAAAAAAGGTTTTTTTAAATGATCTGAAAATTTCTAGGTTCCAGATTTTCATTTTAAACTCCCCCCTTTTGCCACTAAAGAAAAAGAAAATTATGTACCCTCTTTTTTTCCCCTTTTTTGCATTCAGTAGCAACATGCTAAAAAGGAAATTGGAATAACCAAAATTCTACTTTGTGACAAAAGTGGAAACATTTTCGAGTGGACGGAAGACTTTTGTCAAGTTTTTGGTTTTAATAAAAGGCTATTTTTCATTAAAAAATGGAAGTTTGAATGAAGACATTTTACCAATTCTAATCACCACAAAATGCTTCCCTAGAATGACTCCCAGTATAGATCACAGTCATGAAAGCATTCCCCCTTTTCTGGGAGGCACTTTAAGCACAGGCTTAAAATTAAGCACCTATGTAAATACTTTCTTCAGTTGGGGCAGTTATCCATGTCATTCAAACAAACTCTTATGAGCATCTCAGAGCTGCATTAAGTCAACTAATGTCACGGTAACAGGATGCCTCTTCCACTACCTGGTGAATAGCATGGCCTCTTGTAGTGTTTTAGTCACAAACACACACTGCCCGTTCTTGATCTTTAATTCATATATAAATTTAATGCTCAGTTTCCAAACATGTCAGGTCAAACTACAGGTATGTACCTGGAAGAGCCTTTCACCCTGCTTTTCCTCTTCTAATTTCACCCTTATACTCACTTTCTCTCAGTTATATATCCTCCCCTTTATTAGGACAATTAACCTCATTAGCCCAACAAATTGCAAAGTGTCTATAATGCAAACAAGTAACAGGTTGATTGATTCCAGCTAAATCTTGCAGCCTTCTCTGTGGTTCAGCAACCTCAGTCAATAAGGTGATACAGCTAACACTCTATAGTACTCTCTTACCATACTTTACTTACCTCAATGACATGTACATTTTATATTAAGCTTTCAAACATATTCTTAGCTGATCATCAGAAAAAGTTGATTACAGCAATCTCAATATTGAATACAAAAGTTTTGGTCTTACCATACTAATTTTCCCACTTCATAAAGTGAAAACTGTTAGAAAAAAGTGCTGTTCATTATAAGACCTACCTCCCCAGGCTGATTCCATCCATCTTCTAATGCAGGTAAGCAGAAAGTTTAATCAAATTCATGTTTCCAGGTAAAAGTCTTCCTAAATAAGCAATTTTGAGTAAAGGTTTGCCACAGTTCACTTCATTCTAATTCTTAGAGTGATGATATATTAATTAAAACTAATTCGTCTTCAAACTAGAAGCATTCTCATACTTCTTTTATCCTGAAAAAGGGAGTGCATGAATCAGTAATTACAAAGCATTGCTCAGCTTCTCTACTCATTTTGATCTTGTGAGGAGATTAATAGACATCCTTGGGACACCAGCTGCTTTCTATCCATCAAGGGGATGCCAGGGGCTGGCAGCTCTTCTGGCAAACCATGGGGAAACACAGGGTGCACAGAACAAGAAGCATCCTTGGAAACATGCAAGGGGGAGGAAAAACAAGTGCTTTTGGGTTCTATGTCTGATACTCCCAAGTTGCTTAATATTTATTTGTTGTATTGGGTGATATTAGCATACAGCCTTCAAGATTTCTGTAAAGTTACCCAGTTTAGCTGGCTAGTCATGCTAAGATCAATAGGAAGTGTTACTTCAAAAAATCTACAAATTAATTTCATCCTTCCTCCTCCACTCCACATCTCATCAAAAATGTTGTCCTTCAGCTGGAGCTATTCTTGAGCATGTATTGCCAGCCTCTGGCATTTCATCTGAGGATATTTGTTATGCTTTCTATCTACAATGACTAGCAGATGCCACCAAATGCATTCCTTTCTTTATTTTATTTTTTAAACTCAACACATTCATTGCAGGCTCAAAGATGACAACTACTAAAGACATGTCCCCACCCACATTTCTTCCCAAAGTAGGATTGACTGTACTGTGGATGTCTGTGATAAGTTGACATAAACTGGTTCTTTTCTTTTAACCCTTTTTAATGTGAGAGTAAAGTGGGTACTGTATATGCTCGCCTATAAGCCGATCCACATAGAAGCCAACCCTGGCTTTTAAAGCCCAAAATCCAGGAAAAATGCACCACCCGCGCATAAGCTGAGGGTCAGACTTTGATTACAGAAGGCTCCTCCAGGGCCAATCCCCTTTTCCCTCCTCCCCGCTTTTTCCTGTTCCTCGCTCCCCCCCACCCACACGGCCATTCCCCGCTCCTCTCGGCTACACCTACCCCCACCCGCAGCCTTTCCCTGCTCCTCTCCCACCCGCGGTGTTTCCCTGCTCCTTTCGCCCCCCCCCCACGGCTTTTTCCCGCTCATCTCAGCCTCCCCCACTTTCCCCACTTCTCTTGGCCCCCCTTGCAGCCTTTCCCTGCTCCTCTGCCCCCCCACCCTTTCCCTGCTCCTCAGCCCCCCCGGGGCTCCTTCTGCTCCTCTGCCCCCCCCCTTACCTGGCTGGAGGCCCGGAGGTGCAGGGGTGGCCAGACTGGGAGCTGCTCTGTGGCCAGCTGGCCGCTCCTGCCCTGAGCACGCTCTGTCTCAGAGAGGATTGGGAAAAATCCACAAGGGGGGGCCAAAAGGAGCAGAGAAATGCTGCGGAGGGAAGAGGAGCAAGGAAAGGCTGTGGGCGGGGGCTGACAATGATACTTCCCTCTAAATGCTCCTGGTGATCCGCGTATAAGCTAAGACTAGCCTTTTAAACTCATTTTGCGGACCAAAAATCTCAGCTTATACGTGAGTATATACGGTGTTAAGTCAATTTAAGATTTCATTAAGTTGATTTAAGGAATTTCTTATGTTGACTTAATGAAAGCCCAGTGTGGACATGGAGTAATTTAGTCGACTCCCATTGTAGGTGGGAGCTTCCTTAACATTAAGGAGACAATGGTTGTAATGTTAAGGAAGCTCCCACCTACAATGGGCCAAAGGGAGAAGCCTGATGAGCCATTAAGGAGACAATGGTTGTTCACACCCTCCTGTCTAAGGCATTCCTCCAGAAGGACACAAGTTAAAGTATAGATATAACACCAAATTCCTAACTAAATAACTTCTAATTGAAATACAATTCCTAGACATAAACTATATAATCATTCCCAGCAAACTACTACATTTCTATTGATACCAAACATGACATAGTTCCTATGGATTATAGCATTTATGAGATATACTATAATCATTCCCAGCAAATTACTACCTTTCTATTGATACCAAACATGATATAGCTCCTATGGATTACAGCTTTTATGATATATGGATAGAAAATAATATCATAAATGCTTCCCTAAATCCAGACAGCGTCACACCCTGCCCACATGCCCTGCCAGGGTCCCTGTCCCCCTTTGCCCCATTGCACACAAGGGGTGCCCCCCTGCCACCATGGACCTGTCCAAGGTCCCCCTAGCCTCACAAAGTTGACCTAGAGCATCCTATGTGGACACCCTAGGTCGACTTTGTAAGTTCCCCTTTAAGTCGACTTTAATTTTAAGTGTAGACACGCTGTCGACTTAACTAAGTCAACTTTAAGTCGACTTAGTTAAAGTCGACTTAAATTAACATGTATAGACATAGCCATAGTGTGCTGTTCTGTCTGGGGCACCCTCTGTGTCTGTGAGGCCTAGTGTGCTTTCATGGCCTAACATAAGCTTAAGGTTGATAGACACGAGGAAAAGAATGGTAGAAGGATTTAAATATAAAATTCAGGATATTCAGTAATTGAATAACTTAACTAAGATCTGAATGGGCATGGTGGCAGTTTGCAAAGTTTTGACTTATTTTTAAGGGCTGCATCCCATTATAGCCAGGCCCTAACAGGGCATGTAGAACTAAATAAAATAATCTCAGTTTCAATTTAATTATCTTGTACTGATTAAAATATATCTAGGCTTTCAAACATAAAGTTACTGTATTCTTAGTGGTAGATCTTGACTCTGATGGCTCTGTCTCCTTACATACACAGGAACTCTTCTGGGATTTCACTATATTTGTTACATATTTTTGCTTTAAATTTGCAGTGGTGAGTGCTTGCTCTCTCTCTCTCTCTCTCTCTCTCTCTCTCCATTGATCTTAACCTGAAAAGATTGTACTGTGTGATGCAACATGTAATAAAAATCTAAAATGAAGGGCACAAAACATATTAGTTAGGCAAGAATATTAAAATTTAGTAGCATTTGTTCTTCCAGTTGAAATGACTTTCTAAAACATGAGTTACTTGGTAATTTATGAGGTAAATAATTGTCAACCATAAAAGTTACATTTGTGTGGAAATTATGCAACTTTGGGTCTACAATAGATGATGATCCTTAAAATGAGGGACATTTGAAAGATACTTCTCTGGGTCTCTTCCTTTGTTTTATGATATAAAAAGGATGCTATGCAATGCAATTCACTAAGTATAACAGGCAGCGTGTATTTGAAATATCATCTGTTTTTTCTGTTTAAGGATAATCAGATCAAAATCCATAAAATAGCTTTCGTTGTTTTAAATGAATCTTAGTTGTGACAGGAAGCTTAGTAATAAGACTAATTCTGTTACATATTGTGGTCATATACAGTATACTAAAGGCACAATGTAATCTCATTAGACTTCCTTGTGTAGAGGGTTTTCTCTTGTTCTGCTGATGACTTCCAGCATGTTTCGCGTAAGTTACATTTTCTTTTATCTAGCATTCTTCCTTCTTGGAAATAAAAAGACAATCTGTCACTGGAAAAGAGATAATCATGTGCAGTTCTGTTTTTTACCATTATCCATATTACATTACAGTACATCCTTGGGCAATACAGCTATTTAAGTTACCTGGATAATATTGCAATGCACTTTCTTGAGTAATATATATATTTCATTTTCATTACTTTTCAGTGAGTAGGGGTGACATACACACGTTAGCTAAAACATTGTGGTTTAATTGTTGAAGCAGGAAACTGAGATATGATTTCTGGGATTGATTTGGAATTGAGAAAACTAGTCATAGAAGACATTTTGTCCACTGGATTTAGTCAGATTTTTTTGTTTTTGATTTTTTTACTCCTGGATAATCTGGAGGAAGTGATTATTTCCATTTTTTAATTGGCAGTTATTTGGGGAAAATTAAAACATACATGTGCTGTTTGTAAATGATTTACTTTGACTATTTCCTGGCTATTTGATCTATAATATAGCAGTGACTATTTGTCCACTCATCAGATGATTTTGCTTATGTTCCCTGGTTGCATTCCTGCAATTTTTTAAAACCCAGAGGAGAAAATTTCCAGTGCAGATGGGTTAAAAAAACAAAAACAAAACAAAACAAACAAACAAACAAAAAACCCAGCAACAAACCCCCAAACCACTGTCTGGATAATCCATACAAGGTCTATTCCCCATTAAAAGTCCAAATAATATCTCAAAATAGGTCTTAAATGGGACTTCAACAGTATATAGATCCTGGGCTAGACCTCTGCGCAGTACTGAATTTCACTCAAAGCAAATAACTTTGTTTGCATATGAATATGGATTTGGGGACAATGAACAGCCCTTCCTTAAACACTTGTGTGAAACAAAACCCATTTACACAACTGTTTAGGGGAAGGGAAACAAAAAAGGGATATGTACATGGTTGAGTAAAACAGCTATTTGAGAATAAGATGAATGTTTATGATAACCATTTGCGGTACTTGCTTAATTCTCATTCTGTTGTCAACTTTACTACTGAGTTGCTACAATGAACATGGAGAAGTCCCAGAACCTCTCTTTACCTTAGGTTCCCCATCTTCAGAATGGCTAAAAAAGTGTTCCCTTACCATAAGTGCTCTCTAATGGAATGCGTTTGTAATTAATTATTTTTGGGGAAACACTTTCATATTCTTAGGTGAGAGTTGAGAAAACTATTTATAGAAGACAAGTTTGTGATGAATTTAGCACTTTTTTCTGCTCATGAATTATCAGGGTTTTTTTTTACTGGTAAGCCAACAATCTATAAATTAATATTATATCATTATTAAAATATAAAGGATTAAATTTTAAAATAAGCAGCACTATTTAGGACTATATCATAGTGTTAATCCCTACATTTTGGTGACAATTCAAACCCTAAATTATCTGTATTATATTTTTCTTTATTATAATAGATTGTATGAAGTATTGTCCTAGATTTACTCTTAGCAGTTTGTTCAGTCCTTATTTATCAGACCTGATACATCTACCTTAGGTGCAAGAGGGTGGCTGAACACTGGTTTTATCAGTGTAGAAACAATGAGATGAGAGCAAAGAGGTATTTGCTACATTCCCCTTGCATCTCACCAACTGCAGGATCTGTTCTGTGCTGACATCCCAGTGGGGCTTAAATGAAGATGATCTTTCATTCAGAAGAATGTGTTACACTACACTCCAGATTGCACAAGCAGACATGCACCACCCACACACCTGAAAGTTCCAAGGAGCACTTTCACTTCCTGAGGCACAGTAGCTCCTGTTGTTCCAGCTCATTCCTACTCACCACAAACAACACACCTTTGCCTTAAATATCCTTGACAAAGACATTCAAGAAAACACTTAATGAAAGAGTCATGAAAATCCCAGTTTGGAAAGTACAGTTTTTCAGATCATCTGAATGACTCATTCAAGAAGAAATTCTTACCTTTAACTTGTCTTTCTGATCTAGTCTCTTGTGTGTAGACTACACTAAAAAGATGTTGTATGTATATTGCTTGTATCATTAAAATTATAATTGTTATTCCAAGAAGGGCCAGAATATGTGATTTTCCACTTTGTCTCTCTCCCCCTCTCCCATTGCTGCTGTTTGGAAAATATTATAATTCACGACACACTAGGATGGAGATAACTGCTTAGTCTTTTGACTTTCTGTGAGCCCTCAAACCATAGTTAGAGAATTAGATCCACTAACCTGAAAATTAGGCCACCACTGCATACACAGAATGATTAATATTCCTTCTTTGCTATCCCGAGGAACTGACCTTGGCTCTGGTGGGACCTGAATCAGTGAAAAATCCCCATCTCATATTTCATTAAAATTACCCATCAGGTCACAGCTTGGCCCAGATGTTGGGCAGCTAATTTAATCACAGAATGATCCTTTATCATCAATACATGTGAACTCTCCCATCTATAACTTTTACAAATAAGAGGTAGGGGAAAGAAGGGGGAGAAGAAAAATGCATAATTCATGGTTATTTTTCTTTTCTCCCTCACCTAGCATTTCTATTCCTAAATAGCTCAACTATAATATTAACAATACATGAATCATGCTATATGGTCTTAACTTTCTCAGTTGTTATGTAACAATAGCTTAGAAGTTTTTTTATAAATTGCTTTCATTATTACAGAATGACTTTTATTCAAGATTTTTTCAACTAACTATTTTCAGACACTTACTCTCTATTGCTTTTGGAAAACTATCCCAGGTGATTTGTCTGCCATATAAACATTATTGCTATTTTTTTTTTTTTTTGCATTTTGTTTACCTTTTAATTCCAAAGTATGCTTTGGGGATTTCCAAAGATCGAGATTACATGTAAGTAGCATTCCAGATTACTTACCTCTACGATTTACGGTAGGTATTTTTTTCTCCTTCCTCTTTCACAGGATATTGCACAATATTTTTGCTCATTTCATGTCCAGTCATGCTCCCATTGGAGCCCCAGGAAATATTATCAAGATCAATAGTACTGGTTCAAGATGTGACTTGAGTGGATTACTGCACATGTTAAACTAGATACAGAAAAAGGTCATAATTTGGTAATATCAAATAACTACTCACTATCTAAAGAGGGCCTGGTCCTGAGAGAAGATAAGCATCTGCCATCCCATTGACATTTGCCTAGCTTTGTTAGGTCCATCTTGAGTTCCATTTTGTTTTCATGGTAGGAACTTGTGGTGGAATGGAGAGGAGCAGTTATGCTGTCTGAGTCTGGCTGATTTGTCAGATCAAGTTTTATAACTCATAATTGTATGAAGCAATTTAGTTTTATTAAAATGTATTATAAATAGAGACAATATTCTTCAAATAAAGCATCAGTAAATAGTCAGGTCAGGAATCAATAGGAGCATCTGAGGACAGGAGATGGAGGGAAGCACATGCTACATAAATAAGCTATTGCTAGAAGCAGAAATGAATTATTGCCTTAGTCTTCACAAGTGATATTAAAGGTCACATCCTGGAGGCAAAATAAGGGATAGGAATTTGTGTTTAGGAAGAAAAAAAAGTATTAAAAGTCTTTCTGATCACATCAGAATAACTAGGAAATTGGATGGACTGAAAATAAAAAGCTGGGACAATTAAATTATGGTACCATACAGACCTGAACTTTCAGAAAATTGAGGGTCTGAGGATGTTACCTTCAATTACATGGAGTAGTCCCTTATTCCACAAGTAACCCCAATTACGTCAATGGAGAGAGGACCAAATAAGTGCAACCAGTCTAGCCCAGAAGTAGAAACTCTTCATCACATACAACTCACTTTTTTAATATGCAAAAGAAGTGGCAGGCATATGTCAGGCCCTTATGCACCCTTTTCATGTTTTCCCATTGGTTATATTAAAATGTGATCATACCAAAGTACATGTTAAAATTGTTAGGCCAGGTTATGTATTGAATAGGGTACCTGTAATGAACAATTAGGTCCTTAATGAATTGGAATACTTCCTTAGCATCATCCCAACAAAATGGATTGCAAGTGATATTGTGTTGCTGGAAGCACTGTCTTTAGGATATAACCCTGAGATTCTGACTCCTTTTAACAATTAAAGATTCATGATATCCCCACCATATACATATAACAGGGATGTTAACTTGAGTGCCTTAGCCAGTTCAAACACACATAATTATAAGGTTGTTAACCTTAGCTCTGAATAGACCTGTGAATTAAGCTTCTTAGAGATAGGTTAACTGAGCCATTCAGAAGTTAGGGACTTAGGGTACAATCCTGGCTTCAGTGAAGTTTATAGCAAAACTTCCATTAACTTTAATAGGACAAGAGTTAACTCCTATATTTTCGAATGATATGCACCTACAACTCCATCTGAAGTCAAAAGGAGCTATGAATGCTCACTCAGCATTTCTGAAAATCGGATCCTAAATGACTTTATCAAGGTCAAGTCAATGTCGAAACTGATCCCAGAACCCAAGAGTTTGTGTTGCTTCAGTTATGAGAGAAAGCTGCTCTACTTTTCATCATTTCTTTGCATATTAATACACATATTACATTTATATTAACAAGGGCAAATGCATTTTACGTCATCCTTTCCTAAGATATCCCTCAATTTGAACCATGGTTCCTTCCATTAGGAGTAAACAAACACCAGCCAAAAACATTAGCAACATCAATTAACACTGACTCTAATTCTAAGCCCCCATTTCACAGCCAGTAATGTCAAATAAATTCCTTATTTATTCATGAACAAAAACCCAGCCCTTGGGATTTCACCCCCAATGAAATGCATGACAAAGATATTCACAGCAATTTATAGACAAAAACATTAATCATCCAAACCACATAACACATATTTAAATGAGTATTTTATAATTTAATAGTACATTAAAATTAATTTAATACTCACGAAAGGTACTAGCAGTCCTGGAAATGGACTTTTTTTTTTATCTATTGAAGGGAACCAGCATAGGCAGAAGCGCAAGCTTCCATCATAATGCCCCATAATAAACTTTGTTAGATTAATTGTTAGGAACAACAACTGTGATGAATTCAGCCTTTTATTCTGCTCCATAATTGTCTGGAATCCTATTTTGATTTATATAAACATCATCATCTTTCATAAGTCTAGAGAGAGTTAGGATGAACAATTTTCAGCCACTGATTTTTCATCAGCTCTTGTTTGAGTATTCAAACCATTCGCTGATCATTTTTGTAGCATATGATTGGTCATCTAAGTCATAGAATATTATTTCTGCTCACTTACTGGATGGTTACAGTAGCAATAAATGACACAAAAAGCAAACAGAATTGCAAGAAACTTTCATGATTTCTCCAGTTCCACTCACAACAATATATGAATGGCCGAATTTTTTCCAAGTAGGGTATAGCAAAAAAAGAATAGGAAAATATGAGGAATATGACTTCCTCTATGAATTTTCAGTAGAAACACATTTGTGCTAAAAGGTGTATCTGGTTTTGGACTCATGAACATTTGAGATATCTATAGATTTCCTAAATACGAACAAGTAGTAAGACTTCATGAATAATGGGGGGGGGGGGAGAGAAAAAGGAAAAAAAAAATAAGGCTCTTTTAATCATTAATATAGTCACAAATCACTTTTAAAAGCATTCTACCATCTCAACAGATAAATGTACCTCAACCCTGATATGGAGAATATTCAGTCTGCAGAGCTCATTTAGTCCTCATTCTGTCTGGTGGTAAGTTCACCAAATGCCATCTTTGATACTGGCTTTATTTAATTAAATGTGAATACCTGGACCCAGATCTTGGCCTAACTCTGTCCAACTCCAGGAGGTAGTGCAAATCTAGTTTTATCAACCTATGTGTTCCCCCAGTCCTTGGGCTATCACGATTCCATTCAGTCCTCAGGGTAAATCAGAGCAGCCTTCAGGTACTAATTTATGGTACTTACTTATGGTTCTAAAGAGCTCTCCCAGGTGCCAGGTAGCATTGTGAAATAGAGGGTCCAAACATTTTTTCCCTGACCATGTCTCCAGCAACTAGTATGGTGGTGAGTGGAATGATATAGTAGCCAGACACAGTGGTAACTATATGCAGCCTGACAATCCAGACTTCTTCCTTCGAGGAATCTCCAGTAGCTGTTTTTTGCAGCCTTAGAGCAACTTTGTACTGGGAGTGATGCAAATCAGCCCTAATGTACCAAAAATTATGACTTTTGACTCCAGAAGCTGAAATGAGAAAAGCAACTCATCTCACATGCAGAACCCAATAGCAATCATATGGTAATGACTTTCATTCACTACAAAGCCAATAATACACTCAAATAAATGAGAGCTTTCTTAGCATATCTAAAGTTTAAAAATATACTTACAAAAATGAAAAAAAAATATTACTGCACTAATACCACAGTTTGAAACATTACTCAGAGTCTGCAAAATTGTCTTGCAAAGACTCACTTAGATTAATCAATTATTTTG
The DNA here is from genome assembly GCA_007922175.1 of Pelusios castaneus. Classification (NCBI taxonomy): domain Eukaryota; kingdom Metazoa; phylum Chordata; order Testudines; family Pelomedusidae; genus Pelusios; species Pelusios castaneus. The sequence goes on along the minus strand of ML685785.1, from coordinate 14,036,711 downwards.
ATCCAAGTAATTATTGCATAAAAATTGAATTTATGCTAAAATTTCTCAAGCGATTACTTTATGATGTGACACTAATAAAATGAAATTATGGAGTTGGTAACTACAGCAATGACTTGCTTAAAACAAATAAAAATGGAACAGTTTAAGAGTGCACAAATATATAACTAGCATTTATGAGCACAAACAATTATAATAAATGACAGAAAAGAATCAGCATATGCCTCCTATAAAACTGTAAATTGGCTTCGTGTAATGGTGTAGAGGTGGTGTAGCATGTAGGGCAAATGAAAGCATATAATTCTGCAAGGCATTTCTTGCTCTGTGAGAGGAGTAAGATGAGGAGATTTTAGGTGCTCAAGGAAGCAGGACTGGGAGGAAGTTATAAAATAGGAGTGGAAGGTTGTATCTCTTTCTTGATGCATAACAAACTATAGTTTGCAGCCCTCTGTTGTATAAACATAACATAAATGCATGCGGCTGGATGAAAGTGCACAATTTACTATAGCAAAAAGATGCTAGGGGACAGAGGTACAGTCTACCCTGGGGGGCTAAGTTGATAGGAGATGCGCATTCTGCATACTGCAGAATACATATCTCCCATCAACTTAGTTACATCTACTTACCGTGCTGTCTTCACTCAGCACCATCGACGTGAAGTGCCCTCTGGTCGACGCAGTCTTACTTCACTTGGAGCTCTGGAGTCAACTGGACAGTGCTTCCGTGATCGATTGAGCGGGTCTACACTGGTCGCTCATTCAATCCCGCCATGTTAATCCCGCCACACGAGGATCGATGCAGTTTTTTCAGTGTAGATAAGACCTGAGATGGAAAATGTATTGTATGTTTTCAAATTATTTCCCCTGCTTTTTAACATAACATGGACCACCATTTCTCTGGTGGAGACTAGTGATCCTAATTTACAATAGATGGCCTTCTAAAATTTTAGCAGTCCTGCAGAATGAATGATTATCACTGAATTCCTATAAAGAAAACAAGACCTTCCCTTCATAAAGATAAAACAGAATCTTAAAAGACCAGGAGTATGGATGTCCTAAACACCCCATATAGATGGTGATGGCTTAGGAGGTGTGATATAGTAGCCAGCCAGTATGGTGGTGGCTCTATGGAAGTTGAAGACCCAGCCTGCTTTGTTGGCGGAATCTCTAGTGGCTGGCTATTGCAGCCTTAGAACAACTTTGCATTGTCATAGTTGTGCCGGTCTTCCCTAAAGTATCAAAGATTCAGACCCTTGTGCCCCAAAAACTGACATGAGAAAAACCTCATTTCACATGCCCAGCACTGCAGCACCAAGATGTTTATTCTTGGCCTAATACAATCTATCCTCAGTATGGCGTGCATTGACACACATCTCTGACAGCTTTGGGACAGATTAAAGAGCATAAATACTGAACATTCATGCTTCTTCCCATGAGGAAGTGCCAATGTAGAGAATGAAACAAAGAAAAACCATAGGGGAGTTATTTCTTGTTCAACACACAATCAAATGATGCCATTAAATACACATATTGTATAAAGAAAAAAGCTCTTGCCAACATCATTGCACAATTAAATGTTTACTCTTTACAAACCCTGGGCACCTTTACATAAAGCTTTCTGTCTGGAGCAGTGAGAACTGGCATGTATCATTCCCATAATGGTGGAAAGTAGAACCCAGTTTCACATGTGGAGTTCTACGGCTATCACAAATAGTAGTCATAGTTCTGTTTTCTTTACTTCAGTATATTTAATCTGAATTCGTCTGAATTTAACACTGTTATAATGATAAAGATAGACTTTGGGCAAGTATGAGGCTCATTCACAACCTAGCTCTACTTCAATGGCTAAGCATTGTATAAATTGTGCACGTAATCAGTAAGTATGCCACAGGAGTGATAATGTTTGTACCAATAATCACTTATTTATTGTGCATGCACATATAATGCATGCTACATGTTGGCTGAGTTAAGGTTGAACAGGTGACCTTAACCTTGCCATTTCCTCCTTTTTAGTGCTTATTTGTGAGACTGTAATGTTCTCCAAATGTGATTTTTTAAAATATAATATATGAAATTTTAATTACATTTTGGAGGATGGACACACAATCAGTTCACCAACCATCATCAAAATCTTAATATTTTAGTATTCCTGAAGCTGCCCTTATTTGGGCTGAGAAAGCGCTACCACTCAAGTCAACTCTCCATGATTTCAGTAAGAGTTGGGTTAGTCCAATAGTACTCTGATCTACGACTTAAATCTTATAAGGCTAGGCGCTATCTGGATGCAAGACCATTAACAAACACCCAGACACTTTCATTCAGGATCCACACAAGAACACTTATGACTAAGGATCAGAGCAGGGTTCAACGAACCTGAGGCTAAGAGCAACAGAAGAGTCCCTAGTAAATGTCAAGACCAGGGTCAATACCAAGGATTAGCGTTCAAGTCAGGTTTCAGGATCCTGATCAAGATACAAAGTCCAAATCAACCCGAAGTCAAAGCCAGGAGTTCAAGAACAGAGATGGCCACAGCAGCTACAGAAGATCCACTCTCTCCTCTGAACATTTTCTGGAATGTTCCTTCAGTTTAGATAAGCAGGAAGCCAATCAGAGGCCATGAGGCTGCTGCCTGTCAGCTTGTTTGAGGCAGAACTTCTCATGGTCTGTGTCTACACAGATCCTGGATAGTAGAACATGAGCTAGTGACAGCTGCTGCTGAGGGGCAGCATGTTCTCTATCTAGGCCTTGATTTAAGATCTATCCACAGACCTTGGTGTGAGTCTTAGTGGGCCTTATACTTGTGGGAAGCAGTGAATGTATTCTGGAATGTGGAGTCTCAGGGAGTAGGTAGGGTTCTTGGGAAGTCTCTGAGTCAGGACCTACAGAAGTTGGGTTCTTTAGGGGAACCAGTGTTGGGAGACAAGTGTTCTCTACAGGAACAGGGAAGGACACTATAAACAGAGGCAAGCAGGCCCTGATAATGAGGGAGGGTTCAGTCTGAGGGCTGAGTGGGCTACCCCAGAGCAAGAAAGACTCTAATGGGTAGCATAGAACATTTCTCAGGGGATTTGCTAAAGAGAAGCCACCAAAGGGCAGAAGAATCGTTTGGTTTACTTAGACTCTTGCTACCTTGGAATGTATTAAGTTTATTTGTGACTTGTCTGGTGGGCAGTACAGAATGGTGTATGGAAGGCTATGGAGACCCAGTTTGGGAAGGAAAACTGAGACAATGAGTGGAGTCATTGCCATGCTTGACATTGTTACAAAGCAGGCATGTCCCATGACAGAACTGAGGTCCTGACCACTTTTTTTGTCCTAAAGATCTTGTAGCACGTTTTGCAGTGTTGGGGATGTTAATGATACTGCTCTTTGGGTGAATACATTCTGCCTTCCTATATTCTACCTTCAATTTCAACTGACTATAAGTATTGTTTTTTTATATCTTGCCTGAAATATTGTGTAATGTTGTTCTGTGCTGTTCAACAGCTGGTGTATTTCAGCCCAAAGATGGCCGCTTTTTGGTGATGAATAATTTGAGGGTTGTTATATCTGTTTGTTAAGCATTCAAGTGTCTTTTGGGATAAAAGGTGCTATGTAAATTCACTGTATTATTTTTTCACTCTACTGTTAGATAAAAGACATTAAAGCTTCAGAATAAGAACACGAGTGTAGCTATAATTTCTAGACAACCAAATACAGCTATTTTTTCAGGGTTTCCCCAGATTCTCATATTTTATGGATTTCATGCATCAGGGAAATCAAATGACTCCAATATTAGAAAATAATTTGCTTATTAATATAGGGCATTAAGACCACTGAAGATGTAATTCTTTTTTTCCACATTGGTGAAGACGAGCATTTAAAAAAATCTATGCAGTTATTCTAATGACTGCTATTTTCAGGCTCCATCATACCCATTTCTTATCCTTGTTCAAAGACACAGGTGCAAAGATGTTTGTGTCAATTATTAACAATCAACGAGGGGGTGCTTCAAAGAGACTTTTCCCCAAAAGAATATATAAAACTAAAAAGAGGAGAAAGAACAAAGAAAAAATTATATTTGATACATAAAGCATCAAGCTGGGTTTTGAATGTTAATATATATTGAGATTATTAAAAAAATAGTTGTCAGCAAGAAAAATGTAAATTATATTGCTTAGAGTATCAGATTTGCGATGGTTCAAAACACTGAAAATTACCTATTGAGTCAAATGCAGTAAGTCCTCTTCAAGAGCTCTTGCCTCTATATAGATGTCATTTACTGCCTAATCCATACTGCATATGAACACTGAAATGTTTTCCGCTTCAGTCCAGATAAAGAGTATCAACTGTAAAATGATGTCATTTAAGAGACTATTGTGCTGAAGGCATTTCTGATACAGTGTGAAAGAGGCTTCTTCGGGCAGGAGTGGGGGAGAGGGGTGTTCAGAGAATATCTGCGTTAAGTGCTTACAAAATAACCAATATATGCTGCTGTGTTCCCTTTACTTTCATCCTTTCTTTCCTTCTCCCTACCGAAGCTGTGTCTATATTCCTCTGTCATGTCTTGTCTCTATTTTGGCCTTCTCTACATGAGCAGTTATGCCAACAAACATTTTGTTTCTCAAGGGTGTGCTTTTTTCACACCTTTGAGCAAGAAAAGTTTTGCCAGCATAAACGCTTGTGTGGATAGTGCAATGTCAGCATTCATTTAAGTAGGTTTATGATGTCAGTGAGAGACCTCTCTCCCATCGATATGATATGGCTTTTACAGCGGCACAGTGTACCCACACAGCTATGCTGCTATCAGTTTTAAGTGTAGACTAGCTCTGTAGATTGTAAACTCATTCAGGCAGGGGCTGTCCTCATGCCTGTGCAGGGCCTCAGGACAGTTCTGTCATGGAAATGATGGCTTTACCTGTAATGAGTACCAGACATCTTGACAGGGAGGTTCTTCTAAATGTCATGATCTGTACTCCTACAACATGTTTGCCATTTTTATCAGTTAAGTCTTAGGTGTCACAATTTCATGACATTGCATCAGCAAATTGCAATGTGTGGTTCCATCACTCTGCAGGATGATCATCTTCATGGGCCTTGATGGTGGTCTTGAGATACTCTAAGGGACACTATTCACCCTACTAAAAATAGGATCCTGGGAAAAGCAGTGTGCTTGGCAGCACAAGGTCCTAGCTACTCTATCTATTGTACATAGGCAGTCTTCTTCCAGGGAGTTTAGCACAGAATCTGTCCATGTATTCCACATCCTGACACAAGGGGCATCTCCATCATTCTAGTACCCAAGACTACCACAAGGGTAACAGAGATTTTTTTTTCTCCTTGAAACTTCATTTGGTGGGGAAAAAAATAATATAAAAAAACAATTTTTTTAGAACAGATGACCTTAAAACCAAGACACTAAAAGGGACAAAACAAGTACAGAAGTAATTGAGATTGATCAGACTTCTTGTACGAGGCATTTTAAGCATAGTGAATGCATTTATTTGCAAAAGGTTACGTGGCCACCATACAGGATTTTTAAATCACAACATCAATGAAAGGAAAAACAGCCATAACACTGCTTCTCTAAAAGGAAGCCCCATTCACAAATGGGTTGGTCATGGGGAAGGAGGGAGAAAAGGAAAGAAATAGCTTTAACCCTCTTTAAATCTCTGAAGTATTAAATGAGAGTTTGTAACCACAGCCACAGTGAGTGAGTCTTCAGGAGACTACTAATATTTATTCAATCCCCCTCCCCCCCAAATCAACAGATAAAGAGATCAACTTATTTGCCTTTTGTATGTCTGTAAATCAGTATGGGTGCAATGGCTAGATAGGGAAGGAACGGAGACAAAATTACTCAATGTTTTCACAAAATAGGTATAGCTCAGGCAATAGTCTGCATAGCTAACTCCAATGTTTCCTACCCATTTGTTTCAACCTGGATGTAGATTATCCACCTTCAGGGAGCAAGACTAGAAGAAAGTTAAACTGCCAATTCATTTATTAGTTGGACTAGCTTTTTTCAGTTGTAACTGATGGCTTGAGGTGGCTTTTAAGATGTGACACATCAAAGGCATAGAACTCTGGACAGCTATCATGTGGTACCATCTGTCTCTGACATTCTGGTTTGAATTATACCTGGCAAAATACAGGTGGAAAGAGGTGCATTTTCTAGTTCCTCAGAATAATCCATTTACACTTAAAGTAACTTTCTCCAGTGCCATAAATAGCAATCCCAGAGAAGGTAACAATCCTTCTCTAGCTAATCATTGCAAATGTAGATGTCACCCGTTAAATGATCTGTTTTGGGGGAAGCTATCCACATTGCCTTCTCGGGCATCTGTTTCACGGCAAATTTATACCAAGATCTTCTTAAAGGTGGAGTGGAGAAAGGGCAATCTGCAAGAGATAATTGATCTGATGAAAGATAGCTGTGTGCCTACAGTATGTCTTGGAGATTTGGGAAGATCTCTGGAAATCTCCACTAGTTAGGGTTGGATATCATGATTCTTGCTTGAGGCAGAGTAGGTGATGGTGTGGAAATGTGCACACAACACCCCTGTCAGAAAACGATAGTAAATCTGTGGGAGGAACCAAGTAGACACTTACTATTTTGCTGCTACTTTCACATGTCCTCCACCTCCCTCCACCCACACACACATACAGGAGGACACAACCTGGCACCAAATTAGTTGTGACATTTAAGTTCCTGTCAAGTTGTCATTTCATTCTTTAGCTGGGCATAGTGTGAGCAGCCCTCCTGTGGAACTAACTGTGAAGCTGTCTGCAAGCTTGCAAAAAAGGCACCGTAAACAATATTGCTTGGAGAATTGGATTGCTCTGGTTTCATGGTTTATGATTTTGTATCATGAAGGGACATGAGAACTCCTGCTGGGTATACAATAATCAACTGTTGTTGTAACATGGAATATGGATTGTTTGAGTTAGCTTAGGAAATGTAAAACAGTGCAGTGCACTTAGAGCATAAGAAAAAGCAAATTGTGACAGGGACTTTGGGTTTTTTACATGTCAGGGGCCTCTAGGTGCTACTGTAACACAAATCAAAAATAATAATTCAATACCATATGACAGAATATAAAAAAATAACATCATTTATTTGCCTCCCTGTAGGCTGCCTGAATGATAGTTATTACATCCCAGACTGATGCTTTATGGACTGTCCAGTAGAATAGAGCGCCATTTAGCATGATTTCTGAGGCAACTTAACTATTTTTAAAGGTGAATGTAGTGAGTTATCTACTGCCTTTGCTACCTGGAGTTTTCAATATATACCTCTGCTGTTAGCTCATTTTTTGATAAAATCTTTGTTGGCTCCGTAAAAAGGGATGACAACCATATAGTCACCCAGAAAGCCTCACTACAAACCTCTACAATTCTTTTGTTAAATGGGATTATTTAAGAATAATAATGAAATAGTCCATGCAGTTCAGCAAGAGAGAGAATACATATTTCATATATAACAAGAGATTTTTGAAATTTTTACTGAAAATATTCCTTGTGATATATCTGAATGAAAATTCATCAGCGTTGTCACAAAGTGGATCTTTTCGTTCTTGTTCTCACAAATCAAATTCTTATTTAAAAATATTATTTTAAAATCAAAACCTTGGATTTTGAAAAAAAGGACCAATTTTTAAAAATTATAATTCTGTGGAAAATTTTAGGGAAAAATCCTTCTTGATTAAGAATGGAATGCTCAGATCTTTACAAACGATGGTTGTTGTTGATACAGGACACAATAATCTGTGTGAATACAGTGAGACAGGGTGTGCCTGCTTTGCAGATTAATAAGGTTTAATGTGCAAGGTTTCTTTTTATAGTTATATAGATTACATACAAAGACTAAAATTAATGACAATATTTCATACTCACTAAGCTTGGAGAGCTAAGCAGTCACTCAGAAGGCTCTATACAGGAATAGCTTTCTTCAGGGGCCCCACCTAGGAGTCAGTGGCCTCTGGTCCAACTGGTAGTACCTCCTGCGGAATCAGGTGTCGATGGAGCGCAATGCCTAAATAATAACTTTTTATACCCTTCCATAAACAGCTTTCCCCTAATTACTTCTCTACTCATTATCTTATATGCTAATTGTCTAAACTGGGTTCTTACCTTTGACTACGTTCCATTGTCACTATGATAATTGGGGTCATCAGAATTGCATCTGATGATAGGAGGGGTAGTGTAAAAATATGTCCTTTGACAATGAGAAAGTGTACCTCTAGACTTCCAAGGATAACATGCTGTCCCCATCACCACTATCTATGTGCAGCTGCAAGCGTACATGTTGTGTATTTTGTCTTCCTATGTGCCATGGTATGCAAAAACTGAGACATCTGCAAGGTTACTCAGTATCCTATTCATCTCTGCCAATTGGAAGATGGCATGCTACAGGAGTCAGAATAGCCAAGCAAGCAACTAAAGCTATGCTTGCATTGGACCGCCAATACATTTTAATCAGCTCTACCACTGAAACCCCTACCAAGGAGTAAATCCATCCTCCTAATTCCCTAATTCCTCCTAATTCCCCCCACCCCCTGCAAAGCCAGAAAGTCATCATGGTGCCCTTTCTAGGGGATCAGCCTCCACTTAGACAAAGTCCAGACTTTTAAATCATATCTGATGGGGATGCTGGGAGGTACCCAGCTGGGAGGTGAAACAGCAGGGAAATGTGTGTGTGCGGTGGGGGGAGAATGCCATCTGGCCCAGTCCTTCTTGGAGACATGGGGCACAAGAGTCGTTGAGGTGTCCTTCAGTGCCCTCCCCTCTGCACATCATGAAAGATCGGCCAGCCCACCCCCCCCCCCACCCGCTGAGCTAGGGCTGAGGCTGCCCCAACAGAGACAGTGCCAGGTTGCATAGGGATAGGCAGGCACTGCACACAGAGTAAGAGCAAGAGGCCAGAGGAGCCAAGCTTGCATTTGAAGCCCCCAAGCCTCTGCCCACCCCCATGTAGATACACACCCGACCCCTTTTCCTGGGTCAGTTGGAGAGCTGCACCAGGACACCTCCTGCCCTACATGGGTGGGGGGTGTGAGTGTAAATGTAGACTTGGCCCCTGGGTGCCAGGACCCTCAGTATGCTACTGCTTGATGATGACCTGTTCTGTTCATTCCCTCTGAAGCACAGGGCATTGGTTGCTGTTGGAAAACAGGATACTGGGCTAGATGGAGCATTGGTCTGACAAAATATGACTGTTTTCATATTCTCATAGAAGTTATAAAGCTATGAAGTTATAATTCTGCAGTTAATAAACACACCTGGAAGTAATACATGTTTTATAGCTATAAAGCCATGTTTATCTTCCTTGATATTTGCTTGTCCTTGATAGATAAGATACAAGCATCTTGGAATTCTTTTGACTACTTTTAAAGACACAAGGTGGGTGAGGTAATATTTTTTTAATTGGATCAACCTGCTTAGGAAAGAGACAAGCTTTCAATCTTACACATGGCTTTTCTTCAGATTGGTCCAATAAAAGATATTGCCTCACACAGCTTGTTTCTCTAATATCCAGCACAGCTACATACTACTTTGTCCAGTTTCAACATTTTGCAGCATAACATAATATGGATTGTTATATTTCCAAGCATCCAGGTTATATCGTAGTTGCAATTATATCAATAATTATATCTATCTATCTATCTATCTATCTATCTATCTATCTATCTATCTATCTATCTATAATATTCAGAAAAGATGCAAAGAGGATTTGTAACAACCTAAAATATATATAAAATTATTTTTGTGTGTTGTCTCTCCCCTATAAAATCAAACACAAATTCAAGTGTAACAGACACCTGTTCCTGTATTTCGGATGAATATTAAACTATGTTAATTTTATACATAACAGTTGTTCCAGGCAGATTCTATTTACAGTATTTCTGCCATTAGCAAGACATTGATATCCTCCTTCAATAAGTGTTTCCATAAGAAAACCCTCTCTTGTGGTACATCATCACTACACATAGTGATATGTTATAGACTCAGTAACACTACTTGAATGCCAATGGCTGGATCTTGAACAAATTATCAAATTTCTTCTATAATGGAGGCTAGATATTTCTAAATGGGCAGTTCCAGAAGATGCATGACAAGAATTCTGAATACACATATTAATTAAAAGATGTAATGTAAATCATCTAGTGTGGAGTATTTCTTTGCACTATACTACCTGGTTGAAAAACTTATTTAACCAGCCCAGGATTGATCATTCCAGTTCAAGGGCATACACTAATGTAGGGGGTATGGACAAGAAACACCTAGGTCATGCTGATCCTGGACTATATTTTTGGTCCCTTGTAATTAGTGTATCTACCATAAATTGTAGGAGGCTTTGAGCCTGCGCCAGGCATTACCAGGGTCAGGGGAGTACATAGGCATATAAGCTACTTTTGCATACCACCTTTGGAGTTTGGCTGCTTTGAGGATCTGGCCCCTTATTTTTAATGGGGAAATCCTTTCAGTGAACATCTGATTTCCATCAAAGTTGCTTTTCAAGGATTTTTTTTTCCCTCTGCTGTTCTTACAAGCATTTAAAAATGCATTTAGCACAGTTTAATCTCTATATAGATAAGTAAGAATTGTCACAGTTCAGGGAAATTGCACTTGTATTTCCCCTTCATGATCCCACTTTAGTTTCCCAGCTCCTTAGCCATCCCCTCTCTTGAACACAGTCCCACATCTCTCTCCATCATGACCAAGATTTTTTGTGATTGCAAAGTTCACTGTGTATATTTTGATATCCTCAACAAGCCAGATTGCCTAAAGGCCAGTTTCTGTGCTTTGCTTTCTCTACAGAGGTTATGAACAGAATAAGTGGGTACAGTTATAAATTACCATACAACTGTCCCAAAGCAGGCATATTTATTTCTTAAAGAAAAACCATTTCACAGAAAACATATTAAAAAGTAATAAAAGATGCCATATACACGCTAAAAACTTACCAAAGATCACTCTAACTCTAACCTCAAGCTCTGATAGGTGTCAATCCTCCAAAACCCATAACTGAGTGTTCACTGTGGTTTCAAATTAATTACTATCTCAGATTCGGAACCAGAACAACCTTCTGGGTAATTCTTCAGTTTCTTTATCTAGCTCAGGCATCTCCATTTTACCTCATTTCCAGGAACAGATAATTAGCATAACCCAGAGATGGAGAATTTACATTAAACTTTCTACAGGCATTCACTAAGAAAGCCACTTAACACTTTTTATCGAAAAAGTCTATTCTCTTGCATATTGGACAATATAGTCCTTTGGCGCTCATAACATTTCTCAGGGTTCATATCACATCTCTTCATTGGAGAAGTTGTCCCCCAATCACAATAATACATAAACTTTGCATTTTAATACAATAGACCCCAAAAGATGCTTAAACTGTAAAGTTTTCAAAGGATACTATAGGAAACTGCCATGTTTGTCACAAGCACAAACAAGAAGAAAACAAAATATGAAGAGAAGAATGGGCCACAGAGTGATAACTTTAGTGTCTCTAAAGTTCTGGCAAGACCATACACAGTAATTATGTTGCTGAATACTTCACTTATGCCCTAAATGTTTTTATGTGCATGTCTCACACACACAGAGGAACATAGAAGCTGTCACATTACCATAGATAAATCTTTGTTCTTTTCCTGTCTCCTGGTGTGACCGTGACTATAAGCTTCAATAGAAAGTATAAAATTCTCATAACACACCTACTTCTGTGCTATTATACCAAGATGAGGACATATTTTCTGCTTAGACACTGAAAACTGAAGATTCCTCTTGTAGTCTTTGTCTGTTGTAACTCTAGTTGCTATTTTTCATGGCACTTGCTTAGTTCAAATTAGTGAATTGCATTGAGTTCAATGGGCTGGTTAGTTCAAACTAAGCAATTAGTTCGAACTAACATGGCCACATTGGTTAATTCGAACTAACTCGAAATAACCCTTAGTTCGAATAGCATATTTGAATTTATTAGTTCGAATTAAGGAAGCCCTTAATTCGAACTAATTAAAGGCTAGTGTAGCCATGGCTTTAGTTAGTTTGAATTAAACTTCCTTAATTCAAACTAATTTGCCAGTGTAGACATAGCCATATATATTACTAAAATATTTGCATTCTACAAGCCAGTGATGAAATTGCACAAACACAATCATTTTCAGTATAATGGTAATTATATGTCATCTAAAACATGGACCAGTACTTTTATGGTACATCAACAAAAGGGAATGGGGGGTTAATAGTTAAAAATAAATCTGTCCTGAATCGGGGCAGAAACCAAATCGGGGGCACAGAAACCAAAAATTGAAATTTTTGAGGGTTTTTTTTTTTTAATTCTTTGCGTGGAGGCTGAAAGCAGAAATGATGAACCAAAGAAGGCTGTTCCCATGGTCCAACAAAATGCAATAAATTTCATGACAGAGTCTTTTCTTATAGATTTCAAGGCCAATTTTACAGATCCACGAGATCCATCAGATTTTGTGTGGGAGGAGGTTATTCAAACTAAACCTAAAAATCATTATTATGTATTCTTCACTTAATTATAGAAAACAACTTAACTAGGTGAATCATTTGGAAAAGGCTCAATGCATATCTTATAGCTGTAATATCCAAATACAACCACTTGAAAATAGCTCCTCTCAGTTCCTGCCAGCATCTGTGAAGGGAAATGAGGAAAAAGTGACTTTCATGGATGAAAATGGATTATTTTTAGATCCTTGATCTGTCCATTGAGACCAACGTAAAAGACAGGAGTGTTGCTAAATTGAGACACTTTCATAAGTCACTTCACCTTCATATACAGTTAAAGATGGAATGGGTTTAGTGTTGCTGAATTAATCATTTTCTGTTAAGAAGCACTACATATTTTTAGTGATATTACAGGATGTTCAGTCACTCTGTGGAAAGAAAGAAACCAGAGAGAGTATGTAAACTGGATTTATAAAATGATTTATATACCAGACCAAAATGAATTTTCAAGTCCCAAACTTTATAAAATACAGTCAGGTTATTTCTATGTACAAGTGTGGGTTTAAATGCTGAGTGCAAAGTTTTCTGGGTTGCATTTTAGAGATACCACTACAAAAGACAGATTATTTGTAATTTCATAAATATAAAGTTTATCAGAGAACAGCACAATACACCGATAAACACAAGACATAAATCTGCCTATCTATCATTGTTCCCATCACTATCATTGCCAAGTTCCACACAGATTACTTAAAGCTAACACAATTTATTCCGTGAGATTTTCCACTTGGCTTCTTGGTATACTGTGGGCTCTCCTTTCATTTTCTCAGATATCTACCTTGTCAGGATTTTTTTTTCCATACCTCTTTGATTGTCCATCAGTCATTGCTTTTGCAGTAAAGTAAGCTGAAAAATATAATAAACCAATTAATTAGTACTTAAAATAAACAGTGAAGGCATTATTCTGATGAAAGAGAAGTCCTGAGGATTTTCACCAGTGTCTGACACACATTCCTTTAAAAATTAAAGCTATAGTGAATTCTTTCTTTTTTTTTTCACCTGTACAAAACAGAAGTCACAGGCCCCCTCACTAATTTGATCTTTTGTGTTTTAAAAAGAATAATTTTCAAGACCTTATCTACCAATAATAATATATACTTGTATCTTTCCACACCTGCTACCCTGAAAGATCCCAAATAATAATAATAATAATAATAATAATAATAATAATACACCCTACAGTCTTGATTTATCCAGGTATTATAGGGAGAGCTGAATAAATTCAGCTTATCAAGGATTCCAATAAGTGAGAGAATTTACAATATTATCAACAGATGCCAAGGATTCTTTTTTTTAATAACAGTGAATTTTACTTAAAATATCAGCCATCTTTCCCTGACAAACTGCCTGCATTTCACTGGTGAGTGAAGAAGGCAAGATTATCAAAGGGGCTTTAGGGGCTTATGCACTGGGCTCTGGCCAAAAAGGGGGCCCTGGGCTCCAGCGCCTAAAACCCCTCTGAAAATCTGGCACCTGCCCAGGTCACTGCTGGCAGGGCAGGAGAGCTGACAGGACTCCTTCACTGCCAACATGGGGGGCGGAGCAGGACCCTGGAGCCACGGAGGCCAGGCTCAGGTTTGAACTTCGCCCCTGGGCGGGCTGGACTCCCCCGGGGATGGAGTGGGGCAGGCCAGCCCCTGTTTGCTCCACCCAGAAACCATGCACCAGCTGCCCCCTCTCCCCCCGCCCCACAGACTGTCCAGAACGGGTCTGCAGCGGGCCGACAGTGCCCTCTGGTCCCAGCCCTCCACACAGCAATGGGGGGGCCCCACAGTTGGAGGGCCCCAGCCTGGGGGACTGTGGTGGGGGGCAGCCCAGGGCCCCCAGGCTGGTTAATCCATCCCTGTGGGTTAAACGATTGTTGTATCTAAGAATCAAACAAACAGGACAGGAAAGGTTTTAAATAGAGATCCAGTGTCAATAAAAGAAAAGGAGGAAAAGCAATGGCCAAGATAAGCAAATTTAGAGAGGTTTGTTTCATCTTCCCTCCTGCAACCTGTGCTTCCCTCCAAGTTCCAAGCAAGTTATGGAAAGTTTGATGGACAGAAGGTTACAAAGAAGTGAATAAGATAATGAGAAAGAGGAGAAAATCAATAAGAAATAAGGGCTGATATTCCATTGCCTGGTAACTTTTGTCAGCTTTTGCACTAGTTCAGAGAGAGTACAGTGTGGATATAAAACTATCAAAGCAGAATGCCAGCAGCTTACTCCAGTGGTATACATAATGGCACAATTTCCAAAACTTTGGATTTTCAAGCCCACTCTGATCAGGAATAACGTAGCATTTAAGGACAGGTCAAGAAAGTAACCAAGATGATGAGTAAGGAGCCAGACCAAAGTTAGAAATCAATGGCGAAGATTGTAAAAGGAAATGAATCATCTAAGAGGAAGGGTAAGGTGTTTAGGAATATATTAGGAAAGAGGAAGGACTTTAAGTCTTGAAGAAATGGCATTGGGGAGCTGGGAGAGAGTCCGAATGCCCACTGTATGGAAAGGGGGACTGAAGTGAAAGACAGAATGAGGTTCAGAGGAGGATAAATTGAGGGTGTGGGGGCGAAGGAAGAGATTAAAAACAACAAATAGAAAGGAAAAGCCCATGGGCTTTGTGTTAGAGTGAGAGAGGGGAAGCCACTGAATATACTGAGATATTTTCATGAGACTCCTTTAAAAAAATCACAAGGTGATGCAGGAAGTGGTCTTGTTGACTGATACAAGCTGCTCAGTCATCTGGGTCTGTTCCCTGCAATGCTTCAGCGTTAAGATGTGCTATGCAATTGGCAGTGCCAGTTTTTAAAACGAAGATCTGATCACTTTCAGTCATCAAACATAAAGTGGCATTTTCCAGATTCCAGCTTCAGTAACTACCCACCTAAAAATCCATTGCAACATCATTAGGCTAAATTATTATTGAGCATGAGGAAAGGTGATCTAATGCTTAAGCACTTGTGAAACCAGCTATGACGTGCCGACTGCTTGTGTAACCTTGGGCAAACCACTTAGTTTCTCTGGGCTTCAGCTTCTCATCTGTAAAACAGCACTTCCTTATCTCACAGGGATGTTGTAAGAATTAATTACTTAAAGACGGTGGGTGCACTCATGCTATTGTAATGAGGGAGGGGACATAGAAGAACATAATAAGATGGATTCTTCTGACCTAAAGGTTGTGCAGAGTCTCTATTGTGTCCCACCTTGGCCTCAGTAAGGGATGTGCATATGTGAAATGATTCCTATTAGAGTTTTTATTAGAGCTGGCTGAAAAATAAATTCCATTCTAAGGAAAAACAAACAGAGGTTTCAAAATGTTGGTGTTTTTCTTGAATCAAAACAAAATTAAGAAAGTTTACCCCCCCCTCCTTCAATACATCCTGGACTAGATAATCCCTCAGGGTGCGTCTACACCTGCAAATTAAATTAAGTCGATTTAAGCCTGCTTAAGTCGACTTAATTTATTCTGCATCCACACTGGAGTTTTCTTAAATTGACTTAAGCTGCTGCTTAAGTAGACTTAAGTAAAAGTAAAGTCAACTTTGTGAAACCTAGTTTTACATTGACTTTACTACTTAAGTCAACTTCTTAAGTCGACTTCAGCAGTGTGGACGCCCTATGTCGACTTGGTCGACTTAGGGCAGGGAGGACAAGGGAGCATCACATGGCTCCCTGGCAGAAAGGAGCCACTGTAGCTCCCTCGTGCGAGGGAGCCCCTGCTCCCTTCTCCCCAGACCTGTGGCTTCCCTGCCAGGACCAAGAAGCTACTCCCGGCTTAAAGGCCTTCCTAAAATCTTAAAGGTCTTCCTAAAAAGAAAATCCTAGTATACCTGTAGTTATGGGATTGTTAACCCTCACCCCACTCCACACCCTACCCCACATAAATGTCATTGAGAAGGGATCAGGGGGTGCATCTACACTTACAAGTTAGATTGATTTAAGGAGCGGCTTCCCAGTCTCGGGGAGAGCCAGCTGTGCGCGGCTGGCTCTCCTCAGGGGAAGCTGGAAGCTGCGGCTCTCCTTGTCCCTGGGAGCTGCCACTCCCCTAGTCTGGGAATCTGAGGCTCCAAAGGAGCCTCAGCTCTCCCTCAACCTATCCAGTCAACTTAGAGAGTCTAGTGTAGACTCTCTAAGTCAACTTAATAAGGTCGACTTAAAGTCGACTTAATAAAGTCAACTTAGTAAAGTCGACAACTTTCTGAGTGTAGACATAGCCAAAGAACCTTTGATAAAATTCTGCTCTCATCCATCATCTGTAGGGAAAATTACTTTCTTCATTAACAAGATAGCTTCTGTCTCTGAGCCTCTGTTTCGCTTTTCTATGATTACTAGATTGATATTTCCTAAACTAATTTCTAGTTTTCTAATTTTCTGATATAACTTAATATTCCAATCATAGCACATTTGTCCTTGCTATTTGTTGGCATCTCATGGCTTACAAAGTCTTACCTTCACACCAGTTTTTTTTTACCAACAATAGGCCCAGCAAATATTCAGTGCTTCTCTATAATCTAAGAAATGCCCTCCAAAAGTGCATTGACTCCTGTGAAATCATAAGAGCCATGTCACCGAAAGATATAATGGGTAAAGACAAACATCAGGATCAATTTCTTGCTCATTAACTCAAAGCGGTTAGGTCAAATTCAGACCTGGAATAATTGTTGCCACTCAGTGCAGAGGATTTTTTTTTTTTTTTAATGCTTCCTGATTTTAACTCTAAACAATTAGCAATCAGTTTTTCAGGCAAATCTCAGTAGAAACATACAATGGATAAATCTCTCATACCTTACAAAGACTAGCTACTTATTCCTCACTTCCCTATGTAAGGCTGACATTTTGTGATTCATTTCAGAGCTCAGCAAAATAATACAGAGCTTCTGTATGGTGGGACCTGACAATCAGGCCTGGTTTGTCAAAATGTTCACAGATGTTTCTTTCAGCAAACCTGGGCAAGTTTGGTCCTAGTCTTGAGCAAATGTAAGTTATGTTTCATTCGATTCTGAGTTAAGTGAGAATTTGGGGTGAAAAATAGCAAAGCTTGGCAATTTCTGCTAAGTTTTGTTCTAGTTTTGTAGTCTTTCAGAAGTGAATCTAAGCAAGTAGGTGCACTGCACTGACCTCAGTGAAGAGAGGCCCATTTCACAAGGTTTTAATTTGCCCCCCCCCCCTCCGAAAAATCTCCATAAAACCTAAAACCCTCTCCTAAAAAAGGATATGTATGAACCCTTGGCGGGGGGGGTTTTGTTTGTTTGTTTGTTTTTTTAATTTTATTTTCTTTGTTTATTCACTGGTGATTAAGTGAACTTTACTGCATTAATATATATTTGGTTTGACAAAGAAATCTGATTCTTCTAACATAATTGTTCCTTTAACATCTGTTTATTTAAATAGACTCTGCTAAGAGTCACAGTATAGCAATACATCCACTCAATCCAAAAGACATACAACACAATCATCTAATTGAGAAGTAGAGAGTTACACAAGGTATTATCTAGAGACTGGATGGCTCATTGGACTAGTAAAGTTTTGACCTTTAGACCTTAATTGAAATTGGACCAGGGAGACTAGAATGATTAATACAAGCTGGCTATTAAAAAAAATGCTGACTGGAGACTGATCATCTCTGTTCAGCTGCAAGAAGCCTGAGGTTTGCAAATGCAAACTTATACACTATTTGCAGAGGATTGATTTGGACAAATGGAATGCATTCAAGAGGGATGAACATTGCTAAAGTATCTCAGGAGGTAGAATGAATGAACCAGACTTAAGAGTGTCACTTTCAGGTCAGATGTTCATTCAGCTGGAAGTGGTTTTACCCAGTATCCATGCCTATCATGCATTGCAACTTTCCATTTTTCTTGTTAATCTGAGGTCTTCCATCAAAAGCATCAGTACATTCCCTTCTTTAGAATGCATTTGCTTTATTAATGGAGACTTAAATTATGATGGCATAATACACTACTGCATTTCTCCAGTTTTACAAGAGCACATCTCCACTGAAATCAATAAAGCCTCTCTGGCATACTTCAATGCTGAAACTCTGCAGTATAAAATTGACTGATAGCATAAGTAAAGGTAAGTAAATGAAAGTATCTTCCATTTTTGTCCATTATCTATTTATTTTGGTATAAGTTTTTCTGCGTGCTACACAGAATTCCTGTATTTAATTGTCCTTTAGTATTATAAAGAGTTAGCAAATTATTTTTAGATATTTGGATGTAAATCTTAGTCGCAGGCACACAAAACATGATTCTGCTTCAATACCTACTAGTATCTATATTTTATTGTTTATGGGGTAAAACCGGAACAAAACCTTAGTTATAAATACAACTGGGAAAAATCAAACAAAGAAAACCCAATATTTTATAAATGAAAAGTTTAAACTTAAAAAAAAAACCCAAAACAAAAAAACAAGTTTCATTTCAAAATTTAGCTAAACTTTTAAAAGAATGAAATTTTGTATTTGGTGTTGATCAAAATGTTTTGTTTGACCTCATATATTTTTGTTGTTTCTGTGAGAAAACCTCCAACAACTTCTGTTTTAGGGTGACACAAAACATTTTTTTAATATTTGTTTGGCCACCAGATTGAAAAATCAATTATTTGCTCAGCTCCAGTCATGAAGAGCTTTAATCTCTAGTGAATTTAATATGCTTATCAAAATTTCCATCTTTACTTTGATTTCACATATATATCTTTGAACAATTGGAAAAAGAGTATTTTGGAATGTTTTATTTGTTGATTTATTTTGAAATGGTGTTTTTTATCTGAAGCACCAGCTGTTAGCATCTATTGGAAGAAAGATACAAGTATGATGAACATACACTCTCTGATATGATATGTGCATCCTATTTTCCTATAAGAAGGAAAAGAAACAGAGATGAGCCTGGGAGACTTGCTGAATGGGAAGTGGAATGTTCTGATCTAT
>ML685785.1:14003084-14017276 GCA_007922175.1 Pelusios castaneus | reverse complement strand
ATCTATCTATCTATCTATCTATCTATCTATCTATCTATCTATCTATCTATCTATCTATCTATCTATCTATCTATCTAATATTGTTAGAGTTTTATGGCCTTAGTCCAAGAAGTGGCTGAACTCCTCCTGTATTTCCCATTAGCTTTAGTGGCTTGTGGGTTCTCATCTCCTGTGAAAATATGAGTTCTCCTTCAGCATCTGTAACAATCTCTTCAACTTCTGACTCTAAGGTCTTGTCTACACTCACGAGTTATACCTCTTTAACTATATTGGTATAGTATAAAGTTTTTGTATTGTGTCATTTCAGGGTATGGTTTTTGTTATCCAAATAGTTAAAATCTCCCATGTATAAAGGTGCTTTTTACCAATGTAGCTATTCCCATAAAAGTAGCAGAAAAAGTACCACTATAAGTTGCCTTCATTCCAGTATAAGCACATGTTCACTAGCTATTGTATCAGTATAGATTTTTTTTTTTTTAAATCATCGCTAACTGAAAAAAATGTACTGGTACAGAAACTGTGCATAGACCAGGCCTTATGGCTTGTTGGCATGTGGAGTTGCAAAGGTTTAACTTAAGGTAGAATTTTAAGTTGATCTACTTAAACTGGTCCAAAAAGCCCATTGGACACTCTAATGTTGGTTTAATTCATTTTACTGTGGTTAGCTTAAATTGTTTAGGAACAGGTTTTACAGGTAATTTCTCTAGTAAAATATATTTGTTTAAACCAGTACAGGTTTCTGTGTCACTAAGACCACAAATGTATGCATTTCCACTATCATGACTATAGTTCTGATTCCAGTCTAGTCTGAGGTACCAGAGAGGTTTTCTTAAGATTAATGATCAAATAAAAAGGGCTTTTCTTGAAGTTGAATAGCTGCTACTGTCAGATTAAAAGTTTTTTCTCCTCTTTTATCCAGGTCATTATTTCAGCAAAGTAATTTTTTTAGATGTATTTATTTGTTTTATTAATTTTGTGTTTCTGTCAGTCCTCTAAATCATCTTCATATTTCTTATTTTTCTAACATGTGGCCTCTACAAATTTAAATCTACCCAGGGAGGTGTGGAATTCAAGAATATTAAGCCACATATAGAAAATCTTGCCCTCATCTAGCATTTCTGAGATTCATAAATTAGGTGCCTTTTTGTGGTGTCTCAGGTTACTGGGGCCATTGGGGGTTGCCATAGTGATAAATGGGAGTGTTGTTAAGGGCTCAGGTGTCTGCGGGCAGTCCTCGCCAGACATTCTGAATAAAGCTCAATAAGGGAACTCTGAAGCCTGCTATGTCTATTGATCATTATTTAATCTTAATGCATGACATTGACAATGAAGGTGGGATGATGAAATAACATCTTGTGAACCCAGGAAATCCTGAGTGACGTAAGAATTATTTTTTTTCCCTCACTGCTTGCATGCCTGTGCTATGTGTCTGGAGGAGGATGACTAGAGTTGAAGTCTGATCTATTGTTTGGTGAAGCCAAGGGACAGGAGGTAAACAACTACAAGAGGGAACCATCGCTCCACAGGAGATAAACAACCACAAGAGGGAACCATAGTTCCACTCACTGGTTCAACCATGGCTTCACTCACAGCTTGTCTGGAAACCTTTGATTCTACCACCTCCACTTGGGAACTCTACATAGTCAGTTAGCACCTCTCCACCTATGGGACTGGCCAGAAAGGCCATGGCAACATATTCACGTTGATTTTGCTGGCCCATTCAAAGGATGTATGTTTTTAATTGCAGTCGATGCCCATTCAAAATGGTCGGAAGTCTCTGTAATGCAGTCCACTACTACAAAAAACACTATCTAAAACCAACGTGGCTTCTTTAGTCATTATGGTCTCCCAGAGCAGCTGCTGAGTGACAATGGACCTCAGTTCACTTCCCAGGATTTTGAAAGTTTTATGAAGGCCAACAGGATACATCACATCAGGTCAGCACCATATCACCCATCCACCAATGGACTCGCTGAAATATTCGTACAGACTATGAAGCAAACTCTAAAATTGGAGAGGGGACACTCACCCCTTCAGAAACATTTGGGAAACTTCTTTTTATCCTATAGAAACACTCCGCAGGCCATGACTAAAGCATCTACAGCTTTCCTTATGATGGGATGGCTGTTGCACCCTTGCTTTGATTTGTTGAAACCACAAGAAATACGATAAGTGGCTCAATGCCAACAGAAGGACCAGATCATCAGATGTGCACCGAGAATGAAGGACAGCACCTTCACAATTGGCTAGTCTGTCCCCACTCAAAACTATGCTTCTGGAGCTAAATGGGTTCCAGAAGTAGTCATCGCCAAAACAGGACCTGTTTCCGACTCTGTACAGACAGCGGATGGACTGTCTTTGTGGTGGCACATTAATCAGTTGTTACCAGGTCATATCAGTCCAGAGGGTACATCTCAAATTGACCTAACTGACTTCACCCTTGTCAGAGATATACCATCAAGTCACGATTCAGCGATTCATGTCTCTCCTACTCCAGCCACTTCCTCAACACCATCAGCCTCCACCCTGGCCCAACCAGACACAACATCTTTGCCAGAGCCTGCTACTTCTCTGGTACCTGTAGCCACACTGCCTCTAATACCACCTTCCGGTGTGGGTCCACCAGAAATTCACCGCAATCGTCCTAGAGTGAGAAGGCCTCCTACTCGGCTGGCTCTTTAGCGAGGGGCGACCCCTTCATCATGGGGCAGAATAATCCCCTGGAAGTTCGCCTGGAGATGGGGCAGTCTACCCTCATCTCCCAGTTTGTTTATTCTTTGGGGGGGGCATTTTTTGGGGGGAGGGCGTTTTCATTTGAGGGGGAGTAATATTTGGTGTCTCAGGTTACTGGGGGTTGCCATAGTGATAAATGGGAGGGTTGTTAAGGGCTCAGGTAAATCTGTGTATCTGCTGGCCGTCCTTGCTGAATAAAGCTCAATAAGAGAACTCTGAAGCCTGCTATGTCTATTGATCATTATTTAATCGTAATACATGACACTTTTAGTCTCGTGTTTGGATGAATCCATTAGCCTGACAGTCGGCACTTTAAGCAGACACAGATGAGCAATCTACGGCTATGTCTACCCTAAAGACCTTACAGACCCACAGCTGTACTAGTGCAGCTGCATCACTGGAAGGTCTCCCATGTAGTCTCTCTGTACCAATGGGAGACAGTTCTCCCTTTGACATAATCAAGCCAACAAGTAGCAGTAGCTATGTCAGCAAGAAAGCATGTCCCACTGACATAACAGTGTCCTCACCGGTGCTTCTGTTGGTAAAACTTATGTAT
The DNA here is from genome assembly GCA_007922175.1 of Pelusios castaneus. Classification (NCBI taxonomy): domain Eukaryota; kingdom Metazoa; phylum Chordata; order Testudines; family Pelomedusidae; genus Pelusios; species Pelusios castaneus. The sequence goes on along the minus strand of ML685785.1, from coordinate 14,013,987 downwards.
GTCAAGGGGGAGGAAGGGTTCACACCCCCAACTGACAAAACTGTGAGTGGAGACATAGCCTAAGTGTGCTGATACTTCCATCTGTACATGATCCAAGGCACTCATAATGGAGAGGACTGGCCATAGTAGATTAGATAATTTGATCACCAAGCCCAATACTTTATATTTCTGACCAACACCTAATGCTTCATTGGAAAGTAACAGAAATCCCCTTATATAATTCATTTGGCTATTTGCGCAAGGTTGTTAATGGGGACATACAGGTGGTAGTGGGGCGGCGGGATCTTTTTCCACCATTATTTTATATTTATTTGTAACCAATGTATTTTGAAAGCTTAAAATAGTCAGGAACAGAATGGCCTAAAAAACAAAGCAGTAAAGCAAAGATAAAGGTGTTCACTTTGTGGTTGAACTTTTGAGCTCATGGTATTGAAATGAGCACAAAACCAGGCACAGCAAATTTTCCTATGCGTCCTGTAAAGCACATTTGAAACAAAAAGCTCATGAGACACTATATATTATTATTCTCCAAGCTGAAATGAACCTCTGAATTTTTGAAGGGCTGCTCATGTTTAAGTAAAATAAAAAACTGACTGACTAGTTTAGGGAGGGAAAAAAAATCGCTATGCATTATATTTTCATAGATGTTAAATCCAGAAAGGTCCATTGTGATAATCTAATCTGACCTCCAAAATAATAAAGATTGTAGAATTTTATCCAATGATCCCTGCATCTAGGCCAACAGCTTGTAGTTAAACTATGGCATTATTTTTTTAGAAAGTCATTTTTGAGACTTGATACTATTTTTCAAAACATTACCAGGGTTTAAGAAGTTCTTCCAGAAACTTATCCTTTTATGTTTCCAAGTGTTCTCTGTGCTTTACAGAACTATCATCTGAGTGGGGAAACAAACTAAAAAACACAGTAGGTAGGTGTCAGTCCCTTTCTTATGTATTGAAAGGAAGGGTATATTTTACCCTCTGAATATCATATTCTAGGCCTATTAATAATGAGTGCCACAATAAAGTGGGATGGTGTAAATGAGAAAGGATTTACAGCTTTCCCTATAAACTAGGATTACAACTCAAATTAATGCAGTGCTGCAGGACTGGCTGATTAAAAAAAAATCAACTTGAAACGTGAGTCTCCTGATGCCTGTTCTGAACAAAGATATCGTCTCTTTCTCCACCAGACCTCTTATACGTAACCCCCACCCCCTCACTGATGTGAGGAAATATCCTTTTCTTAAACAGAACTCAGGATTCTGACAGTGTCAGTCAACAAAGAGGGTATAAGGTCTAAGGTTTGTTGCAAACAGCAAGTACTAGCTCTAAAATCAAATTATTTATTTCATTATGCCATGCAAATATGATGAGATCTTGTGCTAATAATTATATTTCTCCCCACACCAACAGTCCCTCTGACCTTTCATTGACATCGTTCTTTAATAAAATAAAACAAACAGATCAAAATATCATGCAGTATATGTGGCCATTTCTCCCAAAAAAGAGTAATTATAGAAATCTTTTATTTACTTTTTAACTAATGCAAGTCAGTTTGCTGGGATTAGATGGCATTATTCCCATAAATGGACATTATTATAGGTAGGACTCTTGGCTTGGAATCCAAATATGTGGGGGGGTTTCCCTGTAACCTTGAGGAAGTAATGTGATCTTTCTGTGCCTCAGTATCCTATCTGAAAGGGATTAATAAAACTTCCCTAGCTCCCAGAGGATATAGTCATTAATATGTAGGGCTGCTCAGATACTAGTGGTTGGCAACACTGGAAAAGCTATTAATGAAAAAGAAATATTTAAAAAGCCTATGATTGCTTAAATATAGAAGAAGAAATTAAAGATTTTGTATGAGATTGCTGTCATTAACATAGCCCTGAAGCACCTGAATTCTCCAGTAGGCACTATGTCTCATAGCCACCCCTCCCAAGCACAATTCCTCCCCTGCACTTTTGTTTGCTGGGTGAAAATAAAAAAACTGCAGCCCTCCAAATGATCAAGTTGACTTACATTTTCCCTCACGCTACTCTGATTAGTGAGTTCAGGGGGAGGAGTCAAGGCTTCTCCACTTTCCACCCACTTCTTTACCACTTCATATTCTAGAGCAGTGATTCCCAACCAGTGTGCTGCAGCAACTCCTCAAGTGTGCCACGAGAATCTGTGGGGCTAGAGTCATTTTAAATCTCCCCACCCTGCTCAGCCCAGCCATGTGGGCTGAGCAGGGCAGGAAAAGCCAGAGGACACAGTTTGGTCCTGTTGGGTGGAGGTAAGAGTGGGTTGGGGAGAGGGGGGTTAATGGGGCATTGGGATGGGATGGTGGAGGGCCTGCAAGACCTATGGGAGGGTGGAGGTTCCCTGGAGCCATGGGCATTGTCCCAATGTGGCCCCAGCCAGGGGGGTCCCCGGAGGTGGCAGGCAGCAGCCCCAATCCGGCCTGCCAAGGTGACACTGGCAGTGGCAGGATCCAGCCCCAGCCAAGGACCCTGGGATGTGGACAGCAGGATCTGGTCCTGGCCCCAGTGGCTGGAGCTGGATCAGGTGGGTCAGGGGTGGATTTTTGTAGCAGTTTCTTCCAGTCAACTTAAAGGGCTTCAGGGCTCCTCCACTGCCCTCCCTGCCAGGGTGGCTGGCAGGCACAGGCAGAGCCTGACGTGTCCCCCTCTCCCCCCCCACAGGGCAGGACAGAGCCCTGCCCACCCCGTCCTATGCCCTACTAGTGTCCCTGTAAGGCTCAGCCCCCATTGTACCCAAGTACAATGGGGTAAATGCTGAACCCCCTGGCACTTGGCAAGGGGTGCCCCCCTCCCCGCCACCGTGGACCTGTCCCAGGTCCACCTAGCCCCTACAAGTCATCTTAGGTGTCCAGTGTGGACACTCTACGTTGATTTGGCAGGGTCCCCTTTAAGTCAACTTAATTTTTGAGTGGGGACATGCGAAGTCGACTTAAATTAACAAGTGTAGACATAGCCAAAGACTTTTCACTGTGTGACAGGCTGCTCCCCAAATCCAGTCTGGTGTGCTGCTATGACCGCTTGAACCCACTCCTGAACCCCAATTCACTCCGCTCCGCTGGGTGACCACTCACTCCTGAGTCAGTCCACACCAGCCACCAGCGGGTAATTGGTCCCAGGCAGTGGGTGCAAATCCACTAGCCACACAGGCGTTGGTCCCCAAGCAAGCACACCCAGCCCCAGACACTACACTGGGAGCCACTGCCTTACAGGGATTGGGACCCACTCCCAATCACCTTAGTCTCCAGTCCGTCCACTTAACAAAGAAGTGGATTGTGCCCAGCCTCCCACATCCGCACCCTCTAAAGACCACACAGCTTTAGGTAAAACAACTACTAGTTTATTGATCAGAGTCTGATTTCAAGTGAGAATATGGCCAATCAAGGCAGCAACATGTTACAAATGAGTCAGGAGTGACCACTATCAAATAAAAGGTATAAACCGCATACTACTCTAACATCTTCACCTAAACTAACCTCAGAGTCCAAGATTATGCACATGGTGTTTGGCTGTCTGATGTCTTGCAGCCATTCTCTGCCTGTTCTTAGGCAGGGCCCCGATCTTGCTTGAGGTTGGTTGCAGGATGGTGTCTTCTCAGGCTGAAAGCCTGCAGCTTCCCCCTCCTCACAGTCTCTGTGTCTTTGTTTTAACAAACTGCTGACAGCCCCTCCCCTCACTATCCTGGTGTGAGATTCTCTTCACTTCTACCTGAGCAGGGGAGGGCATTAGCATTCCCTTTGATGTGTAAATCTTCAGCCATTGTGCTAGAGACAGTCCTGAGTCTGAACCCTGTAACATGCTTCACATCTATACATACATGTTGCAGCAGGGAACATGGCACCCTGGTAATCATGTGGCCCATGTTCTGAGCATTCTCAGAGGAACCTGGTATAGCGTAATTGTCATCAAATAACACAATTACACTGCAAAACTGAACAGAAAGATTATACAGGTCACGCCGAAGGGCTGCACAGATGTGCGTCCCGTCACACACTGGCAAAAAGACAGGCTTACATCAATAGCAGTTTAGCCTAAGTAAAGACTTCAGAATTTGGCCCCATATTTGTTAGAGGAAAACAACCATCTCTCAAATGATTTCAGTCTTCTGAATTTCCCACTGTGGCCTATCTACTCTATAGTCTTTGTTAAGTGCCCAGTCCTACGAAAACTTAAGCATGTAAGTATCTTAGCAATTTAATCATAGAAGCATTATTAATGAACATTGCTATTAATAATAACCCCAATCCTGCAGGCTGTTGTAGGCAGAAAGTTTCCTGAGGCCATACCAAACAGTATACAGGACTGGGGAGCTAGACTGCAAAATTGTGGGGGCAGAAAACCATATACAGCACAAAACGTAGTTGCTTTTAAATACTTATTAATAATAGTGAGAATAATCCTCATTTTGCTGTGCACATCGTTTGTTACTTGTTAAAGTATCACCCCGAGTAAAATATACATTTATTGAGATTGTGGCTGGGGTTACAGGAAAAGGTAGTTATGAGGAATTTTGAAGGTTAGTTTCATGACATTTATTGTTTCCCCCGGCTTCATATGAGAAATGTAATATAGAGATTTAAAAATCCCAAACTATCACTATTATTCAGCATTAATGTTCTTGCGATTGTTTAACTGCTATTAATAAAGTATGCAGCAATGTTTACTAATATCACCTTTTAAGCAAGATGTTTGCCACTGGAGGCTCTATGCCAGTTTGAAAATGTTTTCTTGAAAATACATTTCACAGTTCATTTCACAGCTATGGCCAGACATGCCTCTTACCGCTATGATTTGGAAATGTCTAGTCTGAGCAAAATGGGGACAGTTTTTGTAAAGGCAGATGGAAATATGAAAACTTGTTTATTTTGATCTTTCAGAAAGTGCTACTCTGTATGAGCCAAAATCTTTGTTGGGGTAAACTGCTCCAGTTTCATGGACATCGATGAAGCAAAAAAATGTGGCTTGATAGCTTGCTAAGACAGACAAAATAACTTGCACTTTAACTATACCTCCCTCTATATAGATATCAAAAGCCCCAACACACACAGCAGCCCTCATCCTCTGAAATATATGTTTATAATTATAGGTTCTTTGAGTTTCAAAGGCCCAAATATATCTCTATAGCAGCCAGTGCTCAAAATGAGAAGGAAGAGGCAGGAGCTCTGAGTGCCAGTAATTTACTAGAATTCCATAAAGCAGGGGAGGAGGGGAGAGGAAAGGTTTCGCTTTTCAAGTGACTAAGAAAAAAAACCTGATGTACAAATTGAAAGAGGAAGAATGAAAGCAAGACGCTTATTCAAGAGTCAGGCTGGAACTGTTGTGCAGAGTTCACTCCTGCACTATCTGACCTGAGCTGGGAACTCCTCAGTTTTATAACCTTCCCCTGGGTTCCGAACCCCAGCTCAGATCAACACTGCAGAATTACAGGAGGTCCCCTGGTTTCCCATCTTCCTCTGTGTGATGCTCCCCAGCTGAGCATTACAAGAGTTTGCTGTGCTTTTGATTCTCCCTTTGAGTACTGGCTACACTATGTCTGAAAAGAAAAGAACTTTTCTTTTTTAAATAAAAAGGTAACATAGTTAGAAATAAGCCCACACCAAAATGCTTCAGCCTGACAATCTCAAACTTGAGGGAAATTTGAAGTCTAGCCCTAAATCAGTATTTAAATTTGGCATATGGCTTGTATTTTAGGAACCAACCCTATTCTAGGTATGAGTACAAATGAATGTTGGGGCAGCTCATATCCACATCAGCCCCATTTTGAAAGAAAATTGTGCAAAATAGACCACTGTAACTATTGAAGCAATCCATTTCATGTGCTCCTGAGTCCCACCAGCTCCACCTTCAGAGTGAGAGCCTGCAATTAAAAATATTCAATAGGGTTAATCCTGCTACATTGTATTTCTGATGTTCCCTACTGGGTATTATTCAGAGGCTTAGCAGCTTCCTTTGAATGTATCATAAGGCCTGCCTGGGTTTCATTACTTAGGATCTCTTACAGAAAAATGACTGCCCTTCCTGCCCTCACAACAGACTCTAGGGGATGAAACTGGCCCTGTTATCTTCATGCACGGTAGAGTGTATTAACAAAAGAACCAATTACTAACACAACGTCACCTTCAAAAATGTATTAAATTACAGCAATAATTTTCCTTTAGCCATGCTACCAATCCCATTTGGGTTTAAGGTTATGGCTCGTTATCTTTAGCATCTGCTTTATATACACTGTTTTATGCACACTGTTGTCTCATTATGAATAAATCAAAAAATCAATTAGGGCTACTGAGCTTCACAGTCTTGTAGAAGAGTAAGTGAGGATCATGAAACATGGATTCCACTAGTTAAGCCTTGATGCCCTATAGTAGCTTTTTTACTATGACTGTTCCACCCGGGGGAAAAAAGAGTAGAAAAAGGCTGTTAATTAAGTCAAAGATTTTAACATCAGATGGGATGAATATGATCATCTAGTCTGACCTTCTGCACAATGAAGGCTACCAAGACTTTCTCACCCACTCCTGTAATAAACGTCTAACCTATGACTGAGTTATTGAAGTTCTCAAATCATGGTTTAAAGATTTTAAGATACAGAGAAGCCACCAGAAAGTGATCTGTGCCCCATGCTACAGAGGAAGGTAAACTCTCAGGCTATGTGTACACTTGGCCAAATAAATCGACTTTGCTAAGTTGACTTAGCATGTCCACACTATAAAATTAGGTCGACTTAAAGTTGACCTTGCCAAATCAACTTAGAGCATCCACACTGGATGACTCAGTCAACTTCTAGGGGCCAGGTGGACCTGGGAGTGGTCCAGGGTGGGAGGGGGGCACTCCTTTAAAAGTGCCAGGGGGACTCAGCATTTTCCCCATTGTACTAGGGTACAATGGGGGCTGAGCAGGACAGGGACAGGGGCAGGGTACCGGAGCGGGGTGGCCAGGGCTGTGTCCTGCCCTGTGGGTGGGCATGCCAGGCTCTGGCTGTGCCAGGCACCCTGGCAGGGAGGTCAGTGGGGGAGCTATGGGGCCCTTTAAGTCAACTTAAAGTCGACTTAGGGCTAAGCCACATCTACAATGGCTTAAGTCGCCTTAATAAAGTCGACTTAGCCAGTAAGTTGACTTTAAACTAGGTTTTATAAAGTCGACTTAAAATTTCCTTAAGTCGACTTATCAGCAGCTTAAGTTGACTTAAGGAAATTGTAGTGTAGACACATAGTAAATTAAGTCAATTTAAACAGGCTTAAGTTGACTTAATTTACAAGTGTTGATACACCCTCAGAAACTTTGCCAATCTGCCCTGGAAGAAAATTCTTTCCTTATCCACAATATGGCAATCAGTAAAACTTTGAGCATGTGGGCAAGACTCACCAGCCAGAAAGCCAAGAAAGAATTTTCTATAATAATCCAGAGTCCAGCCCATCTAAGGCCATTGGCATATTCACCACCAGAAGTCAAAAATCAGTCAATTGCCAAACTATGCTGTCCTATCATACCATCCCCTCCATAAATTTATCAAGCTCTGTTTAGAAGCCAGCTAGGTTTTTTTGCCCCCACAGCTCCCTTTGGAAGGCTATTCCAGAACTTTATTCTTCTGATGGTTAGAAACCTGCACCTAATTTCAAGTCTGAAGTTCCTGATGTACAGTTTATATCCATTTGTTCTTAAGCTCTGCATTGGCACTGAACTCAAATAAATCTTCTGGCTGGTATTTACCTCTCTGATGTTTTTATAGAAAGAAATCATATCTCCCCTGAACCTTCTTTTGATTGGGCTAAATAAGCAAAGTTCTTTAAGTCTCCTCTCATAAGGCAGATTTTTCCATTCAGTGGAGCATCCTTGTAGCCATTCTCTGCACCTGTTTCAGTTTGACTTCATCTTTCTTAAACATGGGGGACCAGAACTGTGCACAATATTCCAGAAGTTTCACCAGTGCCTTGTATAAAGGTACTAACACCTCCCTATTGCTACTGGAAATATCTTGTCTGACATATCCTAGGATCACATTAGTTTTTTTCACTGCCACATCACATTGGCAGCTTCATAGTCACCCTGTGACCAACCAGTACTTCCACTTCCTTCTCCTCCTCTGTCATTTCTAACTCATGTGTCCCCAACTTATAGGAAAAATTCTTATCAGTTCATAAGTTCATGACCTTTGACATTACTTAGACAAGTTAGGTGTCCTGTCACCAGGACCTGATGATAAGCATCCAAGAATACTCAAGGAGCTGACTCAGGAGATGTCTGAGCCATTAGCTATTATCTTTGAAAAGTCATGGAGGAGGGGAGAAATCCTAGAGGACTGGAAAAGGGGAAATATAGTGCCCATATATGAAAAGGGGAATAAGGACAACCCAGGGAATTACAAACCAGTGAGCTTAACTTCTGTACCAGGAAAATAATGGAGCAAATAATTAAGGAATCAGTTTGAAAACATCTAGAAGATAATAAGGTGCTAAGTGATAGTCAGCATGGATTTGTCAAGAACAAATCATGTCAAACCAATGTGATAGCTTTCTATAACAGGGTAACAAGCCTTGTGGATAGAGGGGCAGTGGTAGATGTGGTGTATCAAGATTTTAGTAAGGCTTTTGTTACAGTCTCATATCACCTCATTAACTGACTAGGAAAATACAACCTAGCTGGAGCTACTATAAGATGGGTACATAACTGGTTGGATAACCACTCCCAGAGAGTAGTTATCAATGGTTCACAGTCATGCTGGAACAGCATAACGAGTGGGGTACTGCAGGGACCAGTTCTACGTCCAGTTCTGTTCAATATTTTCATCAATGATTTAGATAATGGCATAGAGAGTTCACTTACAAAGTTTGCAGATGGTACTAAGCTGGGAGGAGTTCACAAGTGCTTTGAAGGATACAATTACAATTCAAAATGATTTGGACAAACTGGTGAAATGGTGTGAGATAAATAGGATGAAATTCAATAAGGACAAATGCAAAGTACTCCACTTTGGAAAGAACAATCAGTTGCATACATACAAAATGGGCAATGACTGCCTAGGAAGGAGTACTGCAGAAAAGGATCTGGATGTGATAGTGAACTACAAGCTAAATATTAGTCAACAGTGTAACACTGTTGCAAAAAAAGCAAACATCACTCTGAGATATATTAATAGGAGTGTTTTAAGTAAGATACAAGATGTAAGTCTTCCACTCTACTCTGCACTGATTAGGCCTCAACTGGAGCATTGTGTCCAATTCTAGCCGCCTCATTCCAGGAAAGATGTGGAGAAATTGGATAAAGTCCAGAGACGAGCAACAAAAATGATTAAAGATCTGGAACACTTGAGACTTATGAGGGAAGATTGAAAGAACTGTGCTTGTTTAGTCTGGAAAAAAGGAGACTGAGAGGGGATATGATAACAGTTCTCAAGATTGTTACAAGGAAGAGGGGGAAAATATTCTGCTTAAGCTCTGATGATTAGACAAGAAGCAGTGGACTTAAATTACAGCAAGGGTGGTTTAGGTGGACGTCAGGAAAAAATTCCTAACTGTCAGGCTGATTGACCGCTGGAATAAGTTGCTAAGGGAGGTTATGAAATCCCATCACTGGAAATTTTTAAGAGTCGGTTAGATAAACACCTGTCTGGGGTGGTCTAGATTTTACTTGGTCCCACCATGAGTGCAGGGGACTGGATTCAATGACCTCTCATGGTCCCTTCCAGTTTTATGGGTCTATGACCTTGCACTTTCTACTGTTAAATTTCATCCTATTCCTATTGTGCTAGTTATGAAGGTCATCCAGATCATCGTCTATGATATCCTGGAAGACAACAGAGTCTTGTGGCACTTTTAAAGACTAACAGATTTATTAATCGCATGAGCTTTCGTGGGAGAAAATCCCACTTCGTCAGACGCTTTGAAGATAGGAAAGTTACAGAGTGGGAGGAAATTAAATGCAGGGGAGTGTATGACATAGCATCAGGTCAGGCTGTAACAGCAAATCAAAATAGGTGTTAGGATTCAAAACACTGGGGAACAGCACATAGAGGAGGGGGAGGTCAAATCACTTGTTGTAATGCGAGAAAAATCCATAGTCCCTGTTTAACCCCAAGACAACTGAGTCAAATTTGCATATAAGTTCGAGTTCTGCAGACTCTCTTTGAAGCTGTGATTTGTTATTCATCTGTTTCAACACAGCTATTAACAAGTCGTCAAGGGAGTGAGCAGGGAGATTGAAGTGTTCCCCTACAGGTTTTGCAGTGTTGCAATTTCTGATGTCAGATTTGTGTCCATTGATTCTTTGGCGCAGAGACTGTCCTGTCTGTCCAATATATAAGGCAGAGGGGCATTTCCGGCACATGATGGCATAAATCACATTGGTGGATGAGCAGGTGAACGAACCCTTGATGGAGTAGGTGGCATGATTAGGCCCTGTGATGGTGTCATCAGTGTAGATATGAGGGCAAAGTTGGCAGCGTGGTCTGTTGCAGGGATATGTTCCTGCTTTAGTGTTTCTGTTGTATGATCTGTAGTTGCTGGTAAGTATCCTTTTAAGGTTAGGGGGCTGTCTGAAAGCAAGGAGAGGTCTGTCTCCTAAGGCTTGAGAGAGTGAGGGATCATCTTGTAAAATAGGCTGTAGATTTTTGATGATGTGTTGAAGAGGTCTGGCTTGGGGGTTGTAGGTGACGACCAGTGGCGTTCTGTTGTTGTTTTTCATGGGCTTCTCCTGCAGTAGTTGACTTCTGGGTACCCGTCTGGCTCTGTCAATTTGTTTCTTCACTTCTGTGGGTTTGTACTGTAGTTTTAAGAATGCCTGGTAGAGATCCTGAAGGTGTCTGTCTCTGTCTAAAGGGTCAGAGCAAATGCGGTTATATCTTAGGGCTTGACTGTACACAATGGATCGTGTGGTGTGTCGAGG
>ML685785.1:13984570-14002684 GCA_007922175.1 Pelusios castaneus | reverse complement strand
AGAAAATCCCACTTCGTCAGACACTTTGACGAAGTGGGATTTTCTCCCACGAAAGCTCATGCGATTAATAAATCTGTTAGTCTTTAAAAGTGCCACAAGACTCTGTTGTCTTTCTACAATGGACTAACACGGCTACCCCTTTGGAATATGATATCCTGATCCTTCTCTGTATTATCAACACCTTCCAACTTTGTGTCATCGGCAAACTTTATTAGCACATTCTCACTTTTTGTGCCAAGGTCAGTTATAAAAATGTTAAATAAGATTGGTCCCAAGACCAATCCCTGAGTAACCTCCTGCCACCCTGACAATTCACCTTTCAATATGATCTGTTGTAGTCTCCCTTTTAAACAGTTCCTAAATGACAGAAACGGCAATCTCTTGAAACTGCCTTGAAAAACACTGGGTTAAGTTTAAGTATCTTCTGAGTTCATTATATTAAAAGCAAAGATTAATTATTATTGTGGGCCTGGATGGTCAAACGACTATATTGTACAATGTGGCAGACAAGAATCTTTATTTGGAACAATACATGTGAAGTCAATTTTCTGGAAAAATCTCTGGGAGTGGGAAAGCAAATGATCCACCCTAGTTTTTCAGAAACCCAGGCTTTTGAAGCTATGTATTGTGAAATGGACCTACTGTGGAGTGGACCTTTTCTGATCATTATCTGTTCCATGAAGCCAAGATCAAAAGCCCAGTCTCTATAAAAGAAAGCCTGAACTATCCATTGGTCTTCTAGTTCTGAATCTGAATCAGTTATAAACTTGTAACCACATAGAAAATCCCTTTGTGAAGGTTGAAGAAGTCTCTCATACCAAAACTCCTGTTGCAGTTGGAGGGTGGCCTCTGGTAAACTTATTAACATATGTCTAGGTTCCTTTTATTGTTTTTAAATTTGTTGGCAATGTTAAATGAGCTTGTTTAGAAAGGGCTGTATGGTAATTTATAGTTACTGACTCTTACATAGACTTTTAGGCAGTCTGACTTGCTGGGAACATTACAAGGTAGGCCAGCCACTGTGCTGCTTGGGAAATGCCCCAGTCAGGAGGAAGGAAGATCTGGGTTTCTACCCAATAGAGGTGATGGTTGAGAATTTGAGAGTCAAGAGTGGGTGCCCTGAAGGTACCACGTGGGGGGTGGGTTAATACAGATGCAGTTGCCCTAATCATGACTGAGTATATGGTTACAGCTGGAAGAATTTCTGGAAGTAACACAGCACTTGTCAAAATGTTTATTTTAGTGAATATTTTAGAGGAATAATAGACAATGATTTGTGTATTGTTTTGTTTCTTTTCTTAAGATAATTGATTTATGAAAAAAGATAGCTGTCCTGCCTATCTCCCTGTCTTGTATGTATTTATTCACACCTATTGAAAATCCAGAAATGACATTCAGCTCAAGACTGTTCTATTTGTTTTACTGTGTCATAGTGTAAGTAACAGTACTTCTAACATTCTTAAACTGGTCTGATTCCCTGAAACTTAACTTTTGCCATATCACCAACAATTGCACGTCTCAAACACTGTTGCTGAGAATTCATGTGCACAATTTTTCAGGGACCTGCTAATCTGGATCCACAAATGGGCTCAGGCACCTAAAATATCATGGGAGTAACAGAGATCCACAGAGCTTGAATTAGGTGGCCAGGCTCCCTATATAATAAATGGGGACAGATAGGCACCTAAAAAGGAGTGCAGTCCACAAAACCTAGCCGAACTAGGTGGAGAGCCTTATGGGAGATCAGAAAGAGGGGGATGAGTCCTAAGCCCCTCCTTTCTCATGCAAATAGGTGCCTAAGTCGAGGCTGTAGGCAAGGCTGGTCTTAGTGAATCCGGGACCCTGGGAAAAAGTCAAGGATTAGGTCCTCCCATGCCACATGGGGACCCATCCTTGACTTCTGCAGGCTCCCGCCTTGCTGGGACCCTGCATCCTCCCCCCTTGGGCTCACCGCCAGCCCCCCTGCTGTTGTTCCCACAACCTCCCTCAAGGCCCATGCCTCCCGCCCAGCTCCTTCTGGCCTCACAGCCAGCCTCCACGGCCTTGTCTCTGGCCCACTGGCCATTACACCTCCCCAACCCACTTACTCCATCCTGGCTCACCACTTCAGCTGGCTGGTGGCCTGGAGTTGCTCCCTGGCCTGACTGCTCCTGTCTTGGCCCACGTGAGTGTGTGCCAGGTGGGCAGCCAGGAGATTTACAGGCTTCCTCAGCCCGGCCCCAGCTCCTAGTATACACCCTGCCTCCGCAGGCAGGGACCCCTCCCAGCCTGAGGTCCTGGGCAAATGTTCAGGCTGCCCCATAACCAAGACCACCTGAGGAAAGAGCCTAAACTCTGACACCACAACCTCTTCCTTTGAGTCAGGCTGCTTAGGTGCCTATTTCACTTCAAACAAAACCAGGGTGGGGAGGAATTCATCTTATAACTTTCAGTTCAGTTCTTAGAGCATACACCTGTGATGTCAGCTGGGTTAAGTGGCAGCCAAGTAGATGTTTGCGGGGGGTCACAATGGAGTCTAAAACATGTGTTTCCAAAAGAAAATCTGCTCCTTGGATTCTGAGAATTGCTGAGTGAAAGTGATATTCTCAGCAGCTCAGGGAGCCAGCTGGCTTGAGAACCTGGAAGCCCGGGGTCCCTGTTCAGGGGCAGTTCCCATGGTAAGGTTGACACTGACCTAGAGTTGCAGACCCTGAGAGCTGGTCCCAGGCCTTCCAGATTCCTGAGTCCATGTTAGTGCACTTTGCAGCCTTGACATCTTCCTCTTGAGCCTAGCTCTCATTAAAAGTGGGGCTTCCAGGCTTTTAGACTCATAGTTCCATGTCAGCCCTGAGAACATTCTCTGGAAGACTTGTGTCTCCAACTGAGGGCAACGCATGTGGAAGGGCTTTTTCTCTTTCTCTGTCTGCCTCTGTCTTTGCAGAAAATTAAGTTGGCAGGAGCCTTCCAGATGGGCAGCCAAGAAGCTATCATTTTGATTTTTAAAAAATTTTGCTCACAGAGCATTTTTCATCAGAAAATTATTCTGGTGATTTTAAATATATATATATATATTTTTTTTTGCCAGCTCTACTCATCACACTAATTATGAGGACATCTTTAGCTCCTGTGCAGATATTTATTATTTCAATCAAAATAAGTAAAACCATGCAGAACAACTCATAAACAGCCTTCTATTGGTGGGGAAATGCAATTGGCCAGTGCATGGATCCCTATACTATTAGTGAGATTGGAAAGAAATAACATTTTGGTCAGAGACACCAGAAAAAAAACTTTTACTTTTAACGAAACATGCCCTGGGCAGTAGTATGGGAGCCTTAATATACTCACAAAACAGACTTACATGTCATAGATTTTTAAGCCTGGAAAAGACCATTTTGATAATCTATTCTGAGCTCCTGCAGAACACATCCTGTGGAATCCCACCCAGGATGTCCACGTGGCCACCCAGAGATGGACTGGATGATGGGAAACTGAGGTATAGAGGACAATATCTGCTAGTGACTTGGACTTCTAATCTCTCTGGCTATGTCTACACTTGTTCAAATAAGTCGACTTAGCACGTCTACACTATAAATTTAGGTCGACTTAAAGTCGACTTAGCAAAATCAGCCTAGAGCGTCTCCACTTGACGCTTAAGTCGACTGGCAGGGGCTAGGTGGACCTAGGAGTGGTGCATGCTGGGAAGTGTGGCATGTGGCAGCCAGGAAGTGGTCCCCCTCCCCATGCCACTACCATAAAAAAGGAAGTGAGCTTGGCACCTTCCCCATTGTGCCTGCCAACATGGAGGCTGAGCAGGTCAGGGACCGGGCTTTTCTCCTGCGAATTGTCAGGCAGCTGCATGACACTTGCCAGCTACTGATGAGGCTGCTTGTGTTTTGGAGCAGACTTTGCAGGCAAACACCTTCACAGACACCAGCCTGCCCCCTACCTTGCTGCCCCAGCAAGCTACTGCACTCACCGAAGTGCGCTCCATGCCTCGCTGCCTCTGGGCATGTGCAGCCAGCACTGACTGGTGGTAGCGAATTGTCCTAACCACCTGGGACGATGACCTGTGGCTGCCGAACTTTAGGATGAGCAAGCGGACCTTCCTCAAGCTGGTCCGTGAGCTCACCCCGGTTCTGCAGTGCATGGACACCCGGCTTCGACCCACTCGGCCCGTCGACAAGCGAGTGGCCATCGCGCTGTGAAAGCTGGCAACCCCAGACTACTACTGCTCTGTGGGCCAACAGTTCAGCATTGGAAAGGCCACCATGGGGACTGCCATCATGCAGGTGTGCAGGGCAATCAACCGCGTCCTGCTAACCCGATTCGTCACCCCAGGCAACCTGCCTGACCTCCACAATGGCCTTGCTGGGCTCGGCTTCCCCAACTGTGGGGGCATTGTGGACGCAACCCACATCCCCATCCAAGCTCTAGAACACCATGCCAGGGACTACATCAATCGAAAGGGGTCCTACTCCATGTTCCTGCATCGGCTGGCCAGGGAAGGTACACAACGTGAGGATCCTGCGGAACTCCACCCTGTACAGGCACATTCAGGTGGGCACCTTCTTCCCCGACCACACCATCACCATCAGGGATGGGTAAGTGCCTGTCATGATCGTGGGAGATGCTGCTTACCCTTTGCTCTCCTGGCTGATGAAGCCGTACACAGGCCGCCTCTACAATAGCAGGGACCTCTTCAACCAGAGACTCAGTCGGTGCCACAGCGTCGTTGAGTGAGCCTTCGGATGCCTGAAGACCCGCTGGAGGGCCCTCGTGACCTGCCTGCAGCTCGGTGAGAGCAACCTGCCGGAGGTTGTCAGCGCCTGCTGCTGCCTTCATAACCTCTGCGAGCTGCGGGGGGAAAGGGTTCCCTGAGTCTGGGAAACTGAGGCTGAGTGGCTCGCTGCTGACTATGAGCAGCCCAAGGACACCTTGCCCCAGACTGAGCAGGTTCATTGGCGAGCATAGGCCATTCGAAATGCACTGAGGGCCCACTTTGCCAGCGAGGCCCACTGAGGGCTGGGCCTGCTCCCAGGCCCCGTCAGCTCCACCTCCCACCCATGCCTGCCCCCTCAGCCCCACACACACATCTCCCCCTGCCCCCAAACCAATAAAAAACACAAGAAACATATATTGGGGTACAGGGTGTTTATTCAGGGGGGAAATGGGGGTTGGGAGCTGCAGGGTTTGGGAGGTTTGGGGGTGTGTGAAGAGGGTCGAGGGAGGGAGAGGGTAGGGTGGCTTGGGGGGAGAGTGGGGAAGGGGGAGGGGTTGGAGTCAGTCGTCTCCAGGAGGCGGGTCCCTGGCTTGCTGGCGTCCACTCCGGGTATTGGGCCGCCGCCGAGGAGAGCTGCTTCTGGGGTTCAGGACGGAGCCCTGGGGGAACAGGCATTCCTCCAGGTGCTCCAGGGCCTGTTTCTACAGATCAAGGAGGGTGAGCATCTGCTTGAGCAGCCGCTGCTCAACCCTCTGGTGGCCCTTGTCCTGGTCCTGCCATGCTGCCAGGTGTGTCTTGGTCCACCTTCTCATGCAGACCAGGTCCTCCAGGAGCTCGTCCCATGAGTGCCACCCGCTCCTTCGGGTCCTGATCGGGCCTGCTGGGACACCAGGAGTGCCGGGTGTCAAGGGCATGGCAGCTGCTGGGAAGAAGCAAAGAAGAGAGTCCCTCCCATTAGCTCATGTGGTGTGCAGCCTGAGAGCAGTTGCTGTCCCCTGACCATCCCCCGGCTTCCCAGTCCCTGTCCTTTGGGACAGGGACCTCTTGGTACACGCCAGTGTGCTGTGCTGCCCAGGTCAGGTGCAGTGCCCACAATGGTGACCTGCAGGCAGACCTGCCTCGGGGGGTCTCTCCTGATGGCACGTGCCAGCAGTGTCGGGGGCATGCTGTATGGCCTTGGTGCTCCTGCCTACGGTCCCCCCACTCCATCTCAAGATACACCACTGCACCGCTCACCTCTGGGTTTCCTCCCCGCCCCCTGCCACACATCCCCAGGCCCACTGCCCCTGTGGGAGTGTCTTCCCCATCCCGAACCGTGCCTGTCCTTGAGCCATGTCCCCCTACAGTCCCTGTCCCACAGACATGCCCAGACCTGGCTGAAGGGGGGAGGGAGAGAGGGGGGAGCACTCACCAGGAGGTGCAGCAAGTGTCCGCGGTGCTGGCCCCTTGCCTGGGTCTTCCTCGGCGGGGGGAACCTGCTCCTCTGCCTCCTGCTGGAAGGCTGGGTCGGCCGTTGGGGCAGGGATCGGCTCCGGGCTGGCAGCTGGATCCAGAGGTGGTGAGGTGCCCTCCAGCTCCTGCTGCAGGCTGGTCTCCCCCTCCTCCAGCACCACAGTCTCATCCACTGAGCCCTCCTCCTAGTCGTCGCTGAGTGAGGGGGGCTCGGCAGAGTCGACTGTGTGTGCCAGGAGGCCGCCACTCTCCTGCCCCAGGAAGTCATGCAGCTCTGGGTAGTAGCAGCAGGTGGTGGTGGGGTGGCTGCCCCCATCCTGAGGCTCACGTCCCGAGCCCTCTGGTAGCCCTGCCTCACGTCCTTTATTTTCACCAGGACCTGCTGGGTGTCCCAGGTGTAG
Organism: Pelusios castaneus; assembly: GCA_007922175.1. Classification (NCBI taxonomy): domain Eukaryota; kingdom Metazoa; phylum Chordata; order Testudines; family Pelomedusidae; genus Pelusios; species Pelusios castaneus. The sequence continues at coordinate 13,996,129 of ML685785.1, read as the reverse complement.
CCCTTGGCAGCCAGGGCCTGGGAAAAGGAGGCATAAACCTCCCTATTGCACTGGCTGCCCTGTAGCATGGGGGCCACTGCCTCCTTCCCCCAGATGGCTCTGAGAGCCAGGATTTCCTGGTGGCTCCAGGAAGAGGACCACATGCGGCGCTAGCTGCCCTGCTCTGCCGTGGTCACAGAGGCAAGCCTGGCCAGGTTTGAACCTCAAGGAGGTCAGGGCTATGTCCTGCCCCATGATTGGCCAGGGCATGTTTCCTATACTAGGAATTCTGGGAGGGAGGTCAGAAAGGGAGTTCTGGAGGCCATTGAAGTCAACTTAGGGCTAATTCATGTCTACACTAGCTTAAGTCGACTTAATAAAGTCGACTTAACCAGTAAGTTGAGTTAAAACCAGGTCTTAATAAGTTGACTTATTTTTTCCTTAAGTCAATTTAAGCAGCAGCTTAAGTCGATTTAAAGAAACTCTAGTGTAGATGCAGAGTAAATTAAGTCGACTTAAGCCTCCTTAAGTCGACTTAATTTACAAGTGTAGACGCACCTGCTGAGTCTCAGTTTCTCCATTAATAATAATGTGGGGGAGGGGCAGAATTTACTTACAAATCTAAAAATGGATTGTGAGGATTATTAATTTGGCAACTATTGGCTATCCTAAGAGGCACTGCACAAGTACAAGCATACTATTGAAATTCTTCAAGGAGAGCAGTAAAATTCTACCTATATTCACACACACACACACACACACAATTTTATGAGCCTGCTTTCTGGATCTGCGTCCATATGCTGTTGTTCTGGATGGGGTACCAAGGAAGAGGAGTACTAGGATGGAGTACTGAGGAAGTAGGTCAGCCTCTGAGGCTATGTCTACACTTGCAACTTAGGTCGACTTAACGATGCTTAAGTCAACCTACACAAAGCCGTGTATACACCGGGTGCTTATTGAGTCGACTTAAGCACTTCCTTAAGTTGACTTAATAACTCCCCATCTTTAGGATGACTTAATGCCTAAGTCAACTTGTTAAGTTGACTTAAAGCCAGTGTGGACAGGGAATAGCTTAAGTTGACCTAATTGGACTCAAGCTGGAGAGAAGGGGAGAGCCACGGCAGGGAGATCCGTGGCTGGGGTGATGGGGCTGGGGAGCCGGGGCTGGAGATCAGGGGCTGGGGAGCTGGGGCTGGAGATCAGGGGCTGGGGAGAAGGGGCTGGGGAGCTGCAGCTGGGGAGTAGGGGCTGGGTATCAGGGGTTGTGGAGCTGTAGCTGGGGAGAAGGAGCTGGAGATCTGGGGCTGGGGAAAGCCATGGTGGGGATCGGGGGCTGAGGAGTAGGGAAGGGATGTGGCGGAGGAATCGGGGGCTGGGAAGAAGGGAAGGGGTGTGGTGGGAGATTGGGGGCTGGGGAGAAGGGAAGGGACATGGTGGGGGATTGGGCTGCATGAGGTGCGCAGGTGTGAGACGGCCCCTGGGCCACCGCACACCTGCAGATTAGAAAACATGGCTCCAGGCTCCCACAACACTCCTCCATTGACCTAGCACCTGCCAGTGTGGATGCAGGCATTTGACTGGAGTGTTTAGTCTGGATGCTCTAAGTCAACTTAAGAAGGTTGACTTTAAGTTGACCTAAAGTCGACCTTGTTAAGTTGACTTAACAGAGCCTGTAGTGTAGACATAACCTGGAAGCCTTGCCACCTTAGCTTCTCCTAACAATACCAAAGAGAAAGGGAAAAGTATGGAGAGGAGAGACTTGGAAGAGGAGGGTCTAATTGGTGGCTCACAGGGGAAGATGGAAGCTGAAGAGCCTTTTTTGCAAAGGATGATAGGGATTGTGGTCTTTTAGCATGGTGCACCAGGTAGTAAACTAGCTAATTGGGTAATGTGTTTGGTTGACAGCCCTATATAATTTGACCCTCTTCCCTTTTGGCTCTCATTTTTTATTGGGAGCTTAAGCAGGATAGACCTACCTTAGCTGAGTGACAGCATAATAGAGGGAAGTCTAGAATCACCTTCTATAATTGAGATTTATTTGGGAATTTAATTTCAATTAGTTATGCTTATTCACTTAACATTTTTGCCACAGAGAAGGTTATTTTCAATTCATTGTTTCTGTTAACTCTTCTAATGATCAGCTTGGTAAAATTCTATCCCTATAGTTTCTGGAAACTTCTACAAGTGAGTGGTATAAAATTGGACGAGTATGTGTGTGTGTGTGTGTATACCAGATTCCAGAGGGGTAGCCGTATTAGTCTAATTCAGCAAAACAAACACCAGATGTATGCATGTATGTATGAATACCAGAAGTATCTTGAATCAAAACACTGAACTGTGAGCAAATTTGGCTTTCGAATTGAACTTTTTGATTCCCTCTCCTCAGCTAACAGATGAAGACTGTAATTTGGAATGTCACTATAGTTTACTAGAACAGTAGAATGGTGAAAAAGAATTAGAGACATAGGCACTGAAACTAAGGGTTCTCGGGAGGCTGCTGCACTCCCTGGTTTGAAGTGGTTTTCATTCTATACAGGATATACAGTTTGGTTCAATGGCTTTCAGCACTCCCATTATAAAAATTGTTCCAGCACCTCTATAGAGAGAGGCAGAGGATGATATTTTTTTTTAAAATACAAAGAACACTGCCTCCTAAAAACACAATCTAGCAAGAATTGTTGGAGAATGATGAGTGTGGCTAAATCATTATTACTATTTATTTAGTATTATGTCTATATAAGATGCATCTGCAGGTAATGCATCTGGTGGGCTATAACTGCAAAGGAAATCAAGGCTGTCTCTATCACTGGGTAACTAATGATGAGCAAACCACAAACAGCTGTTTATCTGGAAGAATGCTGGGAAATTATTCAAGCAAGCTGAGTATAAAGTCCATTCAAATGAAAGAGGAGAAACCATGCCTCACTGCAGGACGTACATAGTATGCCAGTGGGTATTGCATGAGTCAGAGAGAGAGAATCACTGAAAAAGTGCTTGAAGTAGTTTTGGGAGTTAGCTGCTTTCTGAGCCTGCATGGGTAGAAGGCATTTTGGGAGTGGGGAGAGGAAGTGGTTTAACAGCTGCAATGTTTCTATGTGGTAGTCATGTGAAAAACATTCTGACAAACATGAATCTGACTTTAAATATGGACTTACTAGCCTCAGACTAAAACAGAAACAGAACCATTTTGAAGGTTAAGATCAGTTTTGAAATCACAAATCAAGGACTGTTCTGGATTCCACAGGCTACTCTGTGATGACGGATATCCTCCAAAGTATAAGCAACGTATCAAAAGACCTTGCTGTTTGCATTCCAGTTCTGCCAGAATTCAAATAACCACACATCTCTGACTGTATTTGTTTTTCATAGTCACTTTATTCCTGAGAGCCATTTACAGAGCCAAAACAATAGAAGACATGAGTGAAGCCAAACAGCAACAACTAAAATGTTTGGATAGCAATTTGAGGAGCCTGGATAACAAAACAGAGAAACTAGAGCTACTGGTAGAGGAAGTGAAACCAGGTGTTATAGGGATAACAGAAACATGGTGGAATAATAGTCATGACTGGTGTACAAGTATAGAAGGCTATGTGCTGTTTAGGAAAGACAGATCTAAAGGCAAAAGGTGGTGGAGTAGCATTGTGTGTCAACGATAATATTGACTGTAAAGAAATTAGAAGTGATGTAATTGATAAGACAGATTCTGTCTGGGTAAAAATCACATTGGAGAAGAAAACTACTAAAGTAAAGATAGTGGTTGGGGTATGCTTAGAGGAGGCCTTTGACTATTGGGGGCCCTATTTGAAAGTCCATTGCAAGGGCCCCATTTGTGGCCCCTGCTGTCTGCCCCCCTGAGGCCCTGCCCCCCAAAAAATTGGCCCCAGCCACCCCCATCTAACCCAAAAGTCGCCACTGGGTGTGCTACAGACCACTGGGATCTGATAGTGACTGGATGGAGACCTCTTTAGGTCTTTTAAGGAAGTAAATAATACTGGAAATTGTGTGATTATGGGAGACTTTAACTTCCCAATATAGACTATAGGACATGTGCTAGTGGAAATAATAGGGTCTAGATTTTCCTGTAGGTGATAGTTAATTAATTCCTTCACCAAAAGTTACTGAACCAACAAGAGTGGATTCCATCTTAGATTTGGTATTGGTGAGTAATGAGAACCAAATTGAAGAACTGGCTGTGGAGGACAACCTTGGTTCAAGTGACCAAAAGCTAATTCAGTTCAAACTAAATGGAAGGATAAACAAAAAATAGATCTGTGACTAGGGTCTTTGACTTCAAAAGGTCTAACTTTAAAAAAATAAAGGAATTAGTTGCAAAAGTGGCTTGGACAGTAGCTTGGACCTAAAGCTGAAGTGGGCTTGGAAGTAATTCAAGTCAAGGGAGCTATTGCAGGAGCTATTTGAAGCCTGCATCCCAAGGAAGGGGAACAAAGTTCATAGGCAAGAGTTGTAGACCAAGCAGAATGAGTAAGCATCTCAGACATGTGATTAAGAGAAAGCAGAATTCCTATAAAGAGTGGAAAATGGTAGGGATCAGCAAGGAAAGCTACCACTTGGAGGTCAGAGCATGTAGAGATAAAGTGAAAAAGGCCAAAAGCCAAGTAGAGCTGGAACTTGCAAAGAGAATTAAATCCAATAGTAGAAGGTTCTATAGGCCTAAAAATAAGAAGAAAAGAAAGAAAGAAGAAGTGGGACTGCTAAGTACTGAGGATAGGGATAAGGATAATCTAGGCATGGCTGAATATCTAAACAAATACTTTACCTTAATTTTTAATGAGGCTAATGATGAGATTGGGATAGTGGTAGACTGGCTAACCAGAATGAGAATATGGAGGAAGAAATTGCCTCCTCCAAGACAGAAACCAAACTCAGATTTTTTATGGGCTAAATCGCAGATCCCAGATAATTTCCATCCAAGAACGTTAAAGGAACTGGCAGAAGAAATTTACAAGCCCATCAGCAAGGAATTTTAATGAATATGTAAACTGAGTGGTTGTACCATATGACTGGAGAATTTTTAGCATAGTTCCTCTTTTTAAGAAAGGGGGAAAAAGTGATTCAAGTAACTACAGGCCTGTTAGTTTGACCTCAGTAAGCATGCAAAGTTTTGGGAAAAAAATTGAAAGAGAAAATAGTTAACGATATAGAGGTTAACGGTAGCTGGGATAAAATACAACATGGCACTACAAAAGGTAGAGCATGCAAGAGCAACCTGATCTCTTTTTCTGAGAAGATTACAATTTTTTATTTTTTTTTTTTACAAAGAGAACACGATGGATCTAATTAACCTAGATTTCAGTAACACATTTGATATAGTTCCTCATGGGGAATTGCTAGTTAAATTGGAAAAGATGGAGATTAATATGAAAATTGAAAGGTGTATATGGAAGTGCCTAAAGGAGAGACTACTAGTGGATCATACTAAAAGGTGAACTGGCAGGCTGGAGAGAAGTTACTAGTGAGTTTCTCAGGGATTAGTCTTGGGACCAATCTTATATAACCATTTTATTACTATTCCAAAGGGGTAGCCGTGTTAGTCTAATATAGAAAGACAACAGAGTCCTGTGGCACTTTTAAAGACTAACAGATTTATTTATCGCATGAGCTCATGCGATAAATAAATCTGTTAGTCTTTAAAAGTGCCACAGGACTATGTTGTCATTTATTACTGACCTTCGTATAAAAAGTGAGAATATGCAAATAAAGTCTGCGGATGACACAAAGTTGAGACATGGTGTCCATACAGAGAATGATTAGGATATCATAGAGGAAAATCTGGGATCGGGATGACTTTCTAATAGCAATAGTAATAGCAATAGGATGAAATTTAATAGTGGAAAGTGCAAGGTCTTGAATTTAGGGACTAATAACAAGAATTTTTGCTATAAGCTTGGAACACAGTTTGAAATGGCAGAGGAGGACAAGGACCTGGGCATAGTGGTTGATCACAGGATGACTAAGAGCCACCAATGTCATGTGGCAATGAAAAAAGCAAATTCAGTCCTAGAATGCATCAGATGAGGTATTTCCAGTAGAGATAGGGAGGTGTTATTACCAGTATACAAGGTACTGGTGAGACCTCATCTGGAATGTTGTATACAGTTCTGGTCCCACATGTTTAAGAAAGATGAAGTTAAATTGGAACAGGTGCAGAGAAGGGCTGCTAGGATCATCTGTGGAATTGAAAACCTGCCTTATGAGAAGAGACTCAAAAAGCTTAGTTTGTTTAGCCTAACCAAAAGAAGATTGAGGCAAGATATGATATCTCTCTATAAATACATCAGAGGGATATATACGAGGGAGGAAGGGTTATTATTTAAGTTCAGTGCCAATATAGATACAAGAACAAATGAATATAAACTGTACATCTGGAACTTTAGACTTGAAATTAGATGCAGATTTCTAACCGTCAGAAGAGTGAAGTTCTGGAATAGACTTCCAAGGGGAGCTGTGGGGACAAAAAATCTAGCTGGTCTGAAAACTCAGCTTTATAAATTTATGGAGGGGATGGTATGATGGGACAGCATAGTTTGACAAATGACTGATCTTTTCCAGAGAGGTAGGCGTGTTTGTCTGTATGCAGCAAAAAACAAGAGTCCTGTGGCACCTTAAAGACTAACAAATTTCTTCGGGCATAAACTTTTGTAGGCTCCAATCCACTTCATCTAATGCAAGGAGGGAAACAACAGTCGAGAGGTATATATACACATGCCGGGAGGAGTAACATAATAATGGTAAGTGCTGACAAAGTCAATTCAATGGGGCAGGAGAGGCTCATTCACACCAGTTGAATAGAAAGTGAGAATGTGTGAAAACCAACAATTACTTTTTATAGTGTGATAGCCATTCCAAGTCCCTGTTCAGACCCAGTTTGATTGTGTCAAGTTTGCAAATGAGCTCCAGCTCTTCAGTTTTACGCTGGAGTCTACTTTTGAAGTTTTGTTGCAGGAGTATGGCAACTTTCAAGTCTGCTACTGAGTATCCAGGGACACTGAAGTGTTGTCCTACCAGTTTATGGATGTTACCATTTTTTATGTCCAATTTGTGTCCATTCTCTTGTGTAAGGAGAGTCCGGTTTGAAAAATGTACATGGCAGAGGGGCATCACTGGCACATAATAGCATATACAACATTAGTAGATGTGCAGGTGAATGAGTTCCTGATAGTGTAGCTGATGTGTTTGGGTCCTGTGATGGTATCACTAGAGTCGATGTGTGGGTAGAGTTGGCAACAGGGTTTGTTGCAGGGATAGGTACCCAGGTTAGTGTTCTTGTAGTATGTTGTCTGGTTGTTGCTAAGTATTTGCTTCAGGTTGGGAGACTGTCTGTAAGCAAGAAGAGGCCTGCCTCCCAAGGCTTGGGAGAGTGTGGGATGATCTTCCAGAATAGGTTGTAGATCTTTCATGATGTGTTGGAGGGATTTCAGCTGGGGACTGTAGGTGGTGGCCAGTGGTGTTCTGTTGTTTTCTTTGCTAAGTCTGTCCTGTAGAAGGGGACTTCAATGTTCCTGGAAACTCAGTAGCAGACTTGAAAGTTGCCATACTCCTGGAAAAAAAAACTTCAAAAGCAGAATCCAACATGAAACTGCAGAGCTGGAGCTCATTTGCAAACCTGACACAATCAAACTGGGTCTGAACAGGGACTTGGGATGGTTATCGCACTACAAAAAGTAATTGTTGGTCTTCAGACAGTCTCATCTTGTATTCAACTGGTGTGAATGAGCCTTTTCTGCCCCATTGAATTGACTTTGTCAGCACTTGCCATTATTATGCTACTCCTCCCGGCATGTGTATATAGACCTCTCGACTGTTGTTTCCGTTTCTTGCATATGATGAAGTGGGTTGGAGCCCACAAAATCTTATGCCTAAAGAAATTTGTTAGTCTTTAAGGTGCCACAGGACTCTCCTTTTTTGTCTGATCTTTGATTACTGGTGGTAGATATGCCAGTGGCCTGAGATGGGACATTTGATGGGGTGAGCTCTGAGTTATTTCAGATAATTCTTTCTTGGGTTTCTGGCTAGTGAGTCTTACCCACATGTTCATTGTTTAACTGATCTTAATATCTGGGGTCAGGAAGGAATTTTCCTCCAGGACAGAATTTCAAAGTCTCTGAGGGCTTTTCCCCTTCCTCTGCAGCATAGGGCACTGTTCTCTTGCTGGTGGATTCTCTGTACCTTATTCTCTGTACCATGATTTGAGAACTTCAATAACTCAGTCATAAGTTAGAGGTTTATTACAGGAGTGAGTTGGTGAAGGTTTTGTGGCCTTCATTGTGCAGGAGATCAGACTAAATAATCATAATGTTCCCTTCTGACCTAAGATTGTATGGGTATGTCTACACTAGAAAAGCTAAGTCGACTCTGTTAAGTCGACTTAACACAATCGACTTAAAGTTGACGCTGTTAAATTGACTTACAGCAGCCACAAAAGTTGACTGCCTGCATCCACACATGCAGGTGCTAGGTCGACGGAGAGCCGAAGGGAGCCGCGGCTCCCTTCTTCTCCCCAGCAGAAGGGAGCTGCAGTTCCCTGGCAGAGGCATTAAGTCAACCTAAAGAGTGGGAGTTATTAAGTTGACTTAAGGAACCACTTAAGTCGACTTAATGAAAGCCAGGTGTGGACATGGTGTTCTTAAGCGTGCTTAAGTCGACCTAACTTCCAAGTGTAGACATACCCTATGGGTCTATGATCTTATGGTATTTCCGCCTTTCAGACTGAGAAAACCCCTTATTTTGGGGATTTTAAATGGTTCTGAATCATTAAAAATGCTATGCAAAACAGAATCACACTTTCAAATACTAGAAAATGACCATTCTCCTACTGGTTGTCTGTGCTGTGTCTCCTACTATTTCCAAAATTCAGACAATGTGGTGCTTTCTAGGGTCAGACAAATGAAAATTAATTCCAAGGCATATCTGATCCGGGGAAGCCGTGGGGTGTGCAAGATCTGAAGACAGCTGTTAATACAGCACATATTGCCACATTGCCTCTGATCCCCACCAAGGAGTTGGCAGAATATTAGAGAAGTCAGTGAAATGTGTGCACTGTTGGGGACAGAGGAGGCTTTGAATCAGGTTTCTCTGGTTGTTAAATTTCCTGAAGAGCGAGTCAGTAAACCAAGTATGCTATGACAACTTGCCTATGAGGTGCATTTTGAGTTTTTCTTGGACATAAAAGCAAATCCGCTTTGATGCTCTTTATATAACTGATATCCAAAGTGAGAGACCTCAGTTCTTCCTGTTCTATCTTTTATGCAAAGGCACCAAAAATGATGCTTTGAATTTGTGACGTTGGTAGGTCAGAAATGTTGTTTTCCCTACAGCTGTCCTTAGGGAGCAACTGTTTTTCAAGCCCTAAACTAACACTTTGTATGCTCTTAGCCAAAACATCACCCTTGCAAATCTCTGAGAGAGGGATCCCATTTAGAAGTCATTTACCATTATGCCATATTGCTCTGCCAGGGTTTGTCATCAGTGTCTCTTTTTTATATGTAAGCTTAGAATGAAAACAATGACAATTCATGCCTGATGGAGATTCTGGAGGACTATGATGCCTTTGAATCCATGATCATCAGTGACAATCTGTTCTTCCAAAATTCATTAAATCATTAGCTGTCCTGAAACGTAAATATATATTCTTTGAAAACTGTCTTCTACATTTTCCAAAACACGCTAACTGCCTCTGACAACTCAGCCTTTTGTCCCAACCTTCCATATGTCAGCCCTCATTGCCCTGTCAGAAATATTTTGTGTGGGTCTGAAATCTTCCTCTTCAAAGAAATATCCTTTAGCTTTGACCTCTGTTAGCCTCTGTTAACCTGGAACATTTGAGTACCCAATTTTTCCTCAAAGTTGACTCTTTAATTTGCCCAAATGATCAAAACTGAATAGAATTGGCATATGCCTCTGTTTTCTTCCTGTTCTATTTATCCATATTATAAAATTCTCTGAAGTTCCTTACAGTTCCCTGAAAAAAAATAACCCCTTCACACTTTTCTTGGCAGACATACAATCTGTGCACTATTTAAACTGTTAGTTGAGACAGTATCCTTAGGGTTGAGAAAAGTTACTTAATTATAGAATTTAGATTGCATGATTCAATTCCACAGTTCTATTACTAAACCAAGAATGGGACTCTAACTAATGATGGGAGAACCTCAAAAATTGGACTGATTTTAAAGGAGTGATGCATCGGACTGATTTTGAAAGAAGTTGTGCACCCAGAACTCCCATTGATTTCTGTGTGTGTTGGGCACTTCTGAAAATCAGGCCTTGGTTAGCGTACTTCATATAATACCCTTGCAGTACTAATGATGAGCCTAAAATAAACTTTGGATCAGACCATCCATATAAAATGTAGGCTGGTTAAGATCTAGACCTGGACTTTTGGTATGACCTCTCTGAGATCCAAACTCCCTAGAACTTTTGGAACTTTGGATTTGGATTTAAATTTTGACACTCAGGCCTAACTCTAATGTATATTTCACAGAGCTAGGTGAATACCAAAAGTAGTTTTCCACAAGTATTAGTTCAGATTTATAAATGAATGCAATTCAGCCGGTTCCTTTTATATTTGTTTTCCATTTAACGCAAGTTGTTGGGGATGCCTTACAGAAATACCATCAGTAGGTGAATTATAAACTGTAATGGTCGGATATGTTCCAGTGAAATCGTTGGATTTTCAGCCAAAAAATGAAAATGTTCAGATGTCAGGGATTCAGTGTTTTAATGAAAAGCTAACATTTCCAACAAAAAGGAGACACCTTTTGAAAGAAAAATCAGACAAAAACACTTTATTTCTCTTATTTTGGTGCCAGTAGATATAATATCTGTTCATGGCTAATAAAATAAAATAAACACAGGTGCATATTTCTATGAAGCAATGAGAATTTTATTGGCATTCTACAAACAATAGAAAAAATATTGCTTCGAGTCTTGGGCAAAGGCTTGTGATGTATCTTATTTAAACATTATTTGTTCTCCTTCCATTATTGTGGTGTAAGTGATATCCATGAAATAGTAATCAGCAGCTCTCATGTCTGTAATGTGTTGGAAGAAATATTGTGTTATGGGATTCTTAAATCTGGGAGGTGTATGCTGGAAGTGTATGCTTAAATCTAGGAGGTGTATGCAGCCAGTAGTAAAACCTCATTAAGGATGGTTTTCTAATATAAAGCTCTATGGAACACAGCACAGGGGAACTATTTTGGACCTTGTTATGATTTATAAAGGCAAATTAATGACTAGACCGGAAGCTGGTGATTGCCTGAAGCCTTGTGATGATGACCTCATTATATTCAATACGGGCAAAGAGAGGACAGTCCTAACTATTACTAAATATTCATGGTGCTTCAAAAGGGCTAATTTCTCAACACTGAGGAACATTAGGAATGAAACTGACTGGAAGAAAAAAATGTAAACAGAAAAATGTGAATGAAAATTTAGTTCTCCTCCAATGAAGAAATAAACAACTGTCTAAAATCTTGTCCTGATTTTGTGGTGAAGTGAAGGCAGTATTTAGATCTATCTATCTATCTATCTATCTATCTATCTATCTATCTATCTATC
>ML685785.1:13918193-13984560 GCA_007922175.1 Pelusios castaneus | reverse complement strand
ATCTATCTATCTATCTATCTATCTATCTATCTATCTATCTATCTATCTATCTATCTAATGCTGGAGAAAGAGACAGCAATAGATATAAATTAGAAGTTTGTTCTGAACTCTAGAAAATTGATATGGGAGGCGGAAGATGCAGGGATGTGGCCAGCCCGTTTTATGGCTGGGTCCCTGAGTCTGCAGGATGTGCTTGACTATGGGCAGCTTCCAGTTATGTGACCAGAAGCTGCCTGAGATGCTTCAGTTGCTGGAGCTCTTGTGAGGATGAGAGAAGAGAAAAGGTGGTGAGATCAGGCCTGCCTAGCACAGTGACTGCCAGTGGCACAAACTTTGCTGCCATGGCTGTAGGGCCGGCCAGCAGCAAGTGGCCATCACCACCAGCAGAGAAGAGGCATCAGCACGGGCTCCTCTGCTCTACTTGCAGCTGGGGCTGCAGGCTGCTAGCTGGTTCTGCAGCTGTGGCAGAGAATTTTCCACCACTGCCAGGCACTGCAGTGTGGGCCTCATGTCCAAGTGGGTTTATCCAGGCCCACGCCTGTCTATGCCCTTGTGAAGACGTCAAGGCAAAATACATGGTTGTCAGGGCTAAGGACAGTAAAGAATTATTTTTTTTTTTAATTATTAAGATGAAAGAAAATCTTAAAACTGGGACAGGTCCATTACTAATGGAAATGGTAAACTTACTGATAATGCAGAAAAAGTGAGAATTGTTCATTTACCGTTTGTATTTAGAAAGAAGCAGGAGGATGTACTTGTATCATAGGAGGACATGGAAGCACTTTCCAGTCCATTAGTAACTGAGGAGATGTTAAACATTATCAACTATGTAGAAATATGTTTAAATCAAGAGCCTGAATAACTTGTACACAAGAGTCCTAAAAGAGTTGGCAAAAAAAGATCTCTGGTCCATTGATGTTAGTTTTTTAATAAATCTTTAAATGAAAGGGAAATTTCAGAGGATTGGAAGAGTGTTAATATTCTGCCAATATACAAAAAAGTTGAGTAAAATGATATGAGTGACAGTAGGCTGGCTGGTCACACACCAGTCTATGGTAAAATAATGTAAAAACTGATACAGGATTCAATTAGTAAAGAATTAAAAGTTAGGATTATAGTTAATGCAATTCAGAATGTTTTTAAATGGGAAATAGATCTCATCAAATGAACTTGATTTAATTCTTTGATGAGGTTAAAAAGTTTGGTTGCTAAATTAATTGAATAGATATAATACACTTAGACTTAGGGCTGCATATCATTCTGATTTCTTTTTTTAAAAAACAATATAAAATATGAATAAAGCACACATTAAATGGATTAAGAACTGAGTAACTAAGATCACAAAAAAGTAGTTGTTTACATCATTAATGGGGTATCTGTAGTGAGATTCTACAGGGATCACTAGGCCAGAGGCATTTCAACATTTTCATTAATGATCCAGAAGTAAATATAAAATCACTGAAAAATGTGACGGTAACACAAAGACTGGTAGGCTATGTCTACACTGGGGAATTTAGGTCAAAGTCGACTTATTAAAGTTTAAGTCGACCTTACTAACTCCACTTAGAGAGTCTACACGGGACTCTGTAAGTCGACTTGTTCGGTCCAGGGAGAGCCGTCTGGATACCCGTCTGGTTCGGTCAATCTGTTTTTTCACTTTTCTCCCCAGGGCAGCAAGCCCCTGAGCGGTCCGGGGGAGAAGAGAGAGAGGAGCTCCCTTCTGCCTCGGACCACTCAGCTCCCTTCTGCTCGGGACTTCTCAGGTCCTGGGCAGAAGGGAACCCTTCTAGCCGGGACCGCTCAGGTCCTGGGGAGAACTTTCCCTGGCACACGAGTGGTCTTGGCCAGAGACCCGCGATCCAGCTGCCAGCTGCTGAGCAACGGGCAGCTGGAGCGGGGATCCTGGAGTGAAGGGACCTCGGGGCTCCCTTCTCACCGGGACCACTCAGGTTCCAGCAAGAAGGGGCCGCAGGGCTTGCTTCTCGCCCGGACCACTCAGGTCCCGGCAAGAAGGGACCGTGGGGCTCCCTTCTCCCCGGGACCTGGTCCCGGCGAGAAGGAAGCCCCGCAGTCCTGGCAAGAAGGAAGCCCCACGCTTCCTTCTCCCCGGGACCTGCGCTCCCAACTAGCTGGGACCCTGGGGCTTTCCCTGATCAGCTGGAGCACAGCGCCAGCAATTACCAGCGCTCCAGCTGATTAGGAAACCCCGGGGTTTCTTAAAGAGCCGGAGCGCCGGCAATTGCTGGCCAAGGGAGCCCCGGGCTCCCTCCTAGCCAGACCAAGCAGCCAGGAGGGAGCACGGGAGACCCGCATTCGAGCAGCTGGAGCGCAGATCTCCCGCTCTCCCTCCTGGTCGGGACTGCAGGGTCCCAGTAAGTTGGGAGCGTGGGGCTCCCTTCTCCCCGAGACCCACGCTCCAGCTGCTGAGCAGCCAACACCTGTACCACGGGTGCCGGGGAGAAGGAAGCGCAGGGCTTTCTTCTTGCCCGGACCTGAGTGGTCTGGGCGAGAAGGGAGCCCCAAGGTCCCTTCACTCCGGGATCCCCGCTCCAGCTGCCTGCTGCTGAGCAGCTGGAGCGCGGGTCCCAGCCTGCACTCCAGCTGCTCAGCAGCCGGCAGCTAGAGCTGGTCTCCAGCTCTCCCTCCTCGTCGGGACCGCAGGGTCCTGGCTAGGAAGGAGTGTGGGGAGCATGTGGCTTCCTTCTCCCCTGGGTCCTGGGGAGAAGAAAGCGAGCCCCATGGTCCCTTCTTGCCGGGATCTGAGTGGTCCCGGTGAGAAGGGAACCCCGAGGTCCTTTCACTCAGGGATCCCTGCTCTAGCTGCCGCTGCTGAGCAGCTGGAGCGCAGGTCCCAGGCTGCGCTCCAGCTCCTCAGTAGCCGGCAGCTGGAGCCGGTCCCCAGCTCTCCCTCCTCGTCGGGACCGCAGCTGCTGAGTGGCCCTGGCAGAAGGGACCCATGCCCTAAGTCAACTTAGTCCCCTCGTCTACCTCACGTCTACACTGGCTTAAGTCAACTTAAATAGTCGACTTAAGCCTCAAAGTCAACTTTATACGAGGTGTTATAAAGTTGACTTTCAATTTCCTTAAGTCAACTTAAGCAGCAGCTTAAGTCGACTTAAGGAAATTGTAGTGTAGATGTGGGGTAAATTAAGTCGACTTAATTTTCAAGTGCAGACACACCCGTAGAGTGGTAAATAAAGAGGAAGATAGGCAGCCCAGCCGAGTGACCTGGATCATTTGATGAACTGGCTCCAGTCAAATAAAATGCATTTGAAAGCCACCAAAACCAAAGATATATATCAGAAAGAATATGGAGAGGCAACTTGGTAACAACATACCTTCACAGAAAGAAAATACTAGAGAGTAAATGATAGTAAATGACTCTTTAACTTAGCAGAGACAGGAAGAACAAGTTCCATTGGCTGGAAGATGAAGTCAGACAAATTTAAATTAGAAATTATGGACAATTTTTAATAGTGAGATTTATTAACCATTGAAATATATTGCTAAGGGAAGTGGTAGATTTTCCATCTCTTGCAGTCTTCAGATCAAGGTGTCAAACACAAATTATTGAAGTCACTACAGGGCCAAATGGATGAAATTTGTGTTATACTGGGTTTATGTTGAGCACCAACAATTGGCTTCAATCAGGATACATATTAAAAAGTTCCAGTTTGGGACCAGCTGTGATTGTAATGCTTATATATACCTGTCGGTCATGACTTGTCATCTCAGGAGCTTGTTGAGGATGTGGGCTTTATGTGGAAAAGCACTAAATGCAAGTCACTTTATAAGTATTGGTTTCATGCAACAGCATTTTGTAATTTTTAAAACAAAAATAATTTTAGCAATATTAGATTATATCATGAGTGAAATTTAGAAGAAGAAAAGTAATTTTGTGGTGTGTTTATATACTAATACCCCAATATACAAAAACACACATAGACACACACAGTCTGAAAGAAACAAGAGTCCTGTGGCATCTTAAAGACTAACAAATTTCCTCGGGTATAAGCTTTCATGGACTCCAACCCACTTCGTGAATTGCATGAAATGGAAACAACAGTCGAGAGGTTTATATACACATGCCAGAAGGAGTAGCATAATAATGGCAAGTGCTGACAAAGTCAATTCAATGGGGCAGGAGAGACTCATTCACACCAGTTGAATAGAAGGTGAGAATGTGTGAAGACCAACAATTACTTTTTGTAGTGTGATAACCATTCCAAGTCCCTCTTCAGACCCAATCTGATTGTGTCAAGTTTGCAAATGAGCTCCAATTCTGCAGTTTCATGTTGGATTCTGCTTTTGAAGTTTTTTTGCAGGAGTATTACAACTTTCAAGTCTGCTACTGAGTGTACCGGGAGATTGAAGTCTTCTCCTACTGGTTTATGGATGTTACCATTTTTTATGCCTGATTTGAATTAATTTATTCTCTTGTGTAAGGAGTCTCTGGTTTATATGATCTACATGGCAGAGGGGCATCGCTGGCACATAATGACATATACAACATTAGTAGAGGTGAAGGTGAATGAGTGCCTGATAGTGTAGCTGATGTGGTTGGGTCCTGTTATGGTATCACTAGAGTCTCTTTGCTGGCAGAGTTGACAATGGGGTTTGTTGCAGGGATAGGTACCCAGGTTAGTGTTCTTGTAGTATGGTGTCCGGTTGCTGCTAAGTATTTGTTTCAGGTTGGGAGGCTGTCTGTAAGCAAAAAGAGGCCTGCCTCCCAAGGCTTGGGAGAATGTGGGATCATCTTCCAGAATAGGTTGTAGATTTTCCATGATGTATTGGAGGGATTTCAGCTGGGGTCTGTAGGTGGCGGCCAGTGATGTTCTGTTGTTTTCTTTGCCGGGTTTGTCTTGTAGAACGTGTCTTCTGGGTTCCTGTCTGGCTCGGATGATCTGATATCTCACTTCCCCAGGTGGGTACTTTAGCTTTAGGAATGTTTGGTAAAGGTCCTGTAGGTGTTTGTCTCTGTCTGAAGGATCAGAGAAAATCTGGTTGTATCGCAATGCTTGGCTGTAGACAATGGATCGTGTAATATGTCCAGGGTGGAAGCTGGAGGCGTGTAGGTATTTATTATGGTCAGTTGGTTTTCAGTATAGAGTGGTGTCAATATGTCCATCCCTTATTTGTACTGTGGTGTTCAAGAAGTGGATTTGTTGTGTGCACTGGTCCAGGTTGAGGTTGATGGGGGGGGAAGGGGAGTTGATGAAGTCCTGGTGGAATTCTTCAAGGGACTCTTTCCCATGGGTCCAGCTGATGAAAATGTCACTGATACAGCATAGGTTAAGGAGAGGTACTTGTGGACAAGATTTGAGGAAGCTATGTTCTAGATCAGCTATAAAAATTTGGCATACTGTGGGGCCATGCAGGTACCCATAGCCGTGCCACTAACTTGAAGGTATAGATTGTCTCCAAATCTGAAGTAGTTGTGGGTCAGAACAAAGTCACAGAGTTCAGCTACCAGGTGTGCTGTGTCGTCATCAGGGAAACTGTTCCTGATGGCTTGTAGTCCATCTATGTGTGGAATGTTGGTGTAGAGAGCCTCTACATCCATAGTAGCTAGTAGTGTTTTCTGGGAGATCACCAATGGACTGTAGTTTCCTCAGGAAGTCAGTGGTATCACAAAGATAACTAGGTGCAGCCTGACAATCCTGCTGTAAGTGTGCCAATGCCCAAGATGATGGGGTGTCCAGGATTCTCAGGTTTGTGGATCTTGGGATGTAAATAGAATAGCCCAGGTTGGGGCTCTTGGCATGTGTCCATGTAGATTTGTTGCTGTGCATCTTTATGGAGTTTCTTAAGTAGATGTTGAAGTTTCTTTTGGTATTCCTCAGTGGGATCATAAGGTAGTGGCTGGTAGAATGTGGTGTTGCAGAGTAGTCTGGCAGCCTCCTGTTCATAATCCGATTTATTAATGATGATTACAGCACCTCCTTTGTCAGCCTCTTTGATTATAATGTTGGAGTTGTTTTTGAGGTTGTGTATAGCATTGCGTTCAGCACGGATGAGGTTGTGGGGCAAGAGATGCTGCTTGTCTGCAGTCTCATCTTGTGCACATCAGCAGAAACACTCTATGTAAAAGTCTAGTCTGTTTTTTCGGCCATCAGGAGGAGTCAATGCAGAATTCTTTTTGTAGTACTGGTAGCAGGGGTTAAAGTAAGGCGAAATGCACCAGAACACAGTTCCGGGGCCCCCAAATTTGAGGGGCCAGATTTCCAGCACCCCAAAAAATATTAAAAAACGGTGTTCCGCCCTGCCCTGGCTGCTGGGACATCCTACACCCCACCATTTTTAATTACAATACTTACTGTGTTATGCAGTGTTTGCTAGTTTATGACAATAATTGCTATAGACATAGATGCCATATAAAATTATAAATATTTTTATGGAGCGATAACTGATGTATGTGGTACTGAGAAGTGGTTGCAAATGCCTAACTAAGCTGGGGCTCACACATGCATGAAGGGGGCGCAGACAATACGGGAAGGGGTCTCGAAAATTAGCAGGCTTCTGTGGCCTGTCAAATTATACTTTAACCACTGACTGGTAGGAAGGTATCCGTGAGTTAGTGTGTTCTTCCGTAGTGTGGGGGAAATATTCCTTGAGTCAGAGGTAGCAGAAGTAGGCTTCCAGGTCACCACAGAACTGTACCATGTTTGTGGGGGTGGTGAGGCAGAAATTGTCAGATTCCCCAAGACAAGACAGACTCTTTTGCTGGGTTAAGTGTGTAGCTGGAAAGATTTACAATATTGCTGGGTGAGTCGGATGTATCACAGCTGTGGTCCCTTGTGGCCTGAAGGAGCTTAGATAGTTTAATGTCCTTTTTCCTCTGTAGAGAAGCAAAGTGTATGTTGTTGTGGTCTGTGTTGTTTTAGTGAAAATCAGCCATATGGAAGTTTGTGTGGCGGTTTGGCTTTTCATGAGAGTCTCTAATGTTGAGAGCTCTTTCTTGATCTTCTCCTGTTTGCTGTACAGGGTGCTGATAAGATGGTTTCGTAATTTTTTTGAGAGTGTGTAGCACAATATTTCACCACCACCACCACCCCTCCCCCCACGCAATACGGTAATGAAAAAATTTAATGAAAAGCAACTATTATGAACATATCTTAGAAAGCAAAATGCAATAAAGAACATAATCCAATGCACTTAATTTAATCCAGTGGATTAAATGGGAAAATTCTAAAAATAAATGAACAAAGGACTTAATTTTATTTCTTCCCATTCTTTGGGTGGTGACTGTACAAGCTTGACCAGAATTAATGAAGATCATTTAATTAAGATCATAAACACTACAAATTACAAATCAGCACTCAGGGCTCCAGAGAAACACAAGTATTTGTGCTGTACCCATATAAACCCCTAAAGGTAATAAAGAAGGGTATTGACAAATCCACTGCTTCCAAAAGCATAAAGCATTGACACTTCAGTGGATTCAGAGCTGAGCATTATAAATCACTCCTAAGAAGAAGGAAAGCCTTCAAAAACAGAAAAAAAAAGTCTATTTAATCTTGACGTCTGCTATAAATAATTGCTAGGGATCAAATGTATCAGTACAGTCCACTTAGGAAGTTCCTAAGAAGTGTGTTTGTTGCAGGATAGGAAAGGAGCCAGTGCATCTGAGATCACATTTAATTCCATGGGCAGATGTTTTTATCTCCCTCTGTACAGGTTTTGGCAGGATTCAGGGAAATTTTAGCTCAGAAGCAGCTGGAGACCCAGGATCCAGCCTGTATGGGACTCACAGCAAAGATTGCTCAGTTATCCTCCCACATTAAAATATTACTAAAACCAAACATAACAATGAACTTTATTAACTACTAACTAAATAAACCTTATCCTAAGAAAACAAAATTAAATTAACCAAGAACAATCCCTACAGAAAACCCCGCAGGAAAGATACCCAAGAGTCCCAAAGTCCAGGTGGAGTTCACCCAACTCTCAGCTACAGTCTCTGTTCCAGTGTAGAGGCTTGAGTAGCAAGAAATAGCTGTCCTCCTCTTCTTCTTTGCAGGAATCTTCTGTAGCATTCCATGCAGGCTTTTCCTTCTCCTTTGCAACGAGCCCTCAGTCCTATATACGTGTCTACAAAATCTGTTGCAGATGACTCCATTAGACGGAGAAAACATCTTGTTCACTCCTGGCTCAGCTTCTCTCCTGAAAACTGAGCACATGGGCTCTTCTCAAGGCAGCTCTAGCCTGCTGTCTGCCCAAACTGCTGCTCTCATGTGATCTGACTGATCACACCACAACACATCAGCAAGGAACTCTGTGGAGCATGCTCAAAAATGCTACCACTCCCTGCTTCCAGAAGTTTCTGGCTGTGAGTAGCTAATCTTCCCAGCAACAGTAACCCACCCTCAGCAGGTTTCTTAAAGAGATAGCCCTTTTTAGGTATATGGGTTACAATTGTCCTTTTAAATATATGCCACATTTTATATTTTGTCATCCATTGTTTGTACCAAAGCAACTATCATCTTCAGTTTTCACTTTGGGTTTTTAAAATATGTAGATTAAGGTGTTAGTGTAATTAAATGATATCCAGGTAATATGAGTATTCCTCACCAAATTCATTAATACAGATTGGTGAAACTGGAAAACCTCCCCATATGAATCTTATTTGTTAGCTTCTGTGAAATGAGGTATTATTTATTAACATTATGTACATGGGCTAATATAGGCTATGTCTACCCTTGCACTTTTAAGTAGACTTTAACTAAGTCGACTTAGTGTGTCTACACTTAAAATTAAAGTCGACTTAAAGGGGAACTTACAAAGTCAACCTAGAGCATCCACACTGGATGCTCTAGGTCGACTTTGTGGGGCTAGGGGGACCTTGGGTAGGTCCACAGTGGCAGGGGGGTCACCCCTTGTGTGCAATGGGGCAAAGGGGGACAGGGACCCTGGCAGGGTATGTGAGCAGGGTGTGATGCTGTCTAGATTTAGCAAGCATTTATGATATTATTTTGAATGGATATCTCATAAATGCTCTATAATCCATAGGAACTATGTCATGTTTGCTATCAATAGAAAGGTAGTAATTTGCTGGGAATGATTATATAGTGTATGTCTAGGAATTCTATTGCGATTAGAAGTTAGAATTTGGTGTTATATCCATACTTTAACTTATGTTAAAACCATTGTGTCCTTAATGTTTAGGAATGTGCCAGGACAATGGTCCCAGGGAGTTACCTGATGAGCCATTAAAGACATAAGGAATACAACCATTGTGTCCTAATGGCTCATCAGGTAACTCCCTGGGACCATTGTCCTGGCACATTCCTAAACATTGAGGACACAATGGTTTTAACATAAGTTAAAGTATGGATGTAACATCAAATTCTAACTTCTAATCACAATAGAATTCCTAGACATAAACTATATAATCATTCCCAGCAAATTACTACCTTTCTATTGATACCAAACATGACATAGTTCCTATGGATTATAGAGCATTTATGAGATATCCATTCAAAATAATATCATAAATGCTTCCCTAAATCCAAATTCCAAAGGGGTAGCCATGTTAGTCTATTGTAGAAAGACAACAGAGTCCTGTGGCACTTTTAAAGACTAACAGATTTATTTATCGCAGGAGCTTTCATGGGAGAAAATCCCACTTCGTCTTCAAAACGTCTGACGAAGTGGGATTTTCTCCCACGAAAGCTCATGCGATAAATAAATCTGTTAGTCTTTAAAAGTGCCACAGGACTCTGTTGTCTCCCTAAATCCAGACAGTGTCACACCCTGCCCACATGCCCTGCCCTTTGGGGGGCATGCCAGGCTCCCCCTGTGCCCTCCCAGCAGGGAGGGCATTGGTGTAGTCCTGGGGTAGCACTAAGTCGACTTAGGGCTTCCCCAGGGCTACACTGGCTTAATTCGACTTTAAAAAGTCGAATTAAGCCTTAGGTCGAGTAGAAAGGTGGTTTAATAAAGTCGACTTAATTTTCATTAAGTCGACTTTATTTTGCTTAAGTCGACTTAAGGAAAGTGTAGTGTAGACACAGAGTAAATTAAGTCAATTTAAGCAAGCTTAAGTCAACTTAATTTACCAGTGTAGACGCAGCCATAGAAAGAGATAGAAAAGGAAAGACTGACACTTCCTATTTGTCCCTCATTCATATTGTATTCTCACACACACATTGAAAATCAATTCATAGAGCAATGAGGATTAGCCTTAAAGGCAACCATTCCTCTGGTGTTGCAGAGTGAGTGACATGGAACTCCCATAAACCTCAGTTAAATTTGAATTAATTATATACATCTTGAGCCATTCTGGAATATTGGCTCAGTACTGTCGCAGATGCAGAGTTGGCTGAAAAACAGGATTTCTTTACAGCAAATGATTTTAAGGTTTCAGTGTGGAGAAAATGACTGGGGTGAAAATAAAACCTTTTACTTTTTTCTTTGGACGGAAGTGCAAAAAATAATCTGTTTTTTGGAGAACCAAAATGGAATGTTTTGACTTTCTGGATGCCTGTTTGTAAGGGTCTTGTCAAATTTGCTTTCTCTCAGCAGGCAAAAATGCAACTGGAAGAGGCTTCCAGTTGGGCTGTACCAGGCTGAGAACTCTGGCTCTTTGTTGCTCTGGAGCTCAGCCTCTTTGTCTCCCCCACTTTCCTCAGTTTTCCCTGTGAAACTAAGAGAAGCCTTCAAGGCAGGCAGCCTGGAAGCCAACATTTTGATTTTTGCAACAAAAAAACGAACGATTTGGCAACATTTGAAATTTTCCCGTAGAAAATTTCAATTTTGTGAAAAGAGCATTTTATATTTGAAACTCATTCTGACATAAATTGCTGTCTACCTTTACTACAATCTGTGTATTCTGAATCAAAAGACCATCCTACATCAGTGTGAGTTTTCCTAAACTGATTCAATCCAACTCTGGTATTGATGGCATCAGCTGACTGAGGTTACATCCTGGGTTGATATGGCTGTAGGCACTTCCCCTCTTAGGCTGCGTCTACACTGGTAAATTAAGTCGACTTAAGCTTGCTTAAATTGACTTAATTTACTCTGTGTCTACACTACAGTTTCCTTAAGTCGACTTAAGCAAGCTGCTTAAGTCGACTTAAGGAAAATAAAGTTGACTTAATTAAAATTAAGTCGACTTTATTAAACCACCTTCCTAGTAGACCTAAGGCTTAAGTTGACTCCCTAGAGTTGACTTAAGCCAGTATAGACATCGGGTAGCCCTAAGTCGACTTAGGGCTACCCCAGGGCTACACCAATGCCCTCCCTGCTGGGGGGGGTGAAGAGAGGGATCCTGGCATCCCCCTCACCTGGCAGGGCAGAGCCCTACCCACCCTGCCCCTATGCCCTGCCCAGGGTCCCTGTCCCCCTTTTCCACATTGTACCTATGTAGAATGGGGAAAGGCTGAGCCCCCTGGCATTGGGCAAGGGGTGCCCCCCTGCCCCTGTGGACCTCCCCTAGGTCCCCCTAAGCCTCTAGAAGTCGACCTAGGCATCCAGTGTGGATGCTCTAGATAGACTTTTTAAATTCCCCTTTAAGTCGACTTTATTTTTAAGTGTGGACACACTAAGTCGACTTAGTTAAAGTCGACTTAAATTACCAAGTGTAGACATAGCCTTAGTGCTGGGCATCAGGACTGGATTATCGCAAGGGCTATGGGGTCTGAAACACTGGGCCCCAGGCTAGAAGGGGGCCCTGGGCTCCAGCCCATAAAACCCCTACCTGATCTGCCCCCCACTCCGCTCAGTACCAGCAGGGCTTGGGGCGAGGGGTGGGCCCTGGGGCCGGAGGCCAGGCTTTGCACTCCTTTCCCACCCCTGAGCTGTCTGGTCTGCCCTCAGGGGTGCAGTGGAGCACGCCAGTGCCTGTTCGCTCCACTTAGTGGGGTGAGGCGGCTGGCATGCAGTGCATCCTCCACTCCAGCGCAGCCTTCCAGGGCCCGTCTCCCTGGAGGCTGCATTGGGGGCCATGCCACATGCCAGCTGGCCCCACCCCCAGGGGCAGACTGACTGGAGCAGGGCCAGGGCAGGAGCACCCTCTGGTCCCAGCCCTCCATCCCTACCCCTCACCCCAGCAATAGTCCATCCGCAGGCTTCTTTAACTAACAAATGTGGCATGTCTTGGGGAAAAATTCATTTTGTATCCCTAGCTGCTGTTTTATGTGCATCTGTGTTGTGATGTCTGAAACTATCAGATTCACGAACCAGCTAAAACTATCTCATTCTCAGTGCAGTTGTTAGAGCTTTTAAAGATGTGCTTGTTCTTTCTGCTCAGAAGCCCTGTGTAATGTCTTAAACCCACTGGACACTGCTGTTCATTGACGTATTACACTATTCTGCCATTGTTCACTGGCTGTTGTTATAATTAAAAGCTTCTTTTGTAGCTTACTCTCTCAATCTGTGAGACACTCCAGCAACAGAAATGGCAATGTCCTGCAAGCCGCTTTCTTCCCCTTCCCTTCCACAGCCCACACTTCTTTTCAACACCCCATGTTATATAACAGCAAGCAAATGGCATCCCAAGGCTAATCTGTTTTAATTTGGGGCTTTGTCAGCCGTTTGTTGTTTATAAAGAAGTAATGTTATGTTCCCAGAGGAACAGCAGATCTATGACTTTCAAAAGAAAGAAAGAAAGAAAGAAAGAAAGAAAGAAAGAAAGAAAGAAAAGTATTATTTTTATTATTTTTTAAATTTAATGATGAACATTTAGGCTATGTCTACACTTGCAAGTTAGGTCGACTTAAGTTGACAAAGGCAGTCAACTTGAGTGTCTAATATAGACACTCTAAGTCTACTTAACAAGGTTGACTTTAAGTCAACTTAAGATGACCTTGTTAAATGGACTTAACAGAGTCGACTTTGTTTTTTAAGTGTAGACATAGCCTTAGAAGGTTTCCAATAGGGTGGGGTGACTCACTAAATTAAAACAAGTTGGCTTGATGCAACAGGGAGAGGTGCTTAAGACAATTCACAACAACTTTGTGGTGTCAAATGAATCTCCAGAGCATCATAATAGAATATTTCAAAAAACATCATTGAAAGATACATGTAGGGTATTTTGGAAAATTCTTCTAAATTTCTTCTTTCAAAACTTATGTGTCGAATGATGAGTTCATAAATATGAGGGTGTCATAGCCGAGGTGTCTGTTGGATATTACAAAGACAAGGTTTTCCTCCCACAGCTCTACCAAGTGCTTCACAGTCCTGCCTAAAAACAGATCATCAGCAATTCTAATGCTTCACTTCATAAATAAATAAATAAGATGAAATCATCAACAGGGGATGGGTTTGAACTAGTCAAAAAAATGGGGAAGAGACAATGAAATTCCAGCAATAAGTGGAAATGAACATTTTCAAAAATGTTCATTTGCCTTTGTTTCCTATCTCTAGAATAGACAATTAATTGTAAGTAAAATAAAACTATTCACTATGGACACCAGGATAAAACCTGGGTGGATTGGTGGATCTGCTGTGCATTTGAACCATGGTTTTGAGAGGAAGCAATTATTACTACTTGAATCAGTCTGTTAGCTTCTGGCTTGTTCCATGCCCCTGAGCCTGTTTGGATGTGCATACATGCAGCACAAAAGGAGGCAGATGTTGTACCAATAAGATAAACTCTGGCTGCAGTAAAAATATCTTATTTTGTCTGTCAGAGATTCATATTTCACACTTGTAATGGGAAAAAGAAATTAGAACCTATTCAAAGCAAGAACCAAACTGCTGGGTGGCGTTGTCAGCTGAACGTACATATAACCTGATTTCCTAAAAATAACAGCCTTTCATATCCAGTGTTAGATATTAACAGATGAATATCAGGTCTTGGCTGAGACTGTTGCTTTGAATATTTGCAGTATTTATCTATTGTTGACATTTTATACACATTTTTCTGGCAAAATCCATTAGCCTACTACATTATCAGGGGAAAATATTTGGTCTGCATTAAAAAAAAACACACACAGTATTAAGATAGATATCATTGTGGTAAGGAGTAAAAAATGAAAAATGTGACAGTCAAGGAGATTGCCTACATAGAACTAGCCCCTCTAAGACTTGGCACAAAGTGTGAATGAATATTTTACTAGGATTGTTGGAGGGGAAATATTCCATCTTCTGGGAAGGTTCTTTAAACCAAGGAGCCATGTTGGCATATCTTTGATTTCACTACAGTTCATTCAGGATTATCTTCATTAATCCACCTCAGTCCTGAACAGTGAAGCACTATTTTTTTTCTTATTGTTTCTCAGATAATCACTTAATTGAATCACATAAATATAGGCCCTGAAGATACCTTGATGCAGGACCAGATATACTTAGACATGATTGTCTAACTAGTTCTTAAAAACTTCCAATGACAGAGAATTCCATACCCTGCCTTGGTAACATATTCCATTACTTAAATATCCTTATAGTTAGAAATATTTTCTTAATGTTTAATTTAAATTACCCTTACTGCAGATTAAGCTCATTACTTCTTGTTCTACTTTCATTATCACTTTTTTTTTTGGTAATGGCCCTTAACATATTTGAAGACTCTTATCATATTTAAAGATCTCCGTCTCCTTTTCTCAAGGTTTTTAAACCTTTAACCCAAGTTAATATTTCCTGACAGGTCAAGCTTTCTAAACTTTTTATCATTTTTGTTGCTGTCCTCTGGACTCTCTCCAAACTGTCCATGTCTTTCTTAAAGTGTTGATCTCAAAACTGGACACAATATTCCAGCTGAGGATTCACCAGTGCTGAGTAGAATGGAATAATTTCTTTCCATGTCTTACATATGACATTCTCAATAATACATCTCAGAAATATATTTGCTTTTTTTACTACTACACAGCATTGTTGTCTCATATTCAATTTGTGATCTGCTATAGTACCTATGATGCCTTTTCTGGAGTATCATTGTCAAGCCAGTTATTTCCCATTTTGTAGATATGCAATTGATTTTTCTCCTAAGTGTAATATATTGAACATTTATTTATTGAATTTAATTTGATTGATTTCAGACATTCAGAAAATTCTCCAATTTAGTAATGTTGTTTTGAATTCTAGCCCTATCCTCCAAAGTGCTTGCAACCCCTCCCAGTTTGGTATCACTCATAAATTTTATATGCATACTTTTCACTCTATTATTCAAGTCATTAATAAAAATACTGAACAGTATTGGCCCAATGACAGACACCACTAGGTATGTTTTCCCAGTCTGACAGCACATGATTAATAACTGTGCTTTGAGTATAGTTTTCCAGCCAGTTGTATACCCATTTAATCATTTAATCTTGACCACATTTCCATTGCTTGCTTATGAGAATATCAAATGTGACTATGTCAAAAGCTTTACTGAAATCAAGATATATGATTTCCACTGCTTTCCCCAAATCCACGAAGCCATTAACCCTGTCAAAGTAGGAAATTAGTTGGTCTAGCTGATTATTAATTTACAAATCCTTGTTGACTACTACTTATCATTCTATAATTATCTAGGTGCTTACAAATTAATTGTTTAATCATTTGTTTTAGAATCTTTCCAGATATTGAAATTAAGCTGACTGGTCTATAATTCCCCAGGTCCTCTTTTTTCCCTTTTCAAAGATAGGTTCTATGTTTGCCCTTCTCCAGTCCTCTCGGACCACACTTGTCCTCCATGAATTCTCAAAGATAATCATTTCATCTAATCTTTTAATGAGCCTCTGTTTATTTCCATCAGGCCCTACAGACTTGAACACATCTAACTCAAGAAAGGGTGAAGCATTATGTATATATGAGGGACCTGAAAATCTCTCTTTACAGTGCTGACTATGCCTCTTTCCCCTCATTGAGTGCAGTCCCTCAGGTGTACTTTCCATTATCTGTGTTGAGGTAGAATTTTTCAGATTTCCTATGCTTAGACCAGGATCTGGGTTCAGTACCCATTCTGTGCTAACCACTCACACATTTTAAAGTCAAAAGAACCCATCATGATCATCTAGTCTGACCTCCTACATGCTGTAGGTCACAGAACCTCACCCACACACTCCTGTAATAATGCAAAATTAGACAGTCTGAAAGTGAAAAAGCATAATCAAGCAGACCAAAAAAATATTGTGAAGAACAGCTAGTAAAAGATATCAAAAGCTAACAGAAAAAAAAAAAAAAAGTTCAACAGAGGCAGGAAGCCTGACAGTAAAGCTACTGGATAGTTGAGGTGCTAAAGGAGTACTCAAGGAAAATAAGACCATTGCAGAGAAACTAAATTAATTCTTTGCATCAGTGTTCAGTAAAGGAGAATCCCATACACGATCCATTCTTTTTAGATGAAAAATCTGTCATAGAGTGAAGTTGTAACCCAAATGCCTAAAAAAGGCTATCTCTTTAAGAGACCTACTGAGGGTGGGTTACTGTTGCTGGGCAGATTAGCTAGCCACAGCCAGAAACTTCTGGAAGTAGGGAGTGGTAGCATTTTGAGCATGCTCCACAGCGTTCCCTGCTGGTGTGGTGTGGTCAGAGTCAGATCACATGATAGCAGCAGTCTGTGCAGACAGCAGGCAGGAGCCGCTTTGAGAAGAGCCCATGTGCTCAGTTTTCATAAGAGAAGCTGGGCCAGGAATGAACAACAAGATGTTTTCTCCCTCCTATGGAGTCTTTTGCAACAGACTTTGTGCACATGCATATGGGACTAAGGGCTGATTAACCAGTGAGCTGACCAGATGGCCCTGGTTCCAAAGGAGAAGGAAAAGTCTGCATGGAATTCTACAGAAGATTCCTACAATGAGAGAAGAAGAGGACAGCTATTTCTTGCCACTCAAGCTTCTAGACTTGAACAAAGACTGTAGCTGAGAGTTGGGTGAACTCCACCTGGACTTCTGGACTCTTAGGTATCTTTTCTGCGGGGTTTCTGTAGGGATAGTTCTGTTTAACTTCATTTTGTTTTCTTAGGATAAGGTTTATCTAGTTAGTAAAGTTCATTGTTATGTTTGTTTTTAGTCATATTTTAATATGGGAGGGTAACTTTGAGCAATCTTTGCTGAGAGTCCCATACAGACTGGATCTTGGGTCTCTAGCTGCTTTCTCCACAGGGATTGGGGTTTATTTCTGTGAGGCACTGGAGAAGGACAATTGAACTAATTTTAGCCCACCTGAAGGTTACAAAGTGTCAATAGAAGAGTAAATAGAAGAGTTTTGAAACAAACTAATACATTAAATAGCAATAAGTCAGAAGGACCAGTTATTATTCAAGAGTTCTGAAGGAACTCAAATAAGAAATTGCAGAACTACTAAGTGTACTCTGTAACCTATAACTTAAATCAGCTTCTTTACCAAATGACTGAAAGACTGATAATGTGACACCAATTTTAAAAAAGGTCTCCAGGGAGGATCTTGGCAACTGCAAGCTGATATGTTTAACTTTGATGCCAGGCAAACTGGCTGAAACTATAATAAGAAACAGAACGATCAAACACATAGATGAACACAATTTGTTGGGAAAGTGTCAAGGGAAACCGTGCCTCACCAATACACTAGAAATATTTGGGGGTCAGGGGGGCAACAAATATGTTGACAAGGGGGATCCAGTGAATATAGTATTCTTGGATTTTTAGCTTTTGACAAAGTCCCTCACCAAAGGCTTTAAAGGAAAGCATGCAGTCATGAGATAAGAGAGAAAGTTCTCCCATGCATCCATAACTGGTTAAAAAACAGAAAACAAATGATCAATTTTCAGAATGGAGAAAAATAAATAGTAAATGCTGTTCAACATATTAATAAATTATTTGGAGAAAGGGTTAAACATTAAGGTAGCAAAATTTGTAGACAATGTGAAATTGCTCAGAATAGTTAATGCTAAAGAAGACTTCAGAGTTAGAAAAGGGTCTCGTTAAACTGGGTGACTTAGCAACAAAATGGCACATTAAATTAATTCTTGATAAATGAAAAGTAATGCACATTGGAAAACATAAATCTAACTGTACATACACAATAATGGGATCTAAATTACCTGTAAATGCTCAAGAAAGAGATCTTGGAGTCATTGTGTCTCTGATAATTCTCTCAATGTGCAGCAGCAGTCAGAAAACTAACAGAATATTGGAAACCATTAGGAAAAGGCTTGTGTTACTTACTGGTGGTGTACCTTGTAGTTTTTAAGTCAATATTTTCATTATTTGAGGACTTCAGTAACTCAGTGTTAGGTTAGGGATCTATTAGAAGAGTGGGTGGGTGAAGTTCTGTGGCCTGTATTGTGCAGGAGGTCAAATTAAATGATCATATTGGTCCTTTATGATCTTATAGTTTATGAGTCTATGAGAAAATGTCAGTATGCCACTATATAAACCCATGGTACAACCACACCTTGAATACTTTCTGCAGTTCAGGTCACCCCATCTCAAAAAAGATGGAAAGGGTGCAGAGAAGGGCAACAAAAATATTTCAGGGCATTGAACATTTATATCAGGACAGATTGAGAAGACTGGGACTTTATAATTTGGAAAAGAGGTAACTACAAAAGGATATGACAGAGGTCAGTAAAATCGTGAATGGCATATAAAAAGTGAATAAGACATGTTATTTACTCTTTTGTATAATATTAGAACCATGGGTCAATCAATGAAACTAATAAGCAGGAGGTTAAAAACAAGCAAAAGAAAAAAATGAGAGTCCTGTGGCACCTTAAAGACTAACAAATTTCCTCGGGTATAAGCTTTCATGGACTCCAACCCACTTCGTGAATTGCATGAAATGGAAACAACAGTTGAGAGGTATATATACTCATGCCGGGAGAAGTAGCATAATAATGGCAAGTGCTGACAAAGTCAACTCAATGGGGCAGGAGAGACTCATTCACACCAGTTGAATAGAAGGTGAGAATGTGTGAAGACCAACAATTACTTTTTTGTAGTGTGATAACCATTCCAAGTTCAGACCCAGTTTGATTGTGTCAAGTTTGCAAATTAGCTCAGCTCTGCAGTTTCACTCTGGAGTCTGCTTTTGAAGTTTTTTTGCAGGAGTATGGCAACTTTCAAGTCTGCTACTGAGTGTCAAGGGAGATTGAAGTGTGGATGTTACCATTTTTTATGTCCGATTTCTGTCCATTTATTCTCTTGCGTAAGGAGAGTCCGGTTTGGCTAATGTACATGGCAGAGGGGCATTGCTGGCATATAATGACATATAAACTGTCTGCAGTAGGTAAAGGATGGGAGAAGGAAGGCTCCTGGAAACTTAAAGTGGTGACCAAAAATAATAAACTTTATTAGTGTCCCTCTTTGGGATGCAAAGGGTTAACAGTTGTGCTGCTAGCTGAACTAAACTCAGAAGTCAGCTTCACAGATAACAAGATAACCCCAGGGGATTACTTAACAGTTTAACATACAATGATTTACACAGGAGTAAAGCTTTCAGAATAAACCCTCCTCTTGGACTCTCTTGATAATTCAGAGACAAAGTATAACAAGACAGAATCCAATACATAAAACAATAAGCATAACAATAATCCCCAAACCTACACCAATTGTAATACCTTGGGTTAAAACTGAGGTAGAAGAGTTATTCACATTCAACTATATACATTTAAAGGGAAGGGAAACAATCATGAGAAGTAAACGTGGGGGGTAATTCGGGTTCACATACGTACCATGACTATCAGGCAGGTAATTAGCAACAGCATGACGTCTTAAGGTGGAGGTTGAAATCGACTCGGGCCGGCTCTCTCGGGGGAACTCCTACTGCAGGGTGATCAGGCCTAGCAGTTAACTTGAGGAGACTCTCACTTTACTCCATGCGGCATGGTAGCTTTTACAGCCTAGGCCACTGCTTGCTGCCGAGGGCTGTGATTGGCCAGATTTCACTGCAGCAGGAATTTGGGGGTGAGGGGCTGCCCAGTTCCTCCTGTCCTTATTTGGGCAAAGGAATTTTCACCAGCTCTCTAGGTTCTGGGTCAGAGCCCTCTACACCCCTGGGGGGGGGCCAGAGCAGCCATGATTGACTTGCCCTCCAGATGCCCTCACATGGGCGAGGGGGATGACCCACCCCTTTGGGAGCTGGCTTAGAACGAATCAGGGTCCGAATAAAGCATGTTGATGGTCACAAGCCTAAACAGTTTCTGTATGTGACCTGGGGGCAGTATCTGGTAAACAGTTTCTCTACGTGACCTGGGGGAAGTATCTGGTCTACGTGACCTGGGGGAAGTATCTGGTAAACAATCTGTATGACTTTATATCACAAGGGAGGTGGCGGCCACTTTATGGGGTACTCATAACAGCACCTTAACATAAACATTAGTAGATTTGGAGGTGAATGAGTTCCTGATTGTGTAGCTGATGTGGTTGGGACCTGTGATGGTAGCATTAGAGTCAATGTGTGGGCAGAATTGACAACAGGGTTTGTTGCAGGGATAGGTACCCATGTTAGTGTTCTTGTAGTATGGTATCTGGTTGCTGCTAAGTATTTGCTTCAGGTTGGGAGGCTGTTTGGAAGCAAGAAGAGGCCTGCCTCCCAAGGCTTGGGAGAGTGTGGGATCATCTTCCAGAATAGGTTGCAAATCTTTGATGATGTATTGGAGGGATTTCAGCTGGAGTCTGTAGGTGATGGCCAGTGGTGTTCTGTTGTTTTCTTTGCCAGATCTGTCCCATGGAAGGTGACTTCTGGATACCCGTCTGGTTCGGTCAATCTGTTTTTTCACTTCCCCAGGTGAATATTGTAGCTTTAGGAATGTTTGGTAAAGGTCCTGTAGGTGTTTGTGTCTGTCTGAGAGATCAGAGAAAATCTGGTTGTGTCCCAAGGCTTGGCTGTAGATAATGGATCATGCAATATGTCCAGGGTGGAAGCTGGAGGCATGTAGGTATGTATTGGGGTCAGTTGGTTTTCGGTACAGAGTGATGTTAATAAGTCCATCCCTTATTCGTTCTATGGTGTCCAAGAAGTGGATTTCTTTTGTCGACTGGTCCAAGCTGAGGTTGATGCTGGGGTGGAAGCTGTTGAAGTCCCAGTGGAATATTTCAAGGGATTCTTGCCCATGGGTCCAGCTGACGAAAATGTCATTAATGCAGCGTAGGTAAAGGAGAGGTACTTGTGGATGAGATTTGAGGAAGTGACATTCTAGGTCAGCCATAAAAATGTTGGCATACTGTGGGGCCATGCGTGTGCCCATAGCCCTGCCACTAACTTGAAGGTATAGATTGTCTCCAAATTTGAAGTAGTTGTGGGTCAGGACAAAGTCACAGAGTTCAACTACCAGGTGTGCTGTGTCGTCCTCAGGGAAACTGTTCCTGATGGCTTGTAGTCCATCTTTGTGAGGAATGTTGGTGTAGAAAGCCTCTACATCCATAGTGGCTAGGATGATGTTTTCTGGGAGATCACCAATGGATTGTAGTTTCTTCAGGAAGTCAGTGGTATCATGAAGATACCCAGGAGCGCTGGTGGGAAGGGTCTGTGGAGAGAGTCTAAATAGCCTGACAATCCTGCTGAGAGTGTGCCAATGCCCAAAATGATTGGGCTGTCCAGGATTCCCAGGTTTGTGGATCTTGGGATGTAAATAGAATAGCCCAGGTAGGGGCTCTTGGGGTGTGATGGGGAAGTTTAGTTGCTGTGCATCTTTAGGGAGTTTCTTAAGTAGATGTTGAAGATTCTTTTGGTATTCCTCAGTGATATCATAGGGTAGTGGCTGGTAGAATATGGTGTTGCAGAGTTGTCTGGCAGCCTCCTGTACATAATACGACTTATTCATTATGACCACAGCGCCTCCTTTGTCAGCCTCTTTGATTATAATGTTGGAGTTGTTTTTGAGGTTGTGTATAGCATTGCGTTCAACACGGCTGATGTTGTGGGGCAAGTGATGCTGCTTCTTGTCTACAATCTCAGCTTGTCCATGTCGGCAGAAACATTCTATATAAAACTCTAGTCTTTTGTTTTGGCCATCAGGAAGGGTCCATGCAGAATTCTTCTTCTTGTAGTGTTGGCAGGAAGGTATCTGTGAGTTAGTGTGTTGTTCCATGGTGCGGTGGATATATTGCTTGAGTTGGAGATGGCGAAAGTAGGCTTTCAGGTCACCGCAGAACTGTATCATGTGTGTGGGGGTGGTGGGTCAGAAAGAGAGTCCCTGAGACAAAACAGACTCTTCTGCTGGGTTAAGTGTGTAGCTGGAAAGATTTACAATATTGCTGGGTGAGTCGGAAGTATCACAGCTGTGGTCCCTTGTGGCCTGTAGGAGTTTAGATAGTTTAATGTCCTTTTTTAAAAGACTAACAAATTTCTTTGGGCTTTTGTGGGCTCCAACCCACTTCGTCACATGCATGAAATGGAAACAACAGTTGAGAGGTATATATACACATGCCAGGAGGAGTAGCATAATAATGGCAAGTGCTGACAAAGTCAATTCAATGGGGCAGGAGAGACTCATTCACACCTGTTGAATAGAAGGTGAGAATGTGTGAAGACCGACAATGACTTTTTGTAGTCTAACACAGCTACCACTCTGGATCTTGTCACCAAGCAAAAGAAAGGACTTTTTCACACAACACGTAATCAACCTATGGAACTATTGTCAGGGGAATGCTGGGAAGGCCATAACTATTATGAGATGTAAAAAAAAATTAGACAAGTACGTAGAGACTAGGTCCAAGAATGACTATTAACCAAGATGGTCAGAGATGCAACACATGTTCTGGTTGTCCCAAGCCAATTATGGCTGTTCTTATATTTTTATGATCCATTACTTTGTCTCTAGCTGATTTACTCAAGTCCTAAAATTATGATTTAAAGACTTTAAATTACAGAGAATCCACTATTTACTTTAGTTTAATCTGTAAGTGACCCAGGACCCTCCTGAAGAGTAAGGCTGGAGGGAGGGAAGAAACCAGGGTCTTTGCCAGTCTGACTCAGGAGAAAAATCCTACTCCAACCCATATATGGTGATCAGTTGGGCTCTGGGCATGTCAGCAAAAGCTACCAGTAAAATACCTGGGAAAGAATTTTATGTAGTAACTCAGAAACCTCACCATCTAGCATCCTATCTTCAGCTGATGGAGATTTTTCCCTGTAGGCACTATCATCCTGCCATCCCCTCCAGTAAGCTATAAAGCTCACCCCAGAAGCACCTTAATTTTTTCCCCCTACTTCTGTCCTTAGAATGCTGA
Organism: Pelusios castaneus; assembly: GCA_007922175.1. NCBI lineage: Eukaryota > Metazoa > Chordata > Testudines > Pelomedusidae > Pelusios > Pelusios castaneus. The sequence goes on along the minus strand of ML685785.1, from coordinate 13,961,482 downwards.
TCCAGAACTTCACTCAGAAGCCTTCATCTAATTTCAGGCCTACATTTGTTGTTGGTTATCTTACACTCATTTTTTTTCCTGTGTCAACATTGGTGCTTAACTTAAATCACTTTTCTCCCTCCCTGGTATTTATCCCTTTGATATATTTATAGAGAACAATCATATCTCCTCTCAGCCTTTGTTTGGTTAAGCTTAATGAGAAAAACTCCTAGTAGCCCTTCTCTGCACCTGTTCCAGTGGTAATTCACCTTTCTTAAATAAGGGAGACATGAATTACATATAGTATTCTAGGTGAGGTCTCACCAGTGTCTTGAATAATGATACTAACATTTCCCTATCACTACCGAAAATAGTGATGAATCCTAAGATTGCATAAGCCTTTTCCAGAGCCACATGACTGTCATCTGATGAAGTGGGACTTCACTCACAAAACTCTGGTGAAAAATAAATATGTTAGTCTTTAAAAGTGACACCAGATACTTTTGTTTTACTAATCTACCTGGATTTCAGTAAGGCATCTGATACAGTTCCACATCAGAAATTAATAGTTATAAATAATTAATTATAATTAAACTGAAGAAGATGGGGGTTAATATGAGAATTGAAAAGTAGATAAGGGAATGCTTAATAGAAATGCATGAAATGTAATAGTGCAAATATCAGTAAAATATCAGTTACTGTCGCAAAGAAAGAGATCAAATTAAGACCTGGCATGATCTACCTTTTGTAACACTATGCTGTATTTTGTCTCATTTATCATTTACCTCTATGTCCTTAAATATTTTCTCTTTTTAAAATGTATTCCAAGACCTTTCATACAGTTGAGGTCAAACTAACAGGCTGTACTTTCCTGGATCACTTTTTTCTATGCTTTTTCTTAAACATAGATATTATATTAGCAATTCTCCAGTCAAAGGGTATGGTTCCCAAGTTTACAGATTCAATAAAATTCCTTGCTATTGGTCTTTCAATTTCACATGCCAGTTCCTTTAATATTCTTGGATGAAGTTTATCTGGACTACCTGATCTGGTCCCATTAAGCAGTCTGAGTTTCACTTCCACTGTGGATGTATTAATTTCTGTTTCCATATCCTTACTTCCATTAACCACCCTGCCACTACCTAAAAGCTTCTCATTACTATTATTAAATAATCTCGATCCCATTCTTGGTGCTTAGTGGTTCCATTTTATCTTTCTTTGTTTTCTTTTTATTTATGTGGGTAAAGAACTTTTTACTATTAGTTTGAATTTCCTTTGCAAAACTCGACTCTAATTTGCTTTGGCAGTTCTCACTTTCCCCCTATACTTTCTAACCTTTAAGAGTTAGATTTTCTTGCTGATCCCTCCCATCTTCCTTTCCTTATAGGTTTTCTGCTTTCTCTTAATAACTGTTTAAAATGTTTTCTCATCCATTTTGGCCTGCAACCCTTCATTACAATTTTTTTGTCCTTGATTGAGATGCTGTCTTCACATAACTTCTGCAACTTTAATTTAAAGTAATTCCAAGACTTCTCCAAATTCAGATCTCTGAGTTCTTCAATCCAGTTCACCCCCCTAACTAATTCCCTTCATTTTTAAAGCTTTCCCCTTGGAAATCAAGAACCTGGTTGCAGACCTATTTTTCTTTATCCTTTCATTTTAGTTTAAACTGAATTAGTTTACGATCATTCAAGCCAAGATTATTCCCTACAATCACTTCTTCTGTGAGCTTCTTATTATTCATGAATACTAAATCTAAAATGGTGTCCCTTTTACTGGTTTAGTAAAAAATAAATAAATAAATAAATAAATCTGTCCGCTACCTCACCCAACAAAATCTGGACTCTATCATTATTAACAGCACTTCTCCTCTAATCTATTTCTGTGAAATTAAAGTGCCACAGGACTTGTTTGTTTTGGGAAATTAAATTTTCCCATAATCTCATAATTCCCAGTACTATTTATTTTACTATGATTTTAAAATTGTCTCTGTCCATATCCAAACTAGACCATAGGGGTCTGTAGCCAAGCACTATTCAAGTGGGTCAGCTGGTAGCTTTCTTCTCCAAAGTAATTTTGACCCAAACGGACTTTATTTTACCCAGTCCATCACTTATAATTTCTTTACAGTCTACCTCATCATTTATATACAATGCTATTCCACCACCTTTACTTTCCATTCTGTCTTTCTTGAACAACACATACTTTTCAATACCTCTACTCCAGTGATGACTACTAATTCACTATGTTTCTGTTATCCTTATATCTGGTTTCAGTTTCTTGGATCACTAATTCTAGTTCCTCCAATTCTTTAACCAGGCTCCTCTCATTGGTGTACAGACATCCTAGTTGTTTCTGCTTGACTTTTCCCATGTCCCCCACCCAATTAGGTACGGTCATTCTACTGTCTATGTAACTATTAGCCTCACTGGAATTGGCATTGTCTTTCCTCTTAACATTCTTTCTCCTACCCTCTGCTGTTCCTTTATCCATTGTTGTATCCTCTTTTTCTTTATTTTTTCCCCACTCAATTTTATATTAATGTGTGAAGATTTCATGAGACTCTCCTACCAATCTCCCTAGAATACTTATTTTAAAGATCTTTTAATCAGTCTTGCCAACCTTCATCCTAGAAGTCTATTTCCCTCTCTACTCAGGTGGAGTTTATCCCATAACACTCCACTGATTGTGAATGATTCACAGTGGTTGAAAGCCAAGGCCCTAGAATCACTGCCTAAGACATCTGTTGATCATCGTAATCTTGTCTCACCTTCATTCTTCTCCTTTAGGATCATGTAAAATCCCACTGAAGATCATCTGAGCCTCCATTTCTTAAAGGGTCTTCCCCAGCCTGGCATAGTTTCTCTTGATGGGTCCCAGTGAGAATCTAACAGTATAATTTGCTCCCATGTGAAGGACAGTCAATGGATTCCTTTCGGCTCCCACTAGGATTCTCTTCAGCCTCCGGTCTACATCCCATATCCTAGCTCCTGGCGGGCAGTAAATACACTCTTCTGTTCTCCAGATCAGCTCTAGTGAGAGGCCAGTCTATTCTTCTTATTAGGGAGTGACCAGTCATGTAGACCTGCCTCTTCCTGGTGTTGATGTGACTCCCTGGCTTTCTGCCTGTTCTTTCTGGCTGTAAGTCCTCTTGTCTTTTTATAGCCCTTTCAATCTTCTGAGTCATCCTCTATCCTTCTTGGGCACCAAACTCTGGCTATATCTATTGACTTGTCCACTCTTCTTGTAGGACTAGCCACTCTTCTTCTTCTTCTCTTCAAAACTCAGCCATAGTTTCCCCTTGCATCTCCAAACCTCGGACCTTCTCTACCATCAGCTGAACTTTTATACAGACATAAAGACCAGAACTTTATACAAACAAAACTCTTTCTGGGAACCTGCTCCAGGATAGGTATATCTTTCAGCTTTCACATCCAGTCATCTTCATTGTCACTTTCATTCCTTGGGTCACTACCACTGCTGTCTCTTGATCTGTTATACCCTTCTTGCCTAAGCTCCTATAAAGAAAACACATGCTCAGAACATCACACCTGCCTCCCACAAACTCCCCTTATAAACTACAGCTCAAACTCTCCTGTTTTCAGTTCCGGTTGCTGTCTGCCTTTACAGGCCACCAAATCAGGGAAGACCTGTCACCCAATCAAGGCACTGCTATGATTAATGTCTTCGTTTTTTCTCACAGCACACTGTCCCCTACCAGCCTCTAGTAAACAGAAATAAATAAATAAATCAGCAAGCAAGCAAACTAACAAACTCTGAACAAACACTATCCTCAAGGAAGAGGAGATTGTCTCCCTTCTCCAACAGCTCTCATCTCAAACTCCCCTATTTTTAGCTCTGTTTACTTGCTCTTGTGTTGCTGCTGCTCCTATCTCAACTGGATAGGGTGTCACTTTCATTCAGGAATCTGTGAAAAACAACCCTCTAGTAGGTTTATTAGCACACAAAACAAAAACATTAGCAAGCATTATTTCATAACAGAGGGTAGCTTCAAGCATGTTTAAACTCATCTTATCTTATGCCAAAGTAAATGAGCTTCGCTCATGAGTTACAGGAAAAGACCAATGCCAATGTGCATTTTTTAAGGAAATCAAGGAACTCTTGGAACCAAGCCTATTTTGTTTCCAGAAAGTGTGTTTTCCTGTATGCTCCCCATATTCAGGGAAAACTTCTGTGTGTGCATGAGGTTAATTACATATTGCTTAGTAGCATTTGTTATAGGCTTTGGTGTGAAGTTTTGATTTTGTCTTAGACTTTTTCTAAGTTGCTCAACCAGGCCATCACTTCAATATTCATTGTTTGGCTGTTAGAACTCATCAGCCTTAATGTCTTGCCATCACAGGCCTTTTGAGTATGTGAGAGAGTGCTGAGGCTGTCCATTCCCGTGACATTCCAGCCTCCATTCAGGCATCCTGTATAGAAAACGCATGTTGAGGTTCAGAACAATTTCATCACTGGGCACTGTTGTATTAATTTAGATGAGATATATTTCCCCAAAGGTACATGGTTCTTTAACTTTCCAACCTTATGAAGTGTAAACAAGGTTTAAGGTTTGTTATACAGAGACATCAGCCTGTTTAGTACCATGGCAAAGACACCATTAACATCTTTTTTAGTTTGCTTTAAAGATACAAGGGGGAAAAAAAACAATTGAGTAAGGCTTTCATTTTAACAACACACTTGTTCCCTTTGTTCCCTTTCTCTTTAGCTGCAGTTCCTTCGAAGGCCCCATGTCTGACAGTCTGTTAGGCTATGTGTACACTTGGCCAAATAAGTCAACTTAGCATGTCTACACTATAAAATTAAGTTGACTTAAAGTGGACCCTGCCAAATCGACTTGGAGCGTCCGCACTGGATGCCTAAGTCGACTTCTAGGGGCTAGGTGGACCTGGGACTGATCAATGGTGGCAGGGTGGGCACCCCTTGCCAAGTGCCAGGGGGCTCAGCATTTACCCCATTGTACCCCGGTACAACGGAGGCTGAGCAGGACAGGGATGGGGGCAGGGTATAGCAGTGGGGTGGACAGGGCTGTGTCCTGACCTGTGGGGGGGCACGCCAGGCTCTGGCTGTGCCAGCCACCCTGGCAGGCAGGTCAGTGGGGGAACCCTGGGGCCCTTTAAGTTGACTTAAAGTTGATTTAGGGCTAATCTGTGTCTAAACTGGCTAAGTCGACTTAATAAAGTCGACTTAGCCAGTAAAGTCGACTTTAAAGTAGGTTTAATAAAATCGACTTAAAATTTCCTTAAGTCGACTTAAGCAGCAGCTTAAATTGACTTAAGGAAATTGTAGTGTAGACGCAGACTTTATCTGACTCATTTTTGTCTCTCACATTTTCAATAATAACTTTAAATATTGTAGCAAATATAGAAATTGCCAACACAATGTGTATGTGAAAATGCAAGAATGAAAATGACCCTTTTTAATTGTGTTATTACTACTGAACCAGGGGATCATGTAAGAAAATAGCTAGCAAGGTTTTATTCCTCCCTTCTCCCCCATTGGCTTAAATTAATGCAAAGTTTAAACATCTATAAGTACTTAGTCTATGTGATTTTGACTGGATGATTTTAACTGCTGTTAGTATTTTCCATAAAACTGCCGGGGGCATTATGCTGATGAGGATTGCCAGTTTGCAGAGAGCATTTTGACCTTAACTTCCATATGCCTCCAAAAAGCTGGAAAGGGCTACTATTTAGGGTTGTTTAAGTTCCCTTTGTATTTCTCTGCTGGCACAAAGGATATGTCTACACTTGTTAATTTAGGTTGACTTAACATGTCCACACTCAAAAATTAAGTCGACTTAAAGGGGACCCTGCCAAATCGACTTAGAGTGTCCACACTGGACGCCTAAGTCGACTTGTAAGGGCTAGGTGGACCTGGGACAGGTCCACGGTGGCGGTGGGGGGGGGGGGAGGGAAGGGGGTGTCACCCCTTGCCAAGTGCCAGGGGGCTCAGCATTTGCCCCATTGTACCTGGTTACAATGGGGGCTGAGCCGGACAGGGTCCTGGCAGGACATAGGAGCAGGGTGGGCAGGGCTGTGTCCTTAAAATGAGGTTTAATAAAGTCGACTTTAATTTTCCTTAAGTCGACTTAAGCTACTGCTTAAGTCGACTTAAGGAAAGTGTAGTTTGAACGCAGATTAAATTAAGTCGATTTAAGCAAGCTTAAGTCGACTTAATTTGTAAGTGTAGATGCACCCAAAGAAACTTAAAGGAGAGTAAGAATCTGTCGCAAAGATTGTTTTCCTATCAACAGGAACTGTCATTTATGTGTTTGTACACTGCCTAGCACAATGGGGCCCAACTTAGTTGTGCATGTAAGGCACTACTGTTATGTAAATGCTAAATTCTATGATTAATAACAGAAACATGTACTGTTATATAAATGCTGCTTATATAGTCGTGAAATCAATGCAATACATTCCAGAGTCAAATGTTAAACTACATTTATCATTCACATTAAATGTGCTCAGTCCTCTAATCCCTCTTCACTGAGAAGACTGCTGCTAGTCCACAATTCTCAGCATCTCCAAATCCACATCTATTTGTGTGTTTGTATTCTATTAAGTTATTTGTATTCCAATAAAACAAAGTGCCAGGTAAATGTTGCCTCCTCCCCTTCCAAATGAGGAATTCCTCCTTCAAAGTTACTCTAATGTGAGGCGTAAGGGTAAGTAATGTAAGGAGTAGGGTATTGTGCAACCCTACACAAAGGATTGGTCTCAAGACCTATCCTAGATATGTCAGCTTTGTATCATTTGGAAGTAAGAAATTCTCGTGATTCCAAACAGCACACCCAAATTTGCCTCTGATATGGTAGAATTGTGAGCTGCTGACCTTAGAATAGGGACATTAGAAGTTTTTTTAAAAGTAATAGTATTTCTTTCTCATTCAACCTCCTATTCTGTTGGCCTCATTGTATAAAGGGAATCTGGCTTTAAAGGTGGAAGTATATGGGGGAAATTCAGTCCTGTAAAATATTTTAAATGCTCTAAGTTATTTCTTAGCTGTATTTTTGGACAAAACAACAACAAAAGAATACATATATAGAATATATGATGGTACAATGTGGTATAAAGGTTTTATGACTGCTCATTTGAAGCAACCTGCATAACTCCATCATGGCTTCACTGTTTATGAATAATGCTAACATCCCAGTAAATTTTTAATATCACACCATTCGGTAATGTATTCTCTACATAAAGGCAGATAGAGCTAAGTATTTATACTATGCATCCTCATGACTTTTGATTACTTAAAATATAGTCTTTATAGAGATGACTGGTTTCAATTCTCTCTCCTTTCTAGCCCTTCAATCTAACTTTGCACAGCTTGCTTTTGTAGTCATCGCTTTCCTTCTTTTCCTCTATCAGTTAATTAAATTCATTTTCAGTGTGTGCTGTTTCTCAGCTGCAATTTGGCAACAGGACACAGAGGGGAAAGCTTGCACCTTTTACTAGTTAACTCTGAAATTGGATTTTTAGCTTCCTCTATATATTTTTATGAAACAAGTTGGGAACTCCTGAGTCAACACACTTCAAGTCATCACCTGGCATCAGGTTATTCTCTTTCCAGGAGAGAAGGCTAACAATAATTTAGAGAAATGTTCAGTTTGAAATATCCGAAGGACTTCGGCTTGCTTTTGCACTCCCTGCTTCAGTGTGGCTTACGCAGATCTACACGCTGAACTTTGTGACTGAAATAGTCATTGAGAAGCTCCCAATACATGTGTTACCAATAGTTTTAATTCTACCCCTATAAACTAAGTCAACATTGATGCTTTTGTATGGTATTCAAAGAGCAACTTCAAGTCACAGGACTTAGCAAGAGGAGGATATTTGCATAATTTGTATTCATATTGCAGTATTGACAACTGAGATTGAGGCTCTGTAGTAAGGGAGCATGACCTCCTTTCTGCCAAGAAGGGACTGCTACTCTGCCAGGGAAGGCACACCTTGCCAGAAGTAGAGGGTTGGGACAGGAACAGGAATAACTCTACAGATTAGTTGAGAGACAGGGGGTGAAAGAAAAGGACATTTTTTCCTTGCAGCTGGAGGGGGAACCCAGCAAAGACTCTGGCTACTTCAAGGACTTCCTGACCTGCCTAAGCAGTTTGTCAACCCAGCCAGTGAAGAGTTGTTTGGGTTGCCACTGGTAACATATCCCAAGAAGGCAGATGAGAACCTTTGGTCACAAGTATTCAGGCACAGCAGTGGAGGAAGTAGCCTTGAGATTGTCACCTTTGATCTGGCTATGCATGCCTGGCCACCTGTTGGCACATTTTGGTTGGTACCATGTTGACCCAATGGCAGAATATCCCATCTGTGTTAAGGCCCTGGGCTGGAATTGTTGTAGTCAGGAGGAGGGCCCACAATACACTCTCACCTTGCCACCCCACCTCTGAGGCAGAATCTTCACTCCTGATTGTGAACCCTCAGTCGTGCTTAACCCTCTACTGTGAGACCCTAGACTGGGTGGGTACTCACCCCCTTCTGTGAACCCTAGATTGTGTGGGTGCTCACCCTCTACTGGGGAGCCACTAAACTGCTTATTTGCCTCATTCTGCCTCAGGACCTAAAGTCATAGACTGTGTATTTGTCTATCCTGTCTAAGCACCTGACCCATTGACTGCATATTGATCCTGTGCTGCTTGGGACTCACAGCCAAGGGATAGCTAAATTCCTGCCTAAAGTTTGCCTACACAGATTTGGCTGTGAGGGGGCATGGCCTCCCACTGAGACTGACAAGGAGGGACAGCCACCTCTTCTACATTTGTGCTAAGTGCTGTACAGACACGTATAGTAAGAAACAGCCCTGGCCCCCAAAAGCTTAAAATCCATATGGAAAAGCCAGGCAAAGGATGGGGAAAAGCGATGAATTATTAGCCCCATTTTACAGATAAGCCACCCTGGAGCAGTGAGATAAATTGGCTTATTTAAATAGCCACAAGGGCTATGTCTACACTACAAAAGCTAAGTCGACTTTGTTAAGTCGACTTTAATAAGATCAACTTTAAGTCGATCTTATTAAAGTTGACTTAACAAAGTGGGCCTAGTTGACTTAGCTTTAAGTCGAATTAGTCCACTTTGTTAAATTGACTTAACCAACCTTAAATCGACTTAATAAAGTTATTTTGGGATTACTCCACATCCACACTGTCCTTAAGTCGACTAAAGGGCTCGATTTAAGAAGTGGTAGTAACTAAGTCAACTTAAGGAATTTCTTAAGTTGACTTAATGAAAGCCTAGTGTGGACGTGCCTTAATTTAAGTCGACTCGAGCCTCCTTAAGTTAACTTAAATTGCCAGTGGAGACGTAGCCAAAAAGATTGTGATGTAATCAAACTATAATTTCTTGAGTCCTTGTTCAAGGTTTTAACTACAAGGCTGGTCCTCTATGATCATGTAGCAGAGCAGCAGCCTACAGGATTTGAGGGTCTCAGATTCAGCTATGATTTAAGACTCTAGTATAGAAATATACAGCTGATCTATAGCTGTCTGGCTGCTGGAGAACTGTTAGCAACAATAGTTTGACTGAATCACTTTTTCCACTTTATGATATTGATCACACAGTGCAGCAGATACTTTTCTACTCTTTGTCCTTTTTATTTTCTTGTCAGTTTATTTGTTTTTGACTAAATTTGTAGAGCTCTCACTTGCAGAGAAAAGCTTGAAAGCATGAGCCCTAATGGCTTTAACACCAGAAGGCAATTAGGAAGAATCTAAAATGGATGATGATTAAATCTAATGATTTTAAGCTAAATCTAATGATATTTGGAAGCCTCATTCATGACTTTTGAACACTTGGATTAGTAATATTGTGCATATAAAGCTGGTAGTTGACCAAACATTTGTTTTTTCAATTTCACAGTCAGTATACAACTGTAAAAGCATCTATCAGATCTGTTCATAATCTGTTGGATGCATTTTATCTGATAAAACAAAGTAGTCTTTTTCAAACTTGCTAACACCTGCAACTATTCACTAAAACAAAAGTTTAACTGCTATCCAAATCTACCAAGCATGGAATTATATATTTTTGCTCTGGGCAGATGAACATGAACACAGGAGAAGGGCTGAAAAGGCCATTACCTTCTAGTCAAAGGGTGCAAGGTGGAGCCTGTTATGGCTATGTGAAAACTAAGTAGAATGATAAGGACTCAAACTTTGAAGAGCTGTGGGTTTAAGAATATTGTAGTTTAGGGATAGATTGGGAAGTCCTTGCTTACCTAAGCAAGCAGTTTCTTACAGGAGAAGTAGGAAGAGTTAAAGTCAATGGAGTTCCTTTTTTGAGTAACTGTTCATTAATGAGAGAATAGGGGTTCACAATCTGACCCTTACTTTACAGCAGTTCTAATACCGTATTATAATTTTATTATTTCTCATATGGTTGGCAATATTAATAGTCTTATTCCCACTGGAAATACTGATTTATCATTGAAATGGTAAATGACAGTTAAACGATCTATAGTATGCACAGAATAGTAATTAACATGTGTCAGCACTGCATATTTTCTTATGTTAATTTGACCTTCTCTACTTGAGTCAAAGGTAAAAATACACACAGCAATTATTTCAGTTTAGCAGATGTATTAAGACAGTTTGAAAATCATCAATAATAATATCACTAGTAATAATTCAGAGGCAGGATTCAACTTGCTTTTAAAAAAGAGGTGGGGCTCTAAATACATTATATGATATTCAGTTACTTACCGGGTTTCAAGCAATTATTTCCCCAAAAGTCAGGTACAAAAGTAAGCTAGTATATTTACAAAGTCTTAGTACTGTGAAAGAGCATCTAATTTTCCTCCTATTAAATTGACAAGTGCATTCATTATAAATTTTATTTCTGAGGTCTAGAATTGATCAGCTGAATGAACCTGTTTTGCCATTTTAGGGCAGTTTGTCATTTATGCTTTTATAGACTTACTTGCAGTTCCTAATATTTTTTATTTGGAATGGAGGCACCAATGGCTGGTGGCTGATGTTGATTCTGATGGCATTTGTTTAAATGAACAGTCTGGGCCCCGTTACAAGCATAGAAAGAAGAATTCTAAATCAGTCCTCCTAAAAGCAGACAAAGGAGAAGAACAAAAGTCTTTATGAGGCCTCACTCTGCCAATCTGTTATCAAGGAAGCTCTTCGGCTACCTATGTCTACACTTACCAAAGTTAGTTCAAATTAGTTATTTCAAACTAACTAATTCAAACTAATTTTAGTTAGTTCAAATTGACTTAATTTGAACTAGCAAATTTTAGTTCGAACTAATCAAGTGCCATGCATGGCACTTACTTAGTTTGAATTAGTCAATTGCACTGAGCTCAATGTGCCGGTTAGTTCAAACTAAGTGCTTAGTTTGAACTATCATGGCCACATTGGGTTAATTTGAACTAACTAGTATAAGCAAATTTATTAGTTCAAATTAAGGAAGCCCTTAATTCGAACTAATAAAAGCCTAATGTAGCCAAGGCTTAAGTTAGTTTGAATTAAGCGTCCTTAATTTGAACTAACTTGCCAGTGTAGATATAACCTTAGATAGTGATAGACAACATTGAAAATTCTAAGATGAATAAATATTTTACTCTAAAACTGGAATCCGCCAAAAATAATCCATATCGAATACTTCTCCTCTATGAACATATGAATGGCCCTACAAGGTCAGATCAATAGCCCAGTTAGTCCTGTATCCTCTCTTCCAGTAGTGGTCAATGCCAGCTGCTTCAGTGTTAATGGGCAGAACAGTTAACAAATGATCCATCTTCTCTTGTTCAGTCCCATCTTCTAGTGGTTAGACATTTACAGAAACCCTGAACAAGAGCTTCAACCAACTTGGCTAATAGCCATTGATGCCGTTTCCTCCATGAACTCATTTAGTACTTTTTTTTTTTAACCCACTTATACTTTTGGCCTTCTCAACATCTCCTGGCAATGAGTTCGACAGTTTTAGACTCATAGACTATAAAATCAGAAGGGACCATTATGATAATGTAATCTGACCTCCTCTACAATGCAGGCCACACAACTTCACCCACCACTCCTCTTCTAGAGCTCTAACTTTATCTATTGAAGTGAACTGGTTGACTGTACACAGTGTGAAAAAATACATCCTTATGTTAGTTTCAAATGTGTTGCCTATTAATTTGGATTGCATTAAAGAAGAAATGTGTCTTTTGGGTAAACAAGGGTGCAGAAACTGCAGAACAAATGATCTTTTCAATAGCTCTGTAAGAAGTCTCTCCTCCAAGCTCTCCATATTCTCCTCTTCTTGTTGTGCTTAACAAGTTTTTGTTTGTTTTTGTTGTCGTCTTATAAACATTCTCCTGAAGATCAGTCTCAGCAATCTATGAGAACATAAAGCCCTAGTTTGTGGAAGGAAGGAGGGAAAGAGCAACTGAGCACCCTGAGTTTGTGGAGGTTTCTTATGTGTATGAGAAATCTCTGAATTTCATCATGTCAGCTGACAGATCAAGCATCTAAGCTATGATAAAATCTGTGCTTGTAACATTTAAAACCAATCCAGAAATCTCCCAAGAAAGTCTCTTCTTACATAATTTCCAGTTTGCTATCTCAATCATAGTGTTTTAGATACTCTGAATAAGTTTCTGATCAGCTTCCAATTGTTTGCACCCATCAAAACCTGTGAGCTAATGTTTAAACCTTTGGTCATTTTCAAATTCACCAGTTATTGTTTTGTATAATTTGTTTATAAATACAGGAGAAGACAGTTTTTCATGCAGTGTGAGACATTGTTCTATTATTATTGAGATGTATTTATTGGGGTCCACAAGGAGATGAGACCATCATTTAATAATATGAGGAGAGTTTATTCACACCAGGGATAGATAGGCTGGGAAAGAATTGTCATTCTCTATTTTCCATTCCATGTTGAGCTAAGGCATATTGACCAATGATGTAAAAATTTAGTTCTCAATGCTTCCGGTAGAGTTATCACATGTGTGAGAGGGACTCAGCCTCCAAGTGTAGCCTGACATCCAAATATTTTTAAAATTTGTGGGCCGGGGTTTGGTTCCTACTTTTTTATTCAGCTAATTAAGGAGCTAGAAGAAAACTGCAAAGTTTGAAGGTGTTCCAATCCAGAAGATTATTTTGAACTGCTTTCTAGATTAAGTTTGTAGATGTGCTCTGATACACAGACTTTTCATGTTGCAGTTTTTTTCCTATTTAGAATGATTCCCTTGTCAGTTTTCCCATCTTAGTTCATGTGCTTCTTTGTACCTAACAATTTCACTCCTCTCTGCAGAAAGTTCAGTTAAAAATATCCTGATCACTCTGATGCAATATATGTGGTTGTACATCCTGCTCAGTACTTCACGTCAATAAAAATGCCTAAGGTTGGAAATCCATTTGACACATACTATGTCAGTGCTTCTACTATAAAATGTTTTCCCCCATTTTAGGATCTTCCCTTTCATTTTGTGTTTTTTACCTAAAATCTTCCCAGCATAAATTATTCCTAAATAAATTTTTAAATAATAATTAAGCATTGTGAGTGAATGTTGCTACTTAAAATACTACAAAAAAGATAGTTTAGAAGAAAGATTTGCATTTCCAGAGAATGTCTGAGTCTGTATCATCTTCTTTCCAGCCACTTCTCTATTCAAAGTCATTGACTTCTATAGCCTTCTTCTAAAAGTTATGATCATATGCCAGGCTGTCATGTGTAGATCAAGTCTATTGATATTGGGTCCCTATTCCATGTCTTCGGTCTTCCTCGTGGTTGTCTTCAATCCACAATCATTGCAAACATAATCTTATAGATATAGCAGTCAGATCTCCACAGATCTCCTGCCAACATAGCCTAGCCCTACCCTCAACTTGCTTTCAATTGAGTAATCTGCATTAGGACCCTTAAAACCTTTGCATTAGGACCCTTAAAACTCCCAAACCTTTTTTCCAATCACTGATTTTTCATCCATATAACTATGTCAACATCTGCATTTCTGTGGTGGAGATAAAATGTGTTTACTTTCTTTTGCTTGGCCAAGACTCTATTATGTGCATTAAGATGAGTGTATAAAACTAACTTTATTGGCATCTTATTGTCACAGAGAAGTGGATCAGTACCTGCACTTGCACCAATAGGGCTTGTGCTCCCAAAAAAACTTAGGTGCATTTTAAAATCCTACCCATGTGACTACCTGAATCACCACAACTCTCTGTCATCTTTCCCCCTCTTTCTATCTCCATTTGTATATTATTATCCATTCCTTATTAATTAAATCCTACTCTGAGATCTCTGGAGCAGAGGCTGTCTTTTTTGCTGATTTTAAAATGCTTCTTACAATGGGGCATTAGCCCCAGTGGGGTCTGTTATTACAGCAATTATACTAATACATTTGGGGTGTCTAAAAGAATGAGCACTTCTTGTTAAAATTTTACAAAAATGGCAAGCTCAAATTAACACACGCAACATTTTAATCAGTTCCATTCGTCCATAGAAATTTCATATTCCTCAGAAAGAAATTCCCAATGTTGTAAATTTTCTTTAGGAAAGGTTCAGTTTGTGATTCAGTGGGAAGAGCTGCAGTGATAAAAACGAGAGCATTGATTGCTAATATTGGGCTGGAACCAGCAATTGTTGCTCATTATTTACTCAATTACAACTCTTATTTATTTTAATAGGCCTTGCCCCACCCCCCAAAAAAACAAAAAGAAGAGCAAGAAATGAGTAAGACTGGGTTTAGCTTATATTATTTTATTAATAGTATCAAGGATTCATGATTAGGGAATCATTGCCCTACGAGTGTTCTGAAAATCTGTCAGTAATATCTTGGCTTTCTCAGCTCATATGAGTTATGATTTGTACGTTCCAAAGGAGTAGCCGTGTTAGTCTAGTTCAGCCAAACAAACAAAGAATCCTGTGGCACTTTTAAAGACTAACAAATTTATTTATCACATGAGCTTTCGTGGGAGAAAATCCCACTCATCTTCAAAATAGCTGATGAAGTGGGATTTTCTGCCATGAAAGCTCATGTGATAAATAAATTTGTTAGTCTTTAATAGTGTCACAGGACTCCTTGTTTCTTATGTTTTGTATGTGTTTCTTACCTACTTAGTTTAGACTGGAGTTCTGGTTTTGTCCATAACTGTGTGGCAAATTGGGGGGGAAGGGAGGGAAGACATGTTAGGCTTTATTCTCTTGCGCTGTTGCTAGGTCTGCTGAGTTTTACTGAGGCCCAGGAGACTGACTATGTGACTAAGTGTTATGATGATTTCATTGAGAAACCAAAATGAAACAATACAGTCTCAAACAGTTGTGCCTAAACTGTGTGATGATTAAAGGCTTAGGAAGTCTGAACGTGGTTCAAATTAAAATTGGTTATTTTTGTTGATAGCTGAACTTTCTATTGTCTCAAGTCTTTATATTAAAATTTCCCACAGGTAGAAGAGGGAGGGAGAAAAAGGGAAATGGAGAAAAAGTAGACCCATAAGAAGAAGATGAGCGAGACACCACTTACTTGTGAGCATGTGAGACCTGAACCCCAAATGACTTAAATGATCACATAAGACTGACGGATCTCATGAGATTTCCATTGTCTCTGTCACACTGTCTATAATGGTTCATGACTATGAGTCAATGTTCCCTCTAAGGATTGGTGGCTTGTGTGCAAAATTTTCAAGCCGTGTGCAAAACTTTTTCTGAATAAAATTTTTGTGCAAACTCACATGACTGAAATTATAGGCATTAATTGAAGTTAAGGTGATTGTAAATAGAATTAATTAATTGTATTTAATTAATTGAATTTGAATGAATTTTGAATTGAAATTTAATTTTTAGAAAGGTTTTTATTTAAAATTATTTTTTAAAAAGCTTTTTAAAAAAGAAGGAAAGGAAAGAGAAAAGAGAAGGAAGGAGGAGAAAAAGAAAAAAGAAGTAAGAGAAAGAAAGGAAGGAAGCAAAGAAAGAAAGAGCATGAAAGAAGGAGGAGAAAGAAGGAAAGAAGAGAAAAAGAAAAAAGAAAAAGAAAGAAAAAAGGAAGAGAAAGAAGGAAAGAAAAAGGAAGGCAAATAAGAAAAAGAAGGGAAGAAAAAGGAAGAAAAGAGAGAAGGTAGGAAAAGAAAGGCGGAAAGAAGGAAGAGAAAGAAGGAGGCAGGAAGAGAAAGAAGGAAAGAAGAAAAAGAAAAAAGAAGAGAAAGAAAAAGGAAGTCAAAGAAAGAAAGAAAGAAAGAAAGAAAGAAAGAAAGAAAGAAAAAGGAAGGCAAAGAAGAGAAGGAAGGAAAGAAAGAAAAAGGAAGGGAAGAGAAAGGAAGGCAAAGAAGGGAAGAAAGAGGAAGGCAAAGAAGGGAAGAAAAAGGAAGGCAAAGAAGAGAAAGGAGGAAAAAAAAGAAGGCAAAGAAGAGAAAGAAGGAAAGAAAGAAGCTGAGAAAAGAAAGAAGGAAAAAAAAAAGAAAGAAAGAAAGAAGCCGTGGCCGCTGGCGGCGGGGACCCGAACGCGGCACGGGGAGGGCAGAGCAGACCCTGGCACCGGAGACCGATCCTGGCCCTGTGCTGGGAGGCCTAGGCTGTCGGCGGAGTGGAGCTGACCCCGACCCTGACCCCGGCCCCGGGCTGGAAAGTGGAGGCGGCCGGCGGGTGGGAGCCTGGGAGCCTGCCCCGGCCGCATGGGGCAGGCAGGCAGGCGCGCGCACATGCCCCGGCCCTGAGCCTGCCTGCTCCGCCCTGGGGGCGGGGAGGGCCAGCCCAGAGGCCGGGCTCAGGTCAGGTCTGCCACGGCAAAGCCACAGCCCCAGGGGTCTGGTGGGTGCTGCCGGCCTGCGCGGGGGTCCCTCAGTGCTGCGCGGGGGTTGTGACGGCCACTGTGCGGCCGTGCACCCACACAGCTTAGAGGGAACACTGCTGTGAGTATATACCTCATGACAGACTCTCAGAAACAGTATAATTCTAAAGGGGTAGTGATGTCTGTCTGGATCTGTGCAAGTTGTTTCATGTAGTTGATGGATTTCCACTTCAAACAGCTGTATTCAGTGTGATGTCTGTCTGACATCCTAAATAGGTGATGTGTTCTATAATTAGATTCCACCAAGTCAGTAACAAATGTGGATTCCTAGATGACTAAGCACTATTACCATGGAGCCACAGAGAGTCTTTTTTGACCATCCAGTCTATCTTGCCACACAGACAAACTAGACTGACTGATAAAAGGTCACTTACACCAAAAATCACATGACATTGTTTGCTTCCAGTGTAAAGAGACCAGTCACTTAATCCAGATCAG
Source organism: Pelusios castaneus (assembly GCA_007922175.1). Taxonomy (NCBI): domain Eukaryota; kingdom Metazoa; phylum Chordata; order Testudines; family Pelomedusidae; genus Pelusios; species Pelusios castaneus. Next base: position 13,944,247 of record ML685785.1, on the reverse strand, counting down.
TTGGTATCCTTGGCTATGTCTACACTTGCTAAAAGAACTAACTAATTCAAACTAATTTTAGTCAGTTCGAATTAGCTTAATTCGAACTAGCATGGCCACACTGGAATGTTAGTTCGAACTAAGCAAGCACTTGCTTAGTTCGAATTAGCGATCCCCATTCATTTCAATTTCATTTCATTTCTGGCTGGTTAATTCAAACTAAGAAATTAGTTAGAATTAACATGGCCACATTGGTTAATTTGAACTAGTTAGTTCGAATTAGCCTCTTAGTTCGAATACCCTATTCGAACTTATTAGTTCAAATTAAGGAAGCCCTTAATTCGAATTAACTAAAGCCTAGTGTAACCATGGCTTTACTTAGTTCAAATTTAGCCTCCTTAATTTGAACTAATTTGCCAGTGAAGTCATAGCCCTAGATCTAAGACCAAAACCAATGCTTGTACCCATTCTGATAACAAACTACCAAAAAGGTCTATTAACTAGGAAAAAGGAATAAGATAGAGATTTACATGTTAAAACAATCAAGTATCTATATCCTAAAAGTGACGGAGTTGTACTAATCTGTCAATTCAAACTATCTTTCAGGATAGACCCAGGATGTCCTGGAGATCTCTGGCTTCAGTTTAGAAGACCTGTTAGAGTTCAAACAGTCAAAAAGATGGAAAGTGTTCTTTGAGTTACCAGTCTGTCACAGAAACTAAGATGAGGGGATGTCCAAAAGGAAGCCAAACACAAACCCAGCCCACCCTGAAAAAACATGGTCGATAGTAAATTTCCAGTTCCAGTTGCCCTCAGCCAAAATGGTAGATTTCACATTTCTGGTTCTGGTTTCCCCCAACAAAAAAATGGTGTATTTTATACCTTCAGTTCCAACTCCTGGCAGGAGACATAAAAACACACGGTCAGCCCAGAAACTCAAAAAATAGTGAGATGCCAGCTGGGGAGAATTAACTCAGGAAATTCCAACAAAACACAAATTCCTGTGTTGTTTTCACTTTTATGGTAAACCACAGGGCAAACTTCCCTGCACATAGCATTTCCCACGTGTTATAGGCCATTAACCAATCATTTGTATAGTAATGTTCCTTTGATGGCTCATCTAATTTTCTTAGCCCTTCTGGATGGACAGATGGGAGGATTTCCATTCCTAAATTCACAAGTTCAGAGCAAACACTTTCAAAGTTCTAAAGGAAAACTTATCTTCTTACCATGGAATACAGACATTGCAAGTGAGACTGATTCATGCAGCAATTTACAAGCATTTTATAGAGTCTAAACAATAAATACATTCTTATAAAACTAATACCTCTTATGAGCAACCCAAAAGACAAGAAGAGCCATTTTTTTAAAAAATTACTTCAATAACTAAGTGTTTTGAGAGCCTCAGAGAATGTAGTCTCCTGGTGGTGGGTGGGGGGATCTGAGCCAGGGTGCCTGCCGCAGGATACCCTAGCAGGGGGGGACCAACTTGGATCCAGGAGCAGGCCCCCTGAAGGGTCCCTCTGGTGGCATGGGAGGTCAAGCATGGGCCACCCACAGGATACCCTGGTAGCAGGGGGGGCCTGGAGCCAGGTGTAGGCTGCCCACAGAGTCCCCTGGTAGTGATGGGGTGGAAGAGGGAGAGACCTGGAGCCTGCCCTAGAGCTCAAGGGGGCAGCAAAAGAGTCACATGTGGCTCCAAAGCTGAAGATTGCAGATTGCTGTTATAGGTGAAAGGGACTGCTCTCCAGCTATGAGTTTGTCAATTCTTAGCTAATGCTGGAGCCTAGGCAAGAGCTGACATCTGGCCTGCCAACATCACCGTCTTTGCTGCATCTGTTCTGATTTCTGGGGACAAAAAAAGCAATCTTTCAATTTTGGATTTCTCCTGGAACATTAGGTTCCAGCTCAGGCCCCCCCCCCCCCCCCCCCGAAATTCATTGTGAGGCACAGAGTTACATAGGATATTCTATCCTATCCTCTATTTCTTTATAAATAATAGGTGATAGTGTCCTACAAGGAAGACGGTATGAAACTAAAAGCTAGACTAAAAAGGAGAGTTCCTTTAAGTTTAAATGGATCAAGACTGAGAAATATGGATAATTATTGGCAAAGTAAATTCCTTTTTTGTGTTAACATTCATGTTTCATATTTGCCTCCATGTGAAAGATCCTTTTAAGGAATGAAAGGTATCTTGACAAGTTCCAGAGGGATAGCTATGTTAGTTCGGTTCACCAAAACAAACAAGGAGTTCCATGGCACTTTTAAAGACTAACAAATTTATTTATCTCATGAACTTTTGAGGGAAAAATTAATTTGTTAGGTTTTAAAGGACTTACAAAAATTTTAAAAAGACTTACAAGTTTTCCATTTTCAAGCATCTGATGAACTGGGATTTCACCCACGAAAGCTCATGCGATAAATAAATCTGTTAGTCTTTAAAAGTGCCACAGGACTCTGTTGTCTTTCTACAATAGACTAACATGGCTACCCCTTTGAAATAATGTTTTGTTTAATCTGTAACATGGATTTGACTCCTAGGATAAAAGGCATTTTAATAGAGACTCTATAGTTTATTTCTCTGAACCATTGTATTTGTATGGTTTGATCAGTCTTTCATTCCCTTAGAGGTATAAAGATACTATCGTGTCTTAACTTTTGTGTAGACTTTAGTGGTTTTGCTAAGAATGCTTAACCCAGGCATGAGGTCACAAGAAATTAAAAAGGATTCTGCAGTTTATTTTGCTAAGAACCATTTGCCAAATAAAGCTTCATTTCTGAATATACTCTGCAGCTTCATAAACAGCTGAAGTGTTGTCACCTGGGTTTTGCACTCAAAACTGTAACTAGGTGGTGTGAGAAAGGAAATCTTCCTCAATTTTTGCAAGCTTCTGGGCAAGTAGCTATTCCCAAGGGTATTGATGAACACTATGTACAGCTGCTGCAAATCGGTTCTTTGATGCTACTTGGCATATATTGTGCTCACTAAATAGGCTTTTCATCAGAAAAAACATTCAAGTCAGTTAATAAAGTTTTAAAAATAGCTTTTAGAAATTAAAAATAGTAAAATTAAAAAGCTCCTCACTTATAGTATAATGGAGCTACAGGGATAGAAAAACATTTAAAAAAAAAGCCACCAACAAGCAGTTGTAGGTGAGGAGCTAACTGTTAGTTAGCGATTCAGAGCTAGAGCATATTTTGTAGTGAAAAATAAACAGGCAAACAAATTGACACAGCCACAAGAGTCTTTCATTAAGCAAAAGGATGTATCTACTCCCGTTTTAGTTCTATTAATTGTAAGTGGTATGTCAATTTAGAATGGATGAGAGAGATGACCCACCTTCCTGTATGAGCTGAGAATGCACTATTCATTGCTGTATAGAGAGGATGGGCACAAATTAAATGCTTTACAAAAGAGAGACTATTGTGTTGTGGATGCTTGTTTCATGTGTCATCTTTTGTAATGCAAATAGCCACAAGCATTCAAATTGGTTTGCAATTTTCTGAAGGAAAAAGAAAACAGACAGCCCATTTTTCCTTTAAAAATATACCAGTGATGCAAATAACAGCTAAAAATCTAACTAGAAAGTAAATAAAAAGCTTTCTGATGAAAACAGGGTGTAGGGGGTGTGAAGTATAACAAGATCCTTCCCTAAATATAGAACTGGATTGAACCCTTACCAGGGAAGGACTTATTTTTGATTATACTGGACAGTTTTAATTGTGTGTTGCATAGGCAGTCTTCAAAAACAATTCTTGTGGAAGTGATTATTTGTGACTGAGGAGACTAAGAACTTTTTAATAAAAGTGTCCCATTGCTGTCATTGTACAACTGCCTGGTACAGCAGTATTTACAGCATCAGGAGGCTTATTATGGTGGCCTCCAACCAGCCATTTTCATGGCACTCAGAGAAGAAGGAGGTAGCTTGTGGGCTGGTTCTGGGGCACCAGTACAATTATGCTTTCCATTATAGAAGGTTTATATTCTTAATGCCATGTCTCCACTGCCAGGAACTTACCAAGAAGTCTTGAGGTATCCACCTTACCTCTTGTTCCCCTGGCTCATGAAGCCATACAACAGCCTCTTGGATAGCACCAACAAACAAACTACCTGTACCACAAAAGTTTCAAGCACTACCTTCTCAGTTCTGCTTGGGATTACTTGTGGACAGTGCCAGCCACAGCACCATCCATGGTGAGTGTGACCCGGTGAGTGCTGGGAAAATGAGGGAAATGCTCAGTGACATGATTCTAATATCTGAATACTGGCATTGTTTTGTGATGCTGATTTTAGCAGAGCTCATACCTGAGGCTAACAAAGACAGAAAATACACAGTTGCTGCTGGCGTCCTGTAGCCCTGCTACTTTGGGGGCCATATCTATAATTGAAAATCTTATCTACACACTTACCTGGGGTTCCTTCCACTGCATTAGGCTCATCCACGCTCAACTGATAGGACTAGATAGAATGTGATGGAGTCCAAAGCAAGTCCTGGTTAGCTGCACAGCTAGATACCCCATCATCTTCTTTTCTTCTTCCTTGTTCACCACTTTCTCCTCCTTGCTATTCACATCAGAGACCAGTGATTCAGGCTCCTTAGAGGTATCTATAGTGCTACGAGGGACTTATCTTCTCCAAGTACATCATGTGGCTCTTTGTAAAAGCAGTAGATCTGAGGCTCAGCACTGGATCAGTTGTTGGCTTTCTGGTATGCCTGCCACAACTCCTTGGCTTTCATATGGCACTGCAGCTGGTCCAGATAAAATACACAGATTATTCACTATAGAAAGCAAAACTTATGATGTTCCAAGTATGGCATGAAACTCTTCTGCTTCATCACCTGGAAATCTGCTTGTAGATGTCAACCTGCTGGCTCGGGTTGTATACCGTGTACAGCCTCTTCTCCCCACAGACCCAGGAGATTCAACATGCTCTGTCTAGTCATGGCAGGCGTGCATCTGGAATGCATAGCTGGCATGGTCAGCTGGGCAATTACACTCAACAGTGGAGAGCTGCTAGGTTTGCTTATCAAGATCGGCAATCAGGAAAAAGGAATTTTAAAGAATCAAACAAACAGGGTTTTAAAGGGGAGAAGAGATTCTTGCCTTCATTGTCCCTCGGCAGTGCAGTGCAATGGTGAATAACTAAGTTAACACAAGGTCCAAAGGTCCCATCTTCAAAGTGTCTGACAAAGTGGGATTTTCTCCCACAAAAGCTCATGCAACAAATCTGTTAGTCTTTAAAAGTGTCACAGGACTCTTAAGTTAACACAAGCTGCCCTGTATCACCCTAACTTTGTAATGTAGACCAGGCCTCAATTTTCAAGTGCAAAAACAGCGCTGTAAGTAACTCTTCCTTAGACAATGTACCATAAAGTTTTTCACAACTTTGTTTCCTTTTTCAAGTGGGACATTCCCTTTTGATCTCAAAATCAGGACATAAGACCCACAACAAGAAGGAATATTGGTGGAGAGAGTGCAGGGGCCACTGTATCTTACCAGTTTGGGTTTCTGGTCCTGCTGTGGTATGGGCTACTCCTCAGATTCATCATCAGTGGCTTCTGCAAACTGAATTTGTGGTGAAGATGCAGAATAACTTCATCCTTATCCTTTGGGTCTCCTGGGGCATCCTTTCACCTGTCTGCTGCCACGTTGCTTTCCCCCTCCTCAATGCCCTGTTGGAGAATGAGATTCACTTGGTATATGAGGACATTGTGAGGTCACTTCAGGCTTCGTACTGGGGGTCCTTGGTGTCACCTGGTCCAGCTTCTCATAGAAAGGGCACATAACAAGCTCTCCCAGAATGACTATGTGAGTCTTTGGCCCTCCTGTACAGGAGCCTAAAGTTCTTAATCCATTCTGAACACCATAGAGCTGTCCACAAGAGTGTCTTCCTGCTCCAACCTCTGTGAAATTTCCCAATGCAGGTGGTTGTTCCCTCTGCTGTGGCTGAAATTGTGGAGGACAGTGTACTTTGCCCAGACATTATTAATGTGTGTGGGTACGCCCAGCGGGAGAAGTGGCTGTTCATGAATCTGCGATCACTGACACATGCAACGATCAGAGTGCAAAAGAAAGCTGTTCTGATCTGGTCAGTGCAGCATTCTCCTACTGGTTAAAATGGGGGGGATTGGGGAGGAGGAGGACAGGAATCTTTATAGACTGTATAAAGACCAGAAAGAAAAGGGTTCACTGTATTGTGGGAACAGGGAGTAGAGGAGTAATGAACATTGAGATCTGGCATCCACCCCTTAACTCCTGTTTACAAGGCAATATGGCACAGGTCTCGGCTAATCCATCCACTTAGCCACTCTTCTCAGGCAGGCTTGCTTGCTCGCCTTCCTTAAGACATGTCCTTCAGGGGTTTCCGTGTGGACGATGGTACAGTTATGGCTCAAGCCCACAGACAGATACATGCACAGATGCCACTGCAGACATACTTCTACAGTTGAACCAATGTGAGCAGAGGTGATGGGAGACTTGTCTATGCCACCCTGAGTAGACTGTAGTTCTCTGGGACTCTCAGCTCAGTCTGACACTTTCACAAACACTGAAGGATAAAAATTCACTTAAAAAAAACTGCGTGTCTGAAAGTCTGAGAAGTTCATAGCTGTTTGACACTGATAAAAGAAAACACTTTCTTAATTATTTATCTATGAACAAAAAAGATACAAGAAGGAATAGAATTAAGATTTCCTATCGTGCCTTTCATACTCAAGGTATCTCAGAAAAGCATTTAACAAGGTAAGAGGGATTTCTGATCTGCTAGCACTTCAGTGACTGTGTAGGGAAACAGAGCACATATTATGCTTTCAACAATAGCTCTCACACAGCCTTGGACATTAGAGAAGGAATGGTGATGTATACGTTTCCAGGACATCAGGGCCATGTTCACCTCTTTCTCAATACTTTGCACTGCTGTCTTTCTTTCCTTATGATATTAGAAGCTAATCTTAGATTTCATAATGTAGGACTTCATTGACACCATTAAGCTAAACTTGTTAAATAGAATTCACCTATACATTTTCTGAGTGCTGAATTTCAGCACCTGAAGTCCTAACAATAAAAATGCTTTTAGAGCTTCTTTTTTTCCACCCTTATTCTTGAGCAGATACAGTATGCTCTTTGTAGGCTAAAGTGTGTCAACTTTATTCTATTTACAGTTGAATATCCATTCTGTGTAACATAAGTGATATCTGTAACAAGTTTCTAATGTATAGATGTCATCTTTGTTAATTTTTAATACAACTCAGATTTTTTTTCCTCCAAGCATAGGTAAAAGGAAGAGAACAGATGAGATAAACATCAGTAACATATATACCACCAGAAAATGATTGTCAGGAAATTCAGTTCCAACCCAGAGACCAGAATCTCTTGTCTGACAAAGCTGTGCTCAGTCTGAGGTCAGAATAGAGTCAATCCCCAGATCCTAGGGCTGGCTGAAGGGTGGATCAGTCCTAACAGCTCCTTAGTTAGCATCTGGATGCCCAGACTCTCAGGCGGCCACACCATAGAAATGCTTCATTGATGCTTCCTTTCTCCCAGCAACAACAGAAGTATACAGGATGAGGAGTGACGACACATGATCTTTTTCACCTAAGGATTCCCTTAGGCAGAGGTAATCTTCAGGGGACTGGATCTGATGGAGTCCAACAATATGGGGACTCAAGTTTTGTACACTACTGCTGGGTTTGATTTTGAACTATTTACATCAGTTTCACATAGTCTATGTTAAATTACTTTAGTGGAGTTACCTTTCATTTATACTAGTGTAAATGGGAGCAGTCAGTTATAGTGTCATACACACATCACTGAAGCAGCGGGAGCTGCATAATATAGTTGCATGAATTTAATATCCATTTTTAGTCATGCATTTATACAATTGTAGAATTTTAACTTTATATTATAAAAAGGAATTACCTAAACCCTGCAGTGCTGTATAAATCTTATAGTTATGAGAGGCAATTTCCCCCATTTGTTTCTATGCAATTGACCAGGAAATACTTTCCCCTGCTTTTTGTTTTTGTGATTGAAAACTAGTGACTTATGATGCTTGTTATTTCAAAGCTATTGTGAGAAAAATAGCTTTACACCAATCATGAGCTGCTAAAACACTAAGGTGACCCAGATGTTGTTTGGCACAACAAAGTATTCTTCCCCCTCTACCTCCTTCTCCCCAAATTTTCATTTCTGAGCTAATGCTTTAGGTCCAGTTAGCCTCCATCCAGTTAATACTCATCAGGGTTCTCTGATGTAATATAATTGTTTAATACAGCATGGTATTATGGGCCTGCTATGGTAAACCACTGAAGTGAATAGCCTTATATGAGATTACTTCAGTTTCAGTGACATATACCAGAGGTCTTATGCTGGCAGGACTAACATATCCTTGACATTTCTAAACGTTATAGATGATAAACTCCTAAGTCAAAAAGTTCTGTAGAAAACATAGGAGAACTCTTTACTCTAGAGTCATAGGCTATGTCTACACTTAAAAAGTTAAGTCGACTCTGTTAAATAGACTTTAACAAGGTCAACTTAACTTTCCAAGTGTAGATAGAGCCTTAGCTCCCCACTGAAAAAGACGCCGCGGCTCCCTGCTGAGCGGGTCCTGGCAAGAAAGGAGCTGCTGGGGCTCCCCCTTGGAGGTTCTCCTGTCTGTGGAGCACCGGAGAAGACAGCCGCTGGGCCCTAGGGCTCCCTTGTCCCTGAGCTGCAGCTCCCTTCCCCCAACCCTAGGACGACTTAAGGAATTAAGTCGACCTAGGGTGTCCACACCGGTGTTAGGTCGACTTAGACCTTAAGTCGACCCAACAGGTGGTAGTTATTAAGTCGACTTAAGGACGCTTTTAAGTCGACTTAATGAAAGCCCAGTGTGGACATGGAGTAAGTCGACCTAAATAGCTAGTGTTGACATAGCCATAGATTCTAATGCCAAAAAGGAGCATTATGATTATCTATTCTTCCCTTCTGTATGACCCAGGTTATAGAACTTCCCAGTTTTAGTCCATTGGACGTCTGCAATGTTAACTTTACATCATTCTAGTTGTTGTTGTTGTTGTTGTTTTAATCAAAATGTTGCATGGTAACAAGTGAAAGCTTTGTCCTAACAGATAAAGAGGAACTGAACACCTAATAATTCTTGATAGCCAGCAGACTAAAGATCAAAGCAGTAATGTATATATTTCTGGTAATCATTTAAGAACACCTTATTATGTTGGTTCATTACTAGATGAAAATGGTAGAATTATCAATAATAATGCAGATAAGCAGTAGTGTTCAATACATATTTCTGTTCTGTATTTGGGGGAAAAGAGATGATATAGTCTCATCATATGGTGATGATATTACTCCTTCCATTCTTCTAGTCTCTATGGAGAATGTTAAGCAGAAGCTACTAAAGTCAGACATTTAATAATCAGCAGATCCATATAACTTATATCCTAGAGTTTTAAAAGAGCTGGCTGAGGAGATTGCTAGATAATTAATATTAATGTTCAGTAAATTTTAGAGCACTGGGAAATTTCCAGAAGACTGCAGAAGAGCTAATGTTGTACCATTTTTAAAGGGTAAATGGTATGAACCAGATAATTATACACCTTTTAGCCTGACATGGATCCCAAGCAAGATAAGGGAATTGCTGATATGGGATTTAATTAATAAATAATTAAAGGACTGTAATGTAATTAATGCAAATCAACTTTGATTTATGGAAAATAGATGTTGCCAAAATACCTAATATCTTTTTAATGGCATTACATGCTTAGTTAATAAAGGCAATAGTGCTGATGTACTATACTTAGACTTCTGAAAGGCATTCAACTTAATACTGCATGACATTTTGATTAAATAATTAGAACAATGTAAAATTAATATGATATGCATTAAATTAATTATAAGCTGATTAACTGATAAATCTCAAAATGTAAATGGAGAATAATCATCAAGTAGGTCTTCCAGAGGGATCGTGCAGGGCTCAATTTTTGGACCTACAATATTAAATATGTTTATCAATGACCTGGAAGCAAATATAAGATCATCCCTGATAAATTTTGCAGATGACACAAAAATGGATGAACAGGTAAATATTAAAGATGACAGTCAGTTACTGATTCAGAGCAACTTGGATTGCTTGGTCAACTGGGCACAAGCAAAAAATATGTTTTGATATGGCTAAATATTGACATATACATCTAGGAACATCTAGCCCTTCCTTACATGATGATGGACTCTATCCTGGAACACAGTGAATCTGCAAGAGATTTGGGGATCATAGTGAATAATCCACCTATCATGAACTTCCATTGTGATGCTGTGGCCAAAAGAGTTAATGTGATCCTGAGAAATTTTTTAATGGGAGTAGAGATGTTATTTTACTTCTGTATTTGGCACTGCTGGAATTCTTTGTCAAATTCTGATGCCCACAGTTCAAGAAGGAAGATTGAATAATTGAAGAGTGTTCAGAGAAGAGCCACAAGAATGACGAAAGGATGAGAGAACATGCCTCATATTAATAGACCCAAGGAGTTCAATCTATTTAGTTTAACAAAGCAAAGATTAAAGGGTGACTTGATTATAGTTTATAACTTCGATATAGAGAACACATATTTAATCATGGGCTCTTCAATTCAGCAGAGAACAGTATAACATGATCCAGTGGCGGGAAGTTGAAGCCAGACAAATTCAGACTGGAAATAAGGTATAATTTAAAAAAAAAAATCTTTTATTTTTCACAATAGGGGTATTGGAACTATTTGCCAAGGTTCATGGTGAATTCTCCATCACTGATAATTTTAAAATCAATACTGGATTTTTTTTCTAAAAGATACACTCTAGGAATTATTATTTGGCTGAATCTATGAATCTATGATTAATTAGTGAGAGAATGTTATCATAGGAAAACTATTTGGTGACCTTTATAAAATGAATTGATGGTCTCAGAGGCATCACACAAAGAACCACCACTCTTGTTGGTAAGTCTCAGCTGAGATGACAAAGAATTCATTTGCAAAAAATCTGACTTCCCTCTAAACTCTACTCGTGGTCATCAGTAAGGCATTTGGGAAGTCTATTCTGTTGCCTGTGCTGAAAACATTCTGTTGCTAGACAGAACTCTCTCTTGAGCGCTATCACTTTGGTTCCTTTCATGAGTTCTAAATTCACTAGCTTCTTTATTTTAAGACAATCTAGAGAGGAAGCTACAGCAAAGAGTTTACTATAATTTCCCCTTAGGATACCCAGATAAACTGTTCATCAAGGTTTAAGTGGAAATGAGATAAACAGTCTGCTTCTAATCCTGCTTTGCCTCTGTCATTTCTTAGCAAGCAGCTACACAATTGACAGTCTCAATGAAGTCTAGAAGTTCAGGATCTGATAAAATGAGCTATGGGCCTTGTCATCAGTGCTAAAAAAAAAAATGTGTGTTTTACATTGGGGTACATGAATGGGCATGAGTTCTTTTGAATCAATAGAGTGAAGGCAAGGCACTTATTTTTACCATGAGGTAAATTAAGTAAGATCAGCCTCAGGTGGCAATATAGTGCTAACCTGGCCTAATTTACTCATGGTAAAACTAAAGTGCCTTCTTTCCACCATGTTTTTGCTCAGGATAGCTCACATGTGATAGTGCTTCAAGATTACCCCCCCTCCAACCCCCGCCCCCCACCTTTTTAAGTAACAAAAATAAAATCACAGACAGAAAAGGACTCGTGCTTCAGTTTTAGCCACAATTATGAAGACGGTCTATCTAGCTCATTGTGTAGCCCTCATTATCATAGAACTGGAGCCCTTCAGAATTAATGAAGTTTTCATCAAATTACTTTGGTAAACTAAAGACGTATTATCCCCATTTTACTTCTAAGAAACTGGAGTACAGACATACATAGTTTGATCTAAGATCACATAGGAAGTCTGTGATAGAACAAGGTCTTAAACCAAGGTCTTCTGAATCTCAGTTTAGTACCTTCAACACAAAATCCATTTTTCTTCTTTCTTGGAACTATCTCAATAGTGGGCAAACTATGGCCCACAGGCCACATAGGACTTGCTTGAGCTTTTCATCCAGCCCACCAGCTGAGTTTGGCTGCTGACCTGAAGTTCAGCTGCTGCTCCTTCTCTCCCTCCTGTGAGCATAGTGGTGCCCTCTGGCTAGAGTTCCACAGACATTTCCCCTTGGGCCCAGCTGTGTCCCTGGCTGGACCACAGTGGACACCCCTCCCTCCTGACTCTGCACCTTCCTTCCACAACACCCTGGCTGGAGTGCAGCAGCCTCTTCCCCAAGGGCCCAGCAGAATTGGAATTTTATTTTATTTTCCTTTCATTTTTATTTCAATTATTTTTATGAATAAAACATTGTATTTTATTATTTATGATGTATTACTTATTTTAATTTTTTATTATTTATTTATTTTATAAGCCCTGCTCCTTCACCTCTCCCACTGCATATGGCCTGCCAGACAGCAGATGTGGCCCTCAGGCCAAAATGTTTGCCTGTCCCTGGAATAGTGGGTGATTTTTGGCTAACTTTGCACTGGCTGTACATGTGCACTTCCTTGTGCACTCACAGAGCGGAGTTGTTATTATTTAAGACTATGTCTACACTTGCCACCAAATCTGATGGCAGTAGCTTGCATATCTTCCATTGACTTCCTAACTTCTGATTACCGCAGTGTCTTCAGTTCAATGCGCTGATACGAAATACCCTTCCATTGATGCGGCATTACTGCACTTAGCAGAGTAGTGTCTATTTCCAGGTCATTGAGTGGGTATCCATGTCTGTTCAGTTGATCAGTTGAATTAATCTGATGGTGGCGAATTTGCTGCCAGGATTGCATGCATAGCCATAGTGACATGTCTACAGTCAGACAAGTCAGTGCAAAAGCTGGGATGAGAACCAAGAAGTTCTAATTTACAATCCACTGTTTAACCAGTAGTCATACTTCCTTCCAAAATGTTTATTTTTAATGATTTGCTATTTCTAAGTGCCATAAGTACAATAGCAGCTCATGAATGTAAAAAGCAGTAAAGAACACAACAGAAGGATGAGCTGTAAGCAACTTGTGATAAGACGATCAGTACAAATAGGATGAATAAAAAGGCTCAACAAGGCTTAAACTAATGCCACATAGGAAATCAATATTGTTCAAAGGATATTAAACCATGTGGTTTAGCTGCTTGTATTTTAAATTCGGTGTGTTTAATGAAAGAGAGCCTAAAAGCAAAATATTATATATTTTACTATAGTTTTTCCAGGGCAAGAGTGTGCCATATTTTACAGGCCAATTGCTCATGGAATGAACAGTGGAGTTTCTCTATTAGGTTCAACAGTGTAAAGGTCAATGATAAATAACTCGGAGGCATAAAGAATAAACTTTTGTGTCAGATGAGATGTCCGTTGTCTGACACAAACAAGGCGTTAGACAATGGGTCAAATCCAGGGTAGTGTAACTCAAAGTCAATAGATTTCCACAAGGTATGGATTTGGATCATTACCTCACAAACTTTTAGGCCATGTCTACACTAAAGGAGCTACAGCAACACAGCTACCATGTTGCAGCCGTGCCATGGTGGCTCTGTAATCCAGTTGCATCCTAAGCAACAGAAAGGGTTTTTTTCCCCATTGATATGGGTGATCCATCTCTCCAAGTAGTAGATAAGGCTAGAGTAAGGCATGGTCTTTAGGGGCTGCAGCCTGTTACTCTGAGCCTTTGGGTCAGCAGGTCAAATTCACTTTCCCAAAGAGCTCCCTGCCTGCAAAACAAATTCCCCCTTCTCAGGAGCTCATTGAATTGACCCATCAGATTTCCTCCACTGTGGGCTCGCTGAGTAAAGGTCAGGTGTTTCCCCCACCCCCAGTTTTCCTACTCCTGGAGGCTCCCTGAGGGAAAACATTCCTCAGTTCCCCAATCCGTAGGGATCCCTGAGGGCTCTCTTCTTCAGAGAGCTCACTGACTTTGAATTACAAGGTTCAGATAGGAAAAAATGGGTTTCAAGAGAGAGAGCATGGCATATCCATCCGATTTAGAGATTACAGTTTATTGCCCTATTGTTGTACAATTGCGAAGTGTGAATTTGATAAATGATCAATGAATACAGTAGTAAAGCAGTAGCTCATAAACTGGTGTTACAATCTCCAGGTGAATCTTGGTGGCCAGTCAAGGTTGCATTCTGGTGGGGCCTTCTGCTTTATACCTTCCTTCGGTACAGGATGAGGTCGATCTTCAGACTTCAGGAGGCACTCATTGTACAATCTGACTGTCTCATATTTATATAATCTTGTCACCAACACTTCCAGCAACAGGAAATATCCTTATTGCAAATGAGTCACGGGAAAAGGGAGACGGAGAAAACAGAACCATCCTGGGGGGGAAAGAGGGATAGAGCCTGGGACCAATCAGCCTTTGGGGGTCCCTGGTCCCCCCTCCCCAAGTTGGGGAGGACCAGGCAGGCCAGCCCAGAGAGTTGGGGCCCTGTTCTGCTGCCCCTCCCCTGAGCCAGCTACTCTACCCCCAGTATCAGAGTGGACTGGCCCAGAGGCTGGGCTCCGCTTCCCCATCCTGCCCCTGGGCCGGCTGCTCCCCCCACAGCTCCTGATCCTGCCCCATCAGTGTCAGCAGGGCCAGGCATCCCGCTTTCAAGCTGGATGCCACCAGCTTGTGGTAGAGGCCCACAAGAGTGGCCAGCCCCAAGCTCCCTCAGGTCTTGATACCAGCCCTGGCAGTGGAATCTAGCTCAACAGAAGAATTCTTGCATTGATCTAGCCATGTCAACACTAAGGATTATGTCATCTAAACTACTGTGCTCCAGGTGTGTGTTAATTTTTCACACACTTGAACATAATAGTTATGTTGAAGTAACTTGTATGTCCTGAGGCACTTTTAGGCTATGTCTACACTGGCAAGTTAATTCGAATTAAGAAAGCTTAACTCGAACTAACTTAAGCCATGGCTACATTTGGCTTTCATTAGTTCAAATTAAAGGTTTCCTTAATTCAAACTAATAAATTTGAATATGCTAGTTAGTTCGAATTAACCAATGTGGCCATGTTAGTTCGAACTAATTGCTTAGTTTGAACTAACCAGCCCATTAAACTCAATGCAATTTGCTAATTCGAACTAAGCAAGTGCCATTCATGACACTTGCTTAGTTCGAACTAAATTTTGTTAGTTCAAATTAAGTTAATTATGTCTACACTTCTTATGTCTACACTATGCTTACTCTTACTAAAGTTAGTTCTAATTAATTTGAACTAACTAATTCGAAATAATTTTAGTCAGTTTGAATTAACTTAATTCGAACTAACTAAAATTCGAACTGCATTTATTTTCCTCCCATTATGTAAGTTCCCATCTTCAAAGCATCTGACGAAGTGGGATTTTCTCCCATAAAAGCTTATGTGATAAATAAATGTGGCTATGTCTACACTTGCACTTTTAAGTTGACTTAGTGTGTCTACACTTAAAATTGAAGTCGACTTAAAGGGGAATTTACAAAGTCGACCTAGAGCATCCTCACTGGATGCTCTAGGTCGACTTTGTGGGGCTAGGAGGACCTTGGACAGGTCCACAGTGGCAGGGGGGGCACCCTTTGTGTGCAATGGGGCAAAGGGGGACAGGAACCCTGGCAGGGCAGAGCCCTGTGTGTGATGCTGTCTGGATTTATGGAAGCATTTATGATATTATTTTCAATGGCTATCTCATAAATGCTATAATCCATAGGAACTATGTCATGTTTGGTATCAATAGAAAAGTAGTAATTCGCTGGGAATGATTATATAGTTTATGTCTAGGAATTGTATTTCGATCAGAAGTTAGGAATTCGGTGATCTATCTATAGTTTATCTTGTGTGATTTTATGGGAATGCCCCAGACAGGATGTCACCAACCATTGTCTCCTTAATGTTTAGGAATTTTCCAGGTAGAATGGTCCCAGGGAGTAAACTGATGAGCCATTAAGGACACAATGCTTGTATTCCTTATGTCCTTCATGGCTCTCTGGGACCATTCTACCTGGAAAATTGGTGACATCCTGTCTGGGGCGTTCCCATAAAATCACACAAGTTAAAGTATAGATAGAACACCGAATTCCTAACTTCTAATCGAAATAGAATTCCTAGACATAAACTATATAATCATTCCCAACAAATTACTGCCTTTCTATTGATACCAAACATGACATAGTTCCTATGGATTATAGCATTTATGAGATATCCATTGAAAATAATATCATAAATGCTTCCCTAAATCCAGACAGTGTCACACCCTGCCCACATGCCCTGCCCTTTGGGAGGCATGCCAGGCCCCCCCCCATGATGACCCCCCCCCTGGCAGGGAGGGCATTGGTGTAGTCCTGGGATAGTCCTAAGTTGATATAGGGCTACCCCAGGGCTACATTGGCTTAATTTGACTTTAAAAACTCGAATTAAGCCTTAGGTCGAGTAGAAAGGTAGTTTAATAAAGTCGACTTAATTTTCATTAAGTCGACTTAAGCAGCTTGCTTAAGTCGACTTAAGGAAACTGTAGTGTAGACGCAGGGTAAATTAAGTCGACTTAAGCAAGCTTAAGTCGACTTAATTTACAAGTGTAGATGCAGCCTGTGCTAGTCTTTAAAAGTGCCACAGGACTCCTTGTTTGTTTTGCTGAAGGAGACTAACGCAGCTACTACCCCTTTGGAACTTGTGAACTTGTAAGTGTACACCAGGCCCTAGTCGAAAGCTGCACTAAGTTTACATTGGAAAAGGGAATTATCTATGCAGCCAGGGCTGATGAGCAGTTTATATTTGGTCCTATCTCTGGTTCATTTGTTACAGACCATTTTAAAAATGGCACATTAACACACCCTGGAGACCCTATGATCAAAATTATCTACTGGTTTAAACTGGTGCAGGTCCATTGATCCCAGCAGAGAATTTGGCACTTGGATATTAGATATTTGAGCTCTTGTACAGATGGTAAAATATATATTTGATGCTCCAGAACCAGTAGGAGAATTTAACATACAGAAAATGGATTCAATGAGCCATTAGCACTCAGTATACTGTCCTACTGTGAGGATTTGAAACCAGCCTCTACCATTTCCCATTGGCAAGAAATTGCATTAAAGCCTTCGGTTAGCAGAAGAAGATGTGCTATCAACATACCACTGACTGCTTTCTGACAGCTTTTCCATTTGTGTATGCACTTCAATCAGTTTTAAATCTGAGAGACAATAAAGCAAACTTTCCTCACTATTGGATTTGGAATAGCAGCTATGAGTGACCTGGCTGATGTTTACAGTTCAGTCTTGAAATAATGGATGGCTTAGAACCTTGGCTTTTTGTTGTTGTTGTTTCAAGAAAGCTTTTAGGAATTTCATTAGAGTTGGTTTTTGTGATGACAATTAGAGTAAAATTGAAAGTTCAAGCAGTCCTTTTGAATAGAACAGAAGATAAAATATAATCTAACTGTAAAGAGGGTTTTTTTCCTATTCTAATTCCAATGTGTGATATATATCTGCATTTACACTAGAGCTGTGCGGCAGATGGAAGCTTTCTTTTGTGAGGGATTTATAGATTGTAAAATTTCTCTTCATTCCTAATCATTGTGAAAATTAAAAATGTCAAAATTCTCCTCAAAGGTAAATTGAAATTGTTTTCAACTATAAATTATTTCAAATTCTCTTTTATTTCATCTGTGTGTATACATGTATAATATAATATAATATAATATAATATAATATAATATAGAAAAGAGAAACAAAAAGTAGCTTCAAGACCAAAACAATTAAATGTTTCATTCTAAACATCTCAAAATTTTGTTTCCTGGTTTTCTTCTGAATTAAAATCTGGTAAAATCACCCAATTTTTTGAATCATTTTGCTTTAATTACAGCTGCATATTCCAATGGAATATGATTTCATCAGAGGTCTACCAGATTTTTGTTGATGTTGTTGCCTGTCTAGTTTGTTTACAATAATTCTCCAACATGTAACATTTTCAGTGGATTTCCAAAGAACAGCTTTCTTACCCTGCTGAGTTATTCTGGAATCCCTTAAGATTCTGCAGGCCAAGTATCCAGGATCTAAAATGTTAGGGAGAAAAGAATAGATGGTCATTCTACAGCCATGATCATACCTTTACTGCTGCCCCTTTTGTTTGATTTAATGATAAGTCCTGTCCCTACACACTTTGTCTCTGAGAGATTACTTTCAAAGCTTTCTCCAGCAATATCTCTGAAAAATATTTTACTATCATCATCAACTATTTTTGATCCCCATTTAGTCTTCTGATGTCACCACAAATTGTCCTACTAACTGCTAATTTAAACAAACAAACAAAAACACCCCCCTCCTTTGCCAGCAATATTTTCGGGTTTAATTTGTTTCCATCTTATAAGTTTGTTATGTGTTCCAGAAGAGCATGGGAGCAAGATCCAAATGGATCACCAGTCACTCTCAGGGAAGCATTTATGATATTATTTTCTATCCGTATATCCTAAATGCTATAATCCATAGGAGAAATTAGTTTAGTTAGGAATTTGGCATTCTATCTATACTTTAACTTGTGTGATTTTATGGAAATGTCTGAGAGAGGCGGATGTGTAAAACCATTGTTTCCTTAATGTTTAGGAATTTTCCAGGTAGAATGGGCCCAGGGAGTATCCTGATGAGCCATTAAGGACATAAGAGAGACAACCATTGTGTCCTTAATGGCTCATCAGTTTACTCCCTGGGCCCATATCACCTGGCACATTCCTTAACATTAAGAAGACAATGGTTTGACACACCCGCCTCTCTCAGACATTTCCATAAAATCACACAAGTTAAAGTATAGATAGAACACCAAATTCCTAACTAAACTAATTTCTAATCTGAATTCAATTCCTAGACATAAACTATATAATCATTCCCAGCAAATTACTACCTTTCTATTGATACCAAACATGACATAGCTCCTATGGATTATAGCATTTAGGATATATGGATAGAAAATAATATCATAAATGCTTCCCTAAATCCAGACAGCATCACACCCTGCCCACATGCCCTGCCAGGGTCCCTGTCCCCCTTTGCCCCATTGCACACAAGGGGTTCCCCACCACCACCGTGGACCTGCCCAAGGTCTCCCTAGCCCCTAGAAGTCGACCTAGGCGTCTAGTGTGGATGCTCTAGGTTGACTTTGTAAGTTCCCCTTTAAGTCGACTTTAATTTTAAGTGTAGAGACACTAAGTAGACTTAAGTTAGTCGACTTAAAGTCGACTTAGTTAAGTCGACTTAGTTAAAGTTGACTTAAAAGTGCAAGTGTAGACATAGCCTTAAAGTCTAGAACACATATTTTTCCTTGTCTGTTTTCTCACTTGATGACCCATTGCATCTTAGAACATCTTTTAAAACAAAATACTTATTCAAATCATGAAACTCGCTGTCATTTCATCAAGGAGGTGTTTTTAGTGCAGTGACCAGTGAATTCAGTTCTGTTCCTTCAGCTAACAGACAAGTGAAAAATGCATTTACTTTCCTCAGTTCTTTAAAATGACCATGGTGCAATGTAAATCTTCAACATTCCGTAGAAGAACAATTTTAATTCTTTAACCTGGGACATGTTTTGACTTATGATTTTTTTCTGCACACTTTATATTCTTTCTATGTTTAAATGACCTGAGTTTTCACATTAGTGAATCAGCAGAGTCAGACTGAGAAGTACTTTAAGTTAACACCAATTTTTTTCTGACAAAGGAAGTTGTAGAGTGATATGGAAAATACAATTTCATATGCAGACATTTCAGTCTTTCTGAAAAAAATAAAAAAATGTAAAGGGAAAAAGGTCCCTGTTTATACTAGAAACAGTTTGCAAGGACATGGCTGCACTTTCATGACAGTGTATTATTTATTTTTTCACTTAAAAGCTACATTTCCCAGAAAGGAGTTCACTGGAACAGTTTTTAAATGGAGCAGCAAAGTTCTTCATTATATTTTTGGGAAAAAGGAAAGCATATTTGAGGATAAAATTTTAAATAGTGTATTAAGAAGAAATATTAATCAAGAGAAAACAACGGAAAACGTAACTGAATATGTTGTATTAGCTGCAGAAAGGTTATATTTAATAAAAATAAAACAAATGCTTAGAAATAACAGAAATGAAATGCAGAAGATAACTATGAGAACTGAAGGAAATTTCCATAGCCAAAAATAATGGAATTTACTTTTCCTATGCAGTCAGCCAGAGGCTGAATTTGTTGACCTTTACAATGTAGTGTGAGGACTCTTCTCTCCTCTATGGCATTTGCTTGAGGGAGTGGTTTATGTGTTGATGGGATGATTGCTGCCATTGGAAAAGAAAGAAAACAAACAAAAAAAACACTTTTTTTTCTTTTTTAACTTCATGGAAAAGAGAAAAACAAAACCAAATAATTCAGTAAATTCATTTCAATGAGGTTTAAGAGAAAATTCATCCATCATGTAAGACTTCAATGGATTTACCTCAAGATTGAAATTAATCCACAGATTCCTACTTTGGGCCTGATTTGCAAATGCCTGCACCTTGTGTTGTCATTTACAGCAGCGCAAGTGTGTGTGAAATGTTGACCATCTGATTTCATGCTTCATGCACTTTGCACTCATATCATCTGCTATAAATGATATGGAAGGTTCAGGGCAATGACAAAACCTTTTTTTTTTAACAGTTCTATCCTAGTTCTATTTTATCTTTGTTCTTTTATATCCTTGAGCCAAATATATACCCCTACAGGTCATTTTAAATGAATTCAGGGATCTAGCTAATGATGATATCTCATACTTTCTGCATAAATTAATTGTACATTTAAAAAAAATGCAGTGGTTAGTAAAAACTAATAAGAGAGCAAAGTTATGAGAAACTGTAAGTTAAATCACCACTGGGGTCAATGAAACCAACTAAATCACTACCAGTAATTGCTGCACAACAAAAATACTTTTGAAAATTTAGACGACTTTTACACAAAGAGAAGAAACAACCTGAAAATATGGAAAAGAAGTTGAAATCATTGTAAGTAGCTGTAAAGTCTCAAGGGGTGCGTCTACATTTACAAGTTAGGTCAATTTAAGGAGTCTTAAATTGATCTAAACAAAGCTGCGTCCACACTGGGCTTCCTTTAAGTTGACTTAAGCATTTCCTTAAGTCAACTTAAGGAAAGGTTAATTCGACTTAATAACACCTGGTTTTAGGTCGCCTTAACGCTTAAGTTGACCTTATTAGGTCAATTTAAGCCAGTGTGGACAGGGATTAGTGCCTAAATCAACTTTATTAAGTCGACTTAATAATGTCAACAAAGGGTTATGTTTACACTAGAAAAGTTAAGTCAACTTTGTTAAGTCGACTTAATAGGGAGTCGACCTTATTCAGGCGACTTAACAAAGTCGACTTAAGTTTTCTAGTGTAGACATAGCCAATATGAGTAAGGATGGCAGAAGTGATACCAATGTTTGTTGCATAGTACTTTTCTGAGTGATGCACACTTTCTTGCTGGGATGTATTTACAAACAGCCATTGCTTACATTTTCATGGTGCTTACAATAATTTAAGGTGTTAATAGATATACTTTAGTATAATGGAATGTAACTGAAATAAACATGGACTCCGTAAATCTAGATTCATACATATGCTGATCATGGAATGGACCCTAACAAACTAGTTGAGAGTTGCTGTTAAAAATAATGTAATGCTTATCTAAGTAAAACTATAAAATGTGGGATGGGGTAAATTTCTCTGAATCATGCTGTAAAAATACCATAAATAATTCATGTTTAAAATATGTAACAGAGCCTTTAAAAAACTCCTGCACTTTGCAGTTGAAAGCTCTTCAGTTTTCACTGCTGTAGATATTTAGAACTTTCAGAGAGAATTTATGAATATTTCATTTTAATGCAAAGATGTTTTAATGCAAAGAGTCTTCTAGTTAAACAAAAACTAGGGAAATGAACTGACCTCCCAGCTGTGAACTTGTGACTACCTATTTTTTATTACCTATAATTACATGGATGACTTTTCTCAACATCTTCTTGTCATAGCTTGGTTGACTCACCAACTACATTCCAGTCTTGTAGGTCATAGGCTATGAGAACATTCAGGCCTAAATACAGTCTTGAACTAACCAGTGAACCAAACGTTCAGCCTCTACGAAAGGCTTGTCCATTTAATGTGAGCACATTTTATGAACTATTTTTGGAAGTTTAAAAATCTCAAGTTCAAAATGGAGTAAGCAGAAAGAATAAACAAAAGATATGAACCAAAGAGAACAAAATATCAAGACCTGATTCTGACCTCTTTTGCACTGGTTTTTCACCTATGTAAATGCATTAACTTGATTGGGATTACTCTTGATCTACACTAATATAGGGAAGATCAGAATCAGGTGCTTTACATTAAACTTTAGTGCTGAAATACAAGAGACAGTCTTTTAGGGTTTAACTGAGATGAATGATTTCAGGAGACATCTATATTTATTTTTGCAGAAGGAGTAAGTAAAGAATGGGAAAATAAAATTAAGATGAACAAAATGATGTATATATCTTGGGACATATGGTCTTTCCTTTTGTTCAGATTTCCTATAGATGGAATGCCCAAGAAAATGTGTGTCAGGAAATTTTATTGTGTTTTTTTTTTCTTGATACACATATTTTTTAAGTGTACCAAATTTTCTTCTAAAAAGACGGTATGACTCAGAATGGGCTCACAGAAAAAAAAAAAGTTCTCATTCCATGTTTTTTCCATGGAAAAAAAAACACTCCCTTTTTTTTAGTAGTAGCTATTAACAAGTCAACATTTGCCAAAAGAGCCCACATAATCATTTCCTAGTACACTACTGTATCTTCTCTGATTAAAATGTAGTAACTTGACAAATGTTGACTTTTTAATGGAGACCACTCTTTGGGTGCGTCTACACTTACAAACTAAGTCGACTTAAACTTGCTTAAGTCGACTTAATTTAATCTATGTCTACACTACAATTTCCTTAAGTTGACTTAAGCTGCTGCTTAAGTCGACTTAAGGAAATTTAAAGTCGACTTTATTAAACGTGGTTTAAAGTCGACTTTACTGGCAAGTCGACTTTATAAAGTCGACTTAGCCAGTGTGGATGCAGATTAGCCCTAAATTGACTTAAAGCTGACTTAAGGGCTCCAGGGCTCCCCCACTGCCTTCTTTGCCAGGGTGCCCACCCACAGGGCAGGACACAGCCCTGCCCACCCTGCTCCTATGTCCTGCCAGTGTCCCTGTCCTGCTCAGCCCCCATAGTACCCAGATACAATGGGGCAAATGCTGAGCCCCCTGGCACTTGGCAAGGGGTACTCCCCCTCGCCACCGTGAACCAGTGCCAGGTCCACCTAGCCCCTAGAAGTCAACTTAGGCGTCCAGGGTGGATGCTCTAAGTCAATTTGGCAAGGTCTCCTTGAAGTCGACTTAATTTTTGAGTGTGGATATGCTAAATCGACTTATTTGGCCAAGTGTAGATATAGCCTTTCAGATTAGAGATGGGTCTAAACCAAATCTCCTGTATTTAAGTAGTGTTCATAATCTGAACCCAGATCTGAATTTTGGAAATGGCCTTGATCCTACTAATGGGCTGAATCAAACCATAAATCCACATACCCCTTTGGAGTTCTCAAAATCTGGATCAATACCTGAATTTTGCAGCTTGACCCCTCATCACTAATTTTAAGAAGAGAGTTCATTTTAAGGGTTTTTTGGTTTGGTTGGTTGGTTGTTTTTTTTAATTGTCTGGAACTTTGTTACAGCTGTAGCAACCCTTTTTATTTTGCATTTTTTCAGTGCTTCTGGTACTGTTTCAAATCTGATCTTATTTTACTAGTGACAGTTGTCACCGCTGAGAGAATTGTGCCTCTGACTCATTTGTGACTTCTCAAAGGCATCCCACTTTGGTCTCATGCCTCCAGCCATCACCATTTGGGGATAGAAATCCATATTCCTCTCTTTCTACACTGGGGTTCTAGGATTCAGAATCCTAAAATTCATTGTGACCATCTCAGCAAGTCTGAAATTAAGTCCTATTCTCTGCAGCGTAGTGCAGTTCTCATTTCCCCTGTTCTCTGAGGGGAATGATAGGTATAATGAATGACCAGTCCACCTTTGTAAAGCTAAGTGAATATCTGAAATAATAAATAGCTGATAAGAAGGTCTTAGCTTACCAGGCAGTCAGCCATGTTTAATGGCAACTATTTAAAAAGGCAGATTTATTTTTTTTCCTGGGAATATATATATTCCTGTGGGCCATTCTAATTCATGGAGATCCTGAAAGGAACTTGATATGGCAGGTATTTTTTTCTTAGCGTTTGTCAGTCTTGATCACAGTTTCATATCAGTTTTGCATTGGGTGAGAATGACTTCTTTCCCTATCATAGTGTGTTCAGTTTATACAGTTTTCAATTCTCTGTTTTTCAGGTCTCCTGATTTGGGTCAAACTAGTCTATGGAATTTTCCCTAGATGCTTCTCCATACTTGTTATCAGCCTATGGATTTGCATTAATTAACTCTTCACTTGCCCCAAAATTATAGCTCTTGCACGAAACTCTCTATCTCCCCCATGGAGCCCAAACACAATCCCTACCTAGTCCATAAAGAGACATTCAAAATGTATAAAGTTGATGCAATAGTTTTTGATTATTTCATATGTCCATATCTGCCACAATAATATCTCCCTAAGATATGAGTAAATAGTCAGTTCTTTCCATTAATCGTTACTGTCCAATCACCAGTAGCAGAAAGCATACACTACAAGCAGAAAACATACAAAAGACATGACCACTTGACACCAGAGGGAAAAAAATAGCCACCCTTTCTATTCACCATTGTGTTATTATGGAGGTCTAGCATGATCACTTTTTCATTGTTGGCAGCATCTGGAAGGCTGGACTACATAATTTGTTTTGTAGTGCAAAGAAAGCAAAGACTGCCAAGAAAAAGCATTTTAAGACAAACCTTCTGCACTATGCCTTGGGGATCTTTCCACCCTAGACTTGCAGAACTCATATGACTCATTCATACCCACCCTTCAGAAGGACCAGAGATCTACATAGCTGCAGATCCACAGTCTCTTCCATTACTCTAGCTCACCTGTATGCAGCTGAGACAATCAGGGTCCAGACACCCCAGGGGGAGAACATAGGGTCTGAATCCCAAAGAATACACAACTGAATAAACTGATTGTATATATATAAAAAAATCTTTTTATGAACGTTGGCACCCACCCATGAATAATAATAATTACACCTCCAGAGAGGTGGGGGAAGAAAAAACAAATCAGAATGACATAGCCGGGCAGATATCCAGAAGTCAACTACTAGAGGAGTCCACTACTACAGGATAAGCCCAACAAGGAAAACAACAGAATGTCACTAGTCATCACCTACAGCCCCCAAGTCAAACCTCTTCAATACATCATCAAGGATCCACAGCTTATCTTACAAGATGAGCTCTCACTCTCTCAAGCCTTGGGAGATAGTCCACTTCTTGCTCACAGTGAGCCCCCAACTTTAAGCAATACTTACTAGCAACTACACACCATACAACAGGAACAGTAATCCAAGTACTTATCATTGCAGCAGGCCCCATTGCCAACTCTACACACATATTTACACACATGCTGCCATCATTGGATCTAACCAGGTCAGCCACTCAATCAAGGGATCATTCACCTCACATTTACCAATGTGATATATGCCATCATATATGTTCCTCTGTTGTATACACTGGCCAAACAGGACTGTCTCTGTGTGAAAGAATAAATGGACACAAATCAGACATTAAGAATATTAACATTCAAAAATCAATAGGGGAACATCTCAATCTACCTGGACATTCTATAAAAAGCATGCTAGTCAGAGTACTTCAGCAAAATAATAATAATAATAATTAATTAATAAAAACCTTACCAAAACAGATTGGAATGTGAAACTGCAGAATTGGAATTCATATGCAAACTACAAACTTTCACACTGGGTTTCAATAAAACTCTTGAATAGCTGGGTTATTACAAAAGATAATTTCCCTGCAATCACCGTTCTCAGCTCCTGCCTCACTATTCCACAGTTTGAATCCAAACATCTTA
>ML685785.1:13877205-13903193 GCA_007922175.1 Pelusios castaneus | reverse complement strand
TGACGAAGTGGGATTTTCTCCCACGAAAGCTCATGTGATAAATAAATCTGTTAGTCTTTAAAAGTGCCACAGGACTCTGTTGTCTTTCTACAATAGACTAACACGGCTACCCCGTTGGAATTTATTTTCAATTTCCAGTGGGAAAGAACCTTTTGCAACTAAACAGAATTGATGTTTCTTTTAAGCCCATTATTCTAAATTTAAGGGACAGCATGTCAAATGGTTGAAACCAATATTTTGATCTATGCTAAACTGTTATAACCTATTAGGACTTGCTCTTTGTGTGTGTGTGTGTGCGCGCGCGTGCGTGCATGTGTGCGCACGCTTTAAGTATTCTGCATTCTGTTGCTGAGACGTAACAATCAAAATAGATTCCATTTATATAGGGTCTAGTTTAATTAAATATCACCTTGCTAAAGCTGGGTAAATCAGATATCCACTGCAGTACAGTTAATTACTCTGAAATGAAGGCTACTGCTATTTATAACCGTATAACTTCACTGATTTTGATGGAACATGAAAAAGTTACATTAAATTTGAAACTCTTATCTCAAGATTGTAATACTAATATAATAATGCTGTTAAATAAAAACAGAACCAGATTCTGATCCCGTTTACCCGAATGAAAACATGGACTAACTCCACTGAAACAAGTAACTGAAATCAATCTACATATGAGAGAATTTAATAAAGTGGAACTGATGTATGTTCCAGGAACAACAGAGTTTAAAAAAATAAAAATTACAAAAAAGACAGAAACCAGCCAGGGAAGAAAAGTTTTTTTTTTCCATGCTTTTAAGAGGATATCATAAATAATGAAGAGTAGAAAATAAAATTAATAACTCTAAAGTGTACCTGGCTCTGTCCCTTTAGAATACAGCTTTTGATTTGATGAAAATATTATTGAATGAGTAGCTAGCAAGAGCAAGAGGAAGTTAATACATGGAAAAATAATCAGAATAATGGCAATACCAAGGTTACAGATGTTAAAGAAAAACACACAAGAGTTGTTTTCAAGATATGCAAACATACAGAGCCTGATTTTTACACAGAGCACACAGACATCTGGTAACTGGCTCTCTACTACAACACTTAGTAATGCAAATCTTTCCTTTTATGCACCTGAAGGCTTATATGAAAATTCAGACATGGGTTTGTGACATTTTATTTTGGGCTGACCTCTGTGGAAATACAGTGAAGTCAATGCTGGCTAGCAGACCACTATGCCTTTGAAAGGCCCTGCTGATTTCACTCGGATTCCTCTGACTAAACAGTAAACACACATGGAGATGTTTGGAATATTTGGGCTTTGGTTACACTATATTTTTTGTAAATACATTATCTATCATGTACAATGGTCAGAGGGAAATTATTGGTTTTATTTTATTTTAATTTAATATCTAATTGAAACCCAACACACTTATGCTGTGTTTCCAATGCCCTTAAAGTGAAATTTAAAGCTGTTTCATGGCCAGATCTTCCTCCACTGAAGTCAGTGCCTTTGACTCTAACTGGAACATTATAAAGCCCATTAGTGGCTTAACTTCCTTCTTCAAATTTCAATTACTTAACTAAATCTGTTTCCTCTCTTGTGTTGTACTGACACCGTCCAACAGAGTAAACATTTCAAGATTTAATATTGTCTGATATCAATTTCCCGTCCAAATTAAAGAATATTTCAGGAACTTTCAGAAAGCAGGTTAATACCATTTTGGGACCAGATTTCATATTTCATACTAAGATGTAACTCAGGTAGAGAGTGTGCTATGCCAGATGGAAGGCGTTCTTACTAATGTTGTTATGCGTCCAGCACGGATGTCAGTTTGGCTGTGTGCGTCTGTCTCTGTATGTGTTCCCTCAGGATTACCCTGGCTCAGATCTTTAAGTGGGGACTCTGTTAGCCCAGTGACGTAGAGCCTGGCTTGGATCTCTAAGCTGGGACTGAGCTGGTGATTGTAAGTTCCTGTGGTTAATGCTTTGGGTTACTTTTGGCTTAAATTTCTCGGGAGAACTCAGTTAGCTCACTAGGTGTACCCTGTGTACAAAAGGTAAACTGAGGCCACACTCAGTGGCCAACACTGAAACCAACACGACCATGGATCTTTGTAGAAGTGAAGGTGCCAAGCTAGGCTTTATTGAAACATAATACAATGACAAGCAATCTATTTCAACAGATGTACTGGTAGCATTTGTGCTCTCAGAGCAATGGAACAGCACAATTGATGGCAGGAATCTCCGTCAAACCCCTTCGGCTACATGAAATCTTGGCTCTGGAGCTCCTACTTTTATATCCTTCTCAGACCTATGACTTGGCCTTCTTTGGAATCTGAATTTACCTCATTGGTCTACATACCCTATTTTTGATGCCACTTTTTTTTTTTAATTGGTCCATGCATCACTAAACATCTTCATCCATCAAGGTATCATTCTGTGGTTTATTTAATTACTTCTTATTTTCTTGGTGCTAGGCCGACCCCATACCTCCCACTTTTCAGGTACCTTCCCACTCTTACTGTAGCCGCAGCTTACTTCTTGCCAATTTCTAAGATAGACTTTTTAGCTTGACTCCTACCAACTTGACAATTTATCTAACTCAGGCCTACTGTTTTGATTTGTTTCACTAGGCCTTAGGCCTCATTCCTGACTGTTTCTGCTTGTCTTTTCTAATTTAACCTTTTACTTTCTCCTACAGAGAGAAGAAAACACCACCTACCCTAGTTTAACCTCACTCGTGAAATACCTACAAAGCTTGAATGGTAAGTATTCACTTCACCTGAAAAGCTGCTGCATAACTCATCTGAATAAATAAAATGTCTTAATTAAATGTCACATTTTGTAAGGGTTTTTTTTTTTTTTAAGTTTGTTGTCACAACTTAGAGTATCCTCCTATATCAGTGTTCCTAAAATAAAATTTTTGCATTATGCATTAAATTAATTTCATTGGCCCATATACTGTATCACTCCCAGCTGCAACTACTCTCCACGTATCAAAGGACTGATGTTCTCAGATACCTGAATCCAAATATTTATTCAGTTCAGTGTGAATTCAGCTTTGCTGTATCTGTATGCTGTAGGTCTAACTGAGTTTAATTTTAGTAATTGAACAAGGAAATATGCCACTACACGAATCACAAATAAGAGTGTATGATTACATGATTCCCTCTCCCACCTTCCCCTCCCCCTCTGCACGCATGGATGCTCACACACACGAGGGTTTACAGAGGAATATATTATATGCTAATATGAGACTGAAACAGAGACAGGTAGGTAGAATGATCTTGGAAGACTGACAACATATCCATTTTATATCTGCAGGGTAGGTGTTAATTGGGTCCAATTTGAATACCAGGTATATGAAGTATTAATGCTGTATATGACATTTCTTATATTGCCAGAAAATCATCCTAGACCTTGATAATCTGATGTCTAGAAAGTGCACATTTATTTATAAATATGTTTATGGTGTTTTTTGCAATGGTATCTGACCACTTTAAAACTATTAATGAATTCAGTCTCACAACACTCCGGTGAGATAGAAAAGAATTGTTATCCTGATTTTATAGACAGGTAAATAGACACTCATAAAAGTGAAGAGAGATTACACAGGACCTAGAAAGAGATCCAATGCTGCTGGATTATTTTGTTATTTTTTCTATTTTTAATTACTAAGGAAGGCAATCCAGCAATCACTGGTGAGACATTAATGATTCCGGTCAATGGTAAACTGAGGTCTTCTTGCCTGCAGTCCTTTGCTATCCATGAGGTCCATAGGTCTAACTCACATATACCACCACATGTTTCCTTAGGACTTCCAAGAACTCTGCTTGCATGTTCAAACCATAGCCTAATTGGTTCTTTTCACTCCAAATGTGTTCCTCTGGTTGTTTCAGATTAGCTGCACAAAAGAGTATTCCAGTTTCTTGCAGTAGTAGGCACCTCTGTGCTGCAGCATTGCAAAGGCCAACTTGGTCAACCATCTGGAAAGTCCCAAAGGGGTAGCTGTGTTAGTCTAGTTCAGCAAAGCAAACAAGGGCGATGTCTACACTTGCTAAAATTAGTTCGAATTAGTTAGTTTGAACTAACTAATTCGAACTAATTTTAGTTAATTCGAATTAGCTTAATTCAAACTAGCATGGACACACTGGAATGTTAGTTCGAACTAAGCAAGCACTTGCTTAGTTCAAATTAGTGATCACCATTCATTTCAATGAAATTAGAATAAGAAATTAGTTCGAATTAACATGGCCACATTGGTTAATTCGAACTAGGTAGATCGAATTAACATGTTAGTTCGAATACCCTATTCAAATTTATTAGTTCAAATTAAGGAAGCCCTTAATTCAAACTAACTAAAGCCTAGTGTAGCCATGGCTTTAGTTAGTTCGAATTAAGCCTCCTTAATTCGAACTAACTTGCCAGTGTAGACATAGCCAAGGAGACTAATGGCACTTTTAAAGACTAACATATTTATATATTGCATGAGCCTTCATGGGAGAAAATCCCAGTTCATCAGATGCTTGAAGATGGAGAAGTACAGATCTAATGAAGTGGGATTCTATCCACAAACGCTCATGCAATAAATAAATTTGTTATCTTTAAAAGTGCCACTAGACTCCTTGTTTCTTTTGGATCCAGAAAGTAGGGTCTTTCAACTTCCTTAAGAGGTATGATATAGGATCATGCATGAGCCTAATCAGTTAGGTTCACAGTGAGCCTTCCACTATTGATGCTAATGTTTCCTGCCATCCCACAACATTCCTCTTAAGGCAACACAGAACTGAGGTTTCATGGGACTCACAGCGCAGGACAGGATGACTCCGGGGGCTGGTAGTAGGATATGTAGCCTTTCATTTCAGGTTTTCCCTCTACTCCAAATCAAGTTTTCTGTGGTTGAAAGTCATCACTATCTAAATGTAATATTTATAATAATAATATGTAAACTCACCTGGTGGTGCAATCCATTTCCTAACATAGAAGCACACACAACATAAAGACTATCGCCAACATCAGTACTTATTGCCACCTTTTGAAAAGTATTTCCAGGACACCCATCACCATGGTATGCAGACCTCTGACTATTGCAGTGGTTCCTGCAAATTACTGGTAGATTTGAGACAGACTGGCAGAGGACAATATGTGTGCATAGGGCAAGCTTACGTTACTTCTAGTTGTGCTGTTCGTGGATACACAGAGGAGTTCAGTCTTTAGTGATATCAGTTCTGAACCTTTTACCAACTTTAACTTTAAAAGAAAGAAAGAAAGAAAGAAAGAAAGAAAGAAAGAAAGAAAGAAAGAAAGGATGATCATGTCATTTCCTATAAAGACCCTTCAAACCTCTGCTCTTCCAAAGGTCACACACTATGTTCTCTTTTCCTGATTTGGGCATATTGAGTTTCTTATTAATAAAATCCAAGTACAGTAAATGTAGCTGCTAATGTGTTATTCTCCAGTCATTTGTTGTAGCTGATTAAAGAGAGAAATGTAAAAGGTTAATTCTCTAATTACATACTCTCCGCCTCCCCCTGAGGTAAATTATGCATGTTATCACATCAATTGACACTCTATAATGGGCACTTTTTTTATGGCAAAGTTATTTTCTCTGAAGTACTATACTGTTCATGCAAGTGTCTTTTTAGGAAACAAGTAGACAGGAGAAAAGGGGAGAAATTCCTAACCCCATCAAAAAGATTTCTTAACTCTTTAGAGCCAGCATTTTATATATAGTAGTAGGAAAACTGAATTGCCAGAAATTTATTTAAAATCACCTCTCTTCCCACACCTCAGTTATAATTTCTATGCAACTCTGATAGGTGGATGAGAAGGCATGGAGAATTATGAGTAAAGCAAACAGAGATTTGAGGAATCCTCAATGGAAATTCATTGGTTCAGACAATTCCCAGTGAAATGAAGATTTGAAACATTATCTCAGCTTGGTAAAGAGTTGAGTTTTTCAAAGCAAAGATGCTTGAACTCAACAACATTTAGAAAAATTAATATCCAGCCAGCCATTGATCTCACCCCAATCTGAGGGCGACTTTTCATAGTCACTGTACATTCTGAATGAGAAATGCTGTCCCCGTCAGCTGAATAATTCTGAAAAAGTTAAAAGGAGTCTTGCTGGGTTACCTGTAGTATATTTCTATTACTCTCTCCAACAGTGGAATGGAAAATAACAGCATGAATATAAATGATTACCAGTGATTTAGGGCACTAACCTTATGTCAATGTAGAAACAGATGCTATGCACTCAGTAAATTTGTCATTTGTTAAGGATAACAAGATGAACAGTCTTATCCTTTATTTCACAGTGGATCCACTTTTGCTGGCTACCTATAAGGAAAACAGGTTTTAGAAGGGGAATGTGTAAAAAGTGTCAAAGGATGATAGAAAAGGAAACAAAGAAAGGTGTTATAATGGTATGGAGTGGGTTAATCAGAGTTTTCCCACTCTATTCTGAATGAGGAAGTGCCGTGTACATAAGGTGGTGCGGTGCGCAAAAAGACTAAGTGTCATGTGGAAAGAGACTGAGGTGCTGAGTACATAATCTAGTGGGTGGTGTGCAGAGCACAGTGTTGGGAAAATGTACTATATATTCCAGTGAACCCTTAGACATGTGCTGCCCATTCTAGAGGCAGTGTGTGTTTGGGACCCATTTATTTACCAACCATTAAGACTACATGGCCTACAGAAGAAGAATTCCAAAGGGGTAGCCGTGTTAGTCTATTGTGGAAAGACAACAGAGTGTTTTGAATCCTAACACCTATTTTGATTTGCTGTTACAGCCTGACCTGATGCTATGTCATACACTCCCCTGCATTTAATTTCCTCCCACTCTGTAACTTTCCTATCTTCAAAGCGTCTGACGAAGTGGGATTTTCTCCCACGAAAGCTCATGCGATTAATAAATCTGTTAGTCTTTAAAAGTGCCACAAGACTCTGTTGTCTTTCTACAGAAGAAGAGTTATACTTACCTGCATTACCACCATGATCCAAGCCTCCAGTTCTGGTTATCTGAGGCAATACTGTCAAGCTTGCTGCCGCTGTGTCCCTGATCCACTGTGTTCCAGTGCCTGTATCCATGCTTGAAGACTGTGCCCCTGTGAGGCTGAAGAAAAGATAGCTAAGTACCATTCACATGAACTGGTGAGGGAATAGGGAAGTATTGAGACTCATAACATCTGTCCTAATGGCCATATATCCAACTGGTGTCATATCTGATCTGCTTGTTTTAAACTGAATCTGTTAATAAATTTGCTTGATGTACTTCACAACTCTCTCCCTCAATTGACTCTATTGGCGTAAGTCACAACTCTGATAGATGGGTGCTGGAGGAGATTCTGGAGGTTACACGGAGTCCCTACTAAAAATAAATGTATCTGGGCTTTGTGTGGATGAGTGAGTCTTGTACCCTCTCTGCCTGGTAACAAAGGAGAGAGTTTAAAAGAAAATGATTGGGAATAATAAATCTCATGGGATGGTTATTTACCCACATGATGCAAATAGTTCTCATTGATTTCATTCTGGCTGGGAAAGTAAGGGAACTGGGAAGGGATGGGAGGAGAAGATTAGGAAATGTTTTCCCTCTTTATTCCTGATCCCTTCACATGTGACCAAAACCAGAGCCAATGATGTGTTTTTCATCTTAACTTTGTATCTACTGGGTTAAGTCCACTGTTAACACATGCAGACACAACTTTTCTAATGTCAATTTACCTATGCCAGAGCTAGATATGTCACCTTGGATTAAATGCAGAGGTGCATGCGGAGGTTATGAAATAAGTAGACTAAAGGAAATCAGTAGGAAGTGTGGTGACCATGTTAACTAATATTTCCCTTTTTATTATCCATGCCTGGGCAGATTCAGAAGAGCTGCATGTGATAGAGAACCTAGATTGATAGATTAGATAGAGAAACTGAGATGGAGCTTCGAATGAACAGGTGTCCTGGTCATGTGGCCATCCTATTCAGTGGTCATTTATTTTTCAAGCTGCCCAGGCTCTTTAAAGTATGGTATCCATTAATCCAATGGGTAGGAAGTTGGAGCAGCTTAGAACCACTGTAACCTTGACCCCACTATTCTTTCCATCATTGTAGACTTCTTCCAGAAGAGACCCTGGACTGAATCTAGCCTGATGTATTTAGAGCATTATAAGCAAGACATGAGTGCATTTTATGGGTCTTCTTGGCGAGAGTAAATGGGCATTCCTTTATTGATGTGAATAAAGTATAAACTTTACACCAATTGAGAATCTGACCATTTCCGTTAGGCTAAATAGATAAACATTTTTATATTTATTTTCTTTAAAAAGCCTCCCCAAGAATGACAGAAATGCTAGAAGACTACATTTTGGAGTTGCATATTTTTCTACAATCCTATGTCATTTTTACTTACAACAGTTTATTAAAGAAACAAAACAATTTCTTCCCTTACCTTCAATGCTAGAGTTTATGAAAATCAGCCTGTCTCCTCTCCGTGTCCTCCAGTACATCACCATCAGAATAGTCAACTAATGAAAAACAAGAACAGATTCTAAACTGGCAATGAATGATGGATGAGCTGAAAGGACACAAGGACAAAATTGATTTCTTTAAGCTACAGTAGGCTGGCAACTTGAGAATGGAAAGAAACTAAATACTTGTGTGTGGGGGTCTTTTTTTTTAATAAACGGAACATATATGAGGTGGAAGTGGGAAAAGTATTTCTATATCAGGAGCTAGACAGTGGAGTCTTGTGGTACTTTTATAGACAGTGGCTCTGGGGATCTAGTTAATGGGTTATGGAATGTTTCACCTCTAGGTCACTGATTTAATTTAGCTGAGATAGGTAGGGACTGAAAGTTCTTTGCCAATTCATGGATATGAGATGGACTATTGGCCTAATCGAAAGCTCGTTGAAGTAAATGGGAGACTTTCAATTGATTCTGGATCAGACCCTCCATGAAATTAACCAGTGATGTCATTCTATTTGCTCATCCACAGAATAAAAATTCCACTGTCAGAATGGTAGTCTGAGCAGAGGGGGCCAATAACTGAAAATGTGATGAAAATAAGCTGTCCTTTCTTGGGGTACTTCTAAGGCAGGGTTAAGGCCCATTGGTGGAGCAATGTGAGAAAACCTGCAATGATGTGTTCTTAACTGCATAAAAATAAACTCAGTCTCTGGAGTTGTCAGTCCACAACTGTTCACCAAAACGATGTTATTTTTTGAAGACAATAACTCTTACATTTTATACATTGGCTAGCATGTTTAAGGGGGAGCAACACAGATGCTAAGCCCATGATTAGTGCATAATAGCTGAAGGATAAATGATGAGGGAAGAAGTTACATGACACGCAAGTGTCTCTTAACATATGGCAACTGGTTTTGCTACCACATAGGAGTGAAATATTTGGCAACATTTAAAAAAAATTCCTATTGGAAGATGAACCCCAATATTACAATGCTGGTGTTTCCCATTCAAAAGAACCTGACATTGTAACTTGACCTACTTGATAAACTAATCATGGATCTTATTTTATTATTTTGTCATCACAAGATGTTCATTACAGCAAATTATGATATTTTCACTATGTAATATATCAATAAGGAAAAAGGAAGATCCTGTAAAAATAAAATTTTCCTTCTTTAAAATGACAGGAGAGAGGAATAATCCATGAGATTCCTTGTGCAAAATCCAAACTCCATTGTATATTTTTCTGCCCAAAATGCTAAATAACTGAAGTATGAAAAGTAACATTTGAAACAGTATAATTTAAAAGTTTCATGACAATTTCTGAAACCTATTTACATCACATCTATTATTCAGTTTAAAGGAACAATTCTACTCAGTAAAGCAAACAAGGAGTCTTGTGGCACTTTTAAAGACTAACAAATTTATTTATTGCATGAGCTTTCGTGGGTGAAATCCTACTGTGTCAGACTCTTGAAGATGGAGACCGTACAAAATGGGAGGAAAAATAAATGCAGGGGAGTTTAAGTCATAGAATCAGGTCAGACTATGTCAGCAATTAAAAGCAGTTTAGATTCAAACAGTGTGTAACAACATATTAGAAGGAGAGGGAGTAGAGAGAGGGCAAAATCACCTCTCTAGCTCCCCTTCTTCTAATATGTTGTTGCACACTGCTTTGATTTGCCGAAATAGTCTGACCTGATCCTATGACTTACACTTCCCTGCATTTATTTTTCCTTCAAGTCTATAAGTTCTTCATCTTCAAGCATCAGATGAAGTGGGACTTCTCCCACGAAAGCTCTTATGATAAATAAATTTGTTAGTCTTTAAAAGTGCCACAAGAGTCCTTGTTTATTGTGCTGACCTAGACAAACTCAGCTACCCCTTTTCAATTTTACTCAGTGATATCCCTACTGTCATGAAAAAACTGAAAGTATTTCTTTCTTCTTTTTTTTTAAAGGGGTTTTACGTAGGGATAGGTGAATCTTAAACGTTACAGGCTAGGTATGATGCTCCAGTTTCCTATCAATAATATGATAATAGTAATACTTCCTTACATCACAGTGTGGTATATATATATACATTAATGAATGCATGAAAGGTGATCAGATATTGTGGTTTTAAGTGCCATAGAAGTTGATAGATAGAAAATGCTCAGTGCTTTTTTTGTGATAGTATGCAGGGGTATGGAATACCCGCACCTTTTTTGCTGGCCCCGCTGCCCAACTCGGGGGTGGGGTCAGCAGGGGAAAGGAGCATGCCACTGAAAAACTGGAAGAAGTGGGGTGGTTCAGGAAGAAGAAGGGTGGGAGAGTTATTTTTCAAATTTACTATAAAGATATGAGTATTAGCCCTTTTTTTTTTTTTTTTTTTACAAAACAGCACTGAAAGTGTCTATCTTCATTTTATCTAAACTAAAGATTATTTTAAACAGCAAAGTGTCTAATTCTGAGGAGTGATAAGAACCACAACTCTATTTAACTCCAATGAGAGTCAGAAGTAATCATTACCACTCAGGATCAGGTCCCAAAGTTCAGACACATATTTGCACTTTTCCAAAGTTTGACTGTGTTTATTTGAAGTTTGGTTCCTCTCATCATGGAGATAAGGACCAGAAGCAAAGCTCAGACATGGATACAAACTTAACTGTAATTTGGCTGTGGTTACATGCAGTATTTGACTTCAGACCTCTCTCTCTTGGATCTGGAAATTGGGTTGGCTGCTTCAGAAGGACAGGATTTCTCAAGAAACTTTTAGTCCTGCCTAATTTCACCCAGCCTGAGAATTTTTTGAAAGCACTCTCTCTCCTGATACTTTGGCAATTCTACTCCTGGCCAGGATTTTGAAGTGCAAGGGCATAAGACGTCTGTTAATAAGTTTAGCTAAGTTCCTCAAAAAGTCCTCCAGGCGGCTCACTTCACCTCAACTTTTATGCTGAGATTTGAGTCTGAACCAGCCTACCTGCCTTTAGCTTTGCCTTTTCTCTTTCCTTACAGACAGAAGGCTTCTTAAAGTATGGAACTGCTGGCATGAAGCACATAGTGAAATATCTAGTGTGCCTTTAAATATAACAGAGATATTCTTTGCTTTAGCCCTGCCAAGTGGCTGATTGCTGGCAACTGAAACAAGGGACAGATGGCCATCCAGCTTTATCTGCACCCTATTGAGATGAACAAGTGACAATTTGCAAAATGTTCAATTCTAATTTAAATTGTTTTAACCTCAGGAAGCCCAGGACTCCCCTAGGTTTCTTTTGTGAAGCATAGGCAGATGATGTGCTT
Organism: Pelusios castaneus; assembly: GCA_007922175.1. Lineage (NCBI taxonomy): Eukaryota > Metazoa > Chordata > Testudines > Pelomedusidae > Pelusios > Pelusios castaneus. The sequence goes on along the minus strand of ML685785.1, from coordinate 13,891,462 downwards.
TTCCATGCAAAGTACTCGGTGGTAAAGAACTCAATGTACCCATAAAAGTGCACCCAGCTCATTGTGCCACCAACGCTAAGATACCAAAGCTGCTTGTGAAACAGCTGCACGGGCATTCTGGGTATTGATATGTAAATACATGATACCAAGCTTCCCACATTGCTCCAGAATTGCTCTATCAACTAATTCTACACCAATCACTGCTTTTTAAACTAGAATAATATTTTCTTAGGCCTAATATGAAATCAGAGCATGTATTTTACACTGTAAAGCAGGGTGTTTAAAAAAATATATGAAGATCGAATAGAGAGATACACATGCAAAGGGATTAGACAGAGAAAAACTCGAAAGATTAGCTATATGGGGATATAAAGGTAGGCTATGTATACACTTGCATACTTAACAACATACTTGTCCGTGCACTGCAGCACGCGTACCCCATATCCTCACTGTGTTCATATATTCCAAACTCAGCACAGCACTCTTTGCAAAGGCATATACCCACATTCACATAACCTCTGTGGTACATCACAGAAGTGCCACCATTTCAAGGTGCAGATATTCTGGTAAGTGCCTTGCTGTGTGTTGTGCTACCGTCTGCCATCTTCCACATTTGGTGATGGCACCTTGCAGTCAACTCTGCCTTCTCCTGGCAGACAGCAGGCAGTCAGAATACATTCACACCACCTACTTGAAACCACTGTATCCTGTTTGGAAATTCTTTGTAACCTTTGCTTGAGACCTGTTCCATTTTATCAGATATGTAATGCTTTTGACATGACTCTGTAACTTTTGAGTTATAAGAGGGAGGCATTGGCGACATGGAACAAGTGTATGAAAATGTAGTTATGTTTTAGCTTTCTAGACAAAGGTTAAAGTGATGCAGTATAATACTGAATATAATCACCCCAGGCACATCTGAGAAGGAGACTATTTCTGAACCAGTGGGGGCATGAAAATCCACTGAGGTCCCTAAGACAAAAATGTGCTGAAAGACAGGTTTATAATGGAATGTCCATGGACCACGGCTTCTTGTTCTGGAGAACCAGCAAGGTGTGGTGGGCCCACTGCATCTTGGAAAACTCAGATCAAAACCAGTGTCTTCAAAGTGAGAAAGAAGACTTTCATGGAGTTAACAGCTTACACCACCTCTCCAGCATCAGTCACCTAGAGTTGGGAAACCTTTCCCAGTTCAGAATGGGTGTGTAACCCAGGGTTCCTCAACCCAATAACTATTTATCTCTGTGAGTCAGTATCAGGACATAAGACAAGAGAAATGCAGCACCTTCCATCTGTTATTTGGCTGACATAGAAAAGTAAAAACCAAGTGCTCTTCACTTAAAGTTGTACTTTACTGGTGTCCAGAACTTTTTCATTGGAAAGCTTTTCCTGGCAGTTGCCATGTGTCAGAGGATGCATCCAGCCCCATGTAATTGTATGGTTTAATGAAAAATATGCCATGGAAGGTATTTTTGAATGCCCATTACATACTCTACAGAAGTGGATCCCAACCTGTGGTCCAGGGGCCAAAAGTGGCCCACAGGGACTTTCAAACTTGACCGTGGCTTCGATCCTACTGGCTGCAAAAGGGAACCACTGCCTCAGGACCCAGGTGGAGCATGTTTCCACTGGGCCAAAAGACTGGTGCTGGCTTCTTGCTACAGCCAAAGGGGTTGGAAGATTAGCACTCGCCTGTCCCTGTCTGTAGCAGGTAGTATGGCAAAGTATTCCACCTATCTCCATAGGCGCTGGAGTCCTTGCTGGAGCCAAAGAAAAGGGAGCACTGATCTTCCATCCCTCTGGCTGCAGAAAGAGCCACTGCCTAGGGACCCATATGAGGTGCACAGGGCTAGGGCCATCCTTGGGGGGGGGCGATTGAATCCCAGAGGATTGGAAAAAGGCAAATATAGTACCTCTCTTCAAGAAAGGAAAAAAAGGAGGATCCGGGGAACTACAGACTGGTCAGCCTCACCTCAATCCCTGGGAAAATCATGGAGCAGGTCCTCAAAGAATCCATCCTGAAACACTTGGAGGAAAATAGAGTGATCAGGAACAGTCAACATGGATTCACCAAGGGCAAATCATGCCTGACCAACCTGATTTCCTTCTATGATGAGATGACTGGATTTGTGGATGCGGGAAGAGCCATTGACGTGGTATACCTTGACTTTAGCAAGGCTTTTGATACGGTTTCCCACAGCATTCTCGTCGGCAAGTTAAGGAAGTATGGGTTGGACGAGTGGACCGTAAGGTGGATCGAAAACTGGCTAGATCAACGGGATCAGCGGGTAGGAATCAATGGCTCGATGTCTGGTTGGCAACCGGTAATGAGTGGAGTGCCCCAGAGGTCAGTCTTGGCGCCGGTTCTATTCAACATCTTCATTAATGATCTTGATGATGGAATAGACTGTGTGTTTAGTAAGTTTGCAGATGACACCAAGTTGGGGGGAATGGTAGATACACTGGAGAGCAGGGACAGGATCCAGGGAGACTTGGACAAATTGGAACACTGGGCTGAAAGAAACCTCATGAGGTTCAACAAAGACAAGTGCAAAGTCCTGCACTTAGGACGAAAAAATCCCATGCACTGCTACAGGCTGAGGACCAATCGGCTAAGTAGCAGCGCTGTAGAAAAGGACCTGGGGGTTATGGTGGACAGGAAGATGAATATGAGCCAACAGTGTGCCCTTGTTGCCAAAAAGGCCAATGGCATATTAGGCTGCATCAGTAGGAGTATTGCCAGCAGATCGAGGGATGTGATAATTCCCCTCTATTCGACATTGGTCAGGCTGCATCTGGAATACTGTGTCCAGTTTTGGGCTCCCCACTACAGAAAGGATGTGGACAAATTAGAAAGAGTCCAGCGGAGGGCAAGAAAAATGATTAGGGGGCTGGGGCACATGACTTATGAGGAGAGACTGAAGGAACTAGGCTTATTTAGTCTACAGAAGAGAAGACTGAGGGGAGATTTGATAGCAACCTTCAACTACTTGAAGGGCTGCTCCAAAGAGGATGGAGCTAGGCTGTTCTCGATGGTAACAGAGGACAGAACAAGGAGCAATGGTTTCAAATTACAGCTGGGGAGGTCAAGGTTGGATATTAGGAAAAACTTTCTCACTAGGAGGGCAGTGAAGCATTGAAATGGGTTACCTAGGGAGGTGGTAGAATTTCCATCTTTGGAGATTTTTAAGGCCCGGTTAGACAAAACCCTGGGTGGGGTGATTTAGTGGGAGTGGTCCTGCTTTTTAGCAGGGGGTTGGACTAGATGACCTCGTGAGGTCCCTTCCATGCCTATTATTCTATGATTGCCCTGAACTCTGTGGTTTTGAGGGCCCCGCTATCAGTGGAGCAGCGCGGAGCCCACACACTGCACTGCTGCCCCCCGACCCACTGCACCTTGCAGCCCGCTCACTCCCCTGTTCTGCTGCCTTCAGCTTCCTACTCCCAGCGTGGAGCAGCCGGCCCTCAGGGGTGGAGCAGGAGAGCTGAGTTCAGCTGGGCCAGCCCACCTGCCCCCGCTCCTGCTGCTGCTGGCTGCTGTGCTGGCCCGCGGCTGCACAGGTGGCTGGGCCTGGGGCTGGCCTGGTTCCCACCAGCGGGTGTACTTGTGGTCCTGGCCAGGGCCAGGGCCGGTCCCTGCTGGGCCGGCAGGTGTCCTTGTGGTACCGGCCGGGGCCAATCCTTGTTGGGCTGGCGGGTCGCCTTGGGTTCCCAGTCAGGGCTTTCTTCTGGTCCCTGGGGGAAGCTCCGGTTCCCCAAGGGGTAACTGGGGTCCCTGGGGGCAGAGCGGGCCAGCGTACTATGCTCCCCTCCAGTATGGGGGGGAAGGTGGGGGCCCCACCTAGGCTGATTGACCCTGGGCCCCGCTCCTCCAAGGGACGGCCCTGCACAGCGCATGTGCAGTTTCCCTGCTGCAACCAGGGAGATGGAAGATTTGCAAGGAGGCAGAAACTGGTGGTCCTTCAGAGTTATAAAAATGGTCTCTGTGTTCCTCAAGCCAAAAAAAGGTTGGGAATCACTGCTCTACACGATTGTGATGGTAGCATGTTTCATGCAGCATCATACATGTGTACCTATGTGAAACATGTCGCCATGTATTCCACATAGCTCAGCTGGGAACAGATGAGCAGAGCTGTCTTCCCTGAAGTAGGCTGTGAAGAAGTGCAGAACAAAGATGATGCAAATTAAGCTCCCTGACTCAGGTGGGAAGAAGAATGACATCAGACCACAAAAGTGGGGGAAATGGGGGGGTGAGCAGGAGTTTTAAAAGGGGACACTTTGAAGTGTTAAAGGCCTTTTCTTGTTTGGTGCCCCATCTTGAAATAATTTCCAAGAAATGTGCCTACCCAGATGGCCAGAAGGATTGGGCTGTAAAATCATCATCAGCCAGCTACGTGGGTAAGATTGGAATGGACTAGAACAGTATATTTTAGGTTAGAATATGTCTTAGCTTTTGTTTGATAGTAGTTAACTCCTTATTGTGCTTGAATGTGATTGATTTGCTATATACTCACTTAAAATCATCTTTTAATCAATAAACTAGTGTTTGTGTTATCTAAACCTATGTGGATTTTAGACGGCGTATGAGTGGGTGTAGGCCTAAATGGGAGAAGAAGCTGTTTGCATTTCAGCTTTTTTGTTAAACTGATGGACTGGTGTATGAGCCTGCAGCCATGTGGGAAGGGTCCTGATCCCTGCATGGAAGAAGTTTCCGGTGTGGCATCTGAGAGGCTGGATATGTTTGCTGTGGGACTGTTCCGAGTGGATAGAGAGTGCACTTCTACTTCCTGGGACCGTTTACATGCAGGAGACTGGTGTAGACTGACACAGGAGTTGGGGGTCTACCTAGCAAAGTGGGGCCCAGAAGTGGGTGATTGGGAGACATGACAGTACACCAGAGCAGAATCCGGGAGGGAAATGTCACACCATTTATGAGTCTTAAGCATATACAAAAAGAATAGGCTATGAGAATACCCCAAATTGATAGTTAGTCCACAAATCTGAGGCAGTTTATAGGTGATTTAGTCACAGATTTTGGGATGGCCAGTCCTTCTGTCTCCATTTGGAGATCTTGCCAATATTTCCATGAAATGATTCCTCTTACTCAGACACACTACCTCCCTCTTATACCCCCAGAGTTAGGACAGGTCAATAATGCAAGGGTGTCCAGGGATTATAGTGCAGGGAGAACTTTAGGCACTTTATTGCCCTGAAAGGATGGGGATATGTAGGATATTTCTGTGCTAAACACTTATTTTAGGAGCTGCAACCATCGCTTATGAAGCTGTATCTTGACATTACTGACCCTATAAAACAAAAGTCGCTGCCAAATGGTGATGGAGTATACTTTGAATAGCTGAAAGCCCAGTTGCCAATGCCTTTGGATCCTTCTGGATTCCAGTGTTGCCAACATGGTTTGGGTTATGGTGTGCTGTTGCATACATAATTTATGTGAGGCTAAAGGACTGCATCTACACTGGTAAATTAAGTCGACTTAAGCTTGGCTTAAATCGACTTAATGTGCCCTGAGTCTACACTACACTTTGCTTAAGTCGACTTAAGGAAAATAAAGTCGACTTAATGAAAATTAAGTTGACTTTATTAAACCACCTTTCTACTCGACCTAAGGCTTAATTCGACTTTTTAAAGTCGAATTAAGCCAGTGTAGCCCTGGGGTAGCCCTATGTCGACTTAGGGCTACGCCAGGACTACACCAATGCCCTCCCTGCTGGGGGGGGCACAGGGGGAGCCTGGCATGCCCCCAAAAGGGCAGGGCATGTGGGCACGGTGTGACACTGTCTGGATTTAGGGAAGCATTTATGATATTATTTTCTATGGATATCTCATAAATGTTATAATCCATAGGAACTATGTCATGTTTGGTATCAATAGAAAGGTAGTAATTTGTTGGGAATGATTATATAGTTTATGTCTAGGAATTCTATTTTGATTAAAAGTTAAGAATTTGATGTTATATCCATAATTTAACTTGTGTCATTCTGGACAAATGCCTTAGACGGGAAGGTGTGAACAACCATTGTCTCCTTAATGTTTAGGAATTTTCCAGGTAGAATGGTTCCAGGGAGTATCCTGATGAGCCATTAAGGACATAAAGTATACAACCATTGTGTCCTTAATGGTTCATCAGTTTACTCCGTGGTGACCCTGCCAGCAGGTAGAGGATCTTGGGGAGCAGCTGCCACACACACACACACGCTAGCGAGGTTTGAATTAATAAGTGTTTTTATTGGGGGTGAACAAGGGTAAATGGAATGGGGCAGTGAGGTGTATAGGGGGTACTGGGAGATGGGCCTCTCTATTGAACAGTATAGTGTCACAGTGGTGGAATCGATGTAAACCAGTGTAAATTAATATAAACCAATGTAAATTCTTAATATAAACCAATATAGCTTAATATAAACCAATGGGGTTTTTTACAAGCATAAGCATACAAGGCAACTGGATCAATGAGAGAGTGAGGTTAAGGGAAATGGCCAGGGAGTATGGGCAGGCAGTAGCAGAGGGTTAAGGAAAGAAAACACAGCAGCAGAGGCTGCAGTAGCAGAGGCTGCAGTAAGCCTTGAAGCCCTGCAGGGGGAGACCTGGAGTAGTCAGTCTGCAGGTCCGGTGAGGAGGCACTGAAGACGGGCTGGAGCGTGCTTGGAGCAGAGGAACAGACCAGGGAAGCACACTCAGAAGGTGGGGTGAGTAATCAGTGGCAGAGGAAGAGGGAAGAGTACAGCTGCAAGGGATGCAGCAAGAGGCAGTCTGTAAGAGTGTACCTAGAGGCTGGGTTAAGGAGCAGAGGTGGGGGTGGGGTGAGTAATTAGTGGCAGAGGAAGGGGAGAGAGTACAGCTGCAAGGGATTCAGCAAGAGGCACTGAAGCCCTGCAGGGCGAGGCTCAGAGCAGTCTTCAGGAGCCTGCAAGCTAAACACAGAGGAATCAAAGAAGAAAGGCAGCAAGGGGCTTCAGAGGGAATCTTAACAAAGCTATTACAGGGTGCAATAATAAAACAATTTAACAAAGATAAAACTAAGGAAGAAAAAAACTAACAGCATATTAAAGGTAAAACCTACAATGTTAAAACTTAGCACACTAACTAGCAACAGTATAACAGCAGCAAACTTGCTAAGCAGCAGCAGCAGCTGACTTGCAACAGTGAAATTTAATAACACTTACAATGAAACCCAACACAGCTAGGGCAACCAGTATAATAAAACTTAAACTTAAACTTAGTAACAACTTACAATGAAATTTTAACACAGCTAAGGTAACCAGTACAAGAGAACTTAACACAATTAAGATAACACACTAACAAAACTAAGCAGTGTGAGGCTGGAACAGCTGGGAGCAGAGAGCTCCAGGCAAGGTCCCCAGAGGCAAACAGCTCAGCAGCGGCACGGCTTATGCTGCCACGGTGGAAAGGAACCACAGAACAGGAGGGGGTCTCTGTTACAGACCCCGAGGTAAATTTAGAGAGAGTTTGAGAGGGGGGAATCTTACCAATCCCCAGGAGAGCAGCAAGGACAGAAACTGAGGCAGCAGCAGCATAGATGAGTGCAGAGAGGACTCAGTTCTCGTAGTTCGTGGTTCAGGTGATTCGTTGTTTGTGGGAGGGGGGGTTAAAATGGGGGTATGCTCAATTAAATAGCCGGGAGCGGAGAAAGGTCCCCCAAAGACCCCAGGGTGATCAGGCCAGGAGGCAGTGCAGGAACCTATTCTGGGGTCTGGCCCCAAAATGTCTGGTTTTAAAGGCAAACTTAGGCAGCTTTCCACCAGTAACTCTGATAGGCTCCCTGAATTACAGGGGCGGAGAGAGGGCAGGGAAAGCTGTAGGACAAGTCTGGGCAGAGTCCTGGGCTGCAGGTATGTGACTCATAGTCACAGGTATTGGCGTGTGACTCATGCCCTTTGTGAAAAACGAGCCATATTGGTCTTGCACTCCTGGGCATTGTCCACCCTACGCCGAGCCAGGGCTGGAACAATAGTTAAGGTGCCTTCTCCTTAGGCAGGGCCATGGCACAAAAGAAGCTGTAAGAAAGCCATTCCCATGAGCAGCCTGGGAGGGGTGGCCACACAAACAAGGTAGACAGAAAACTGGCACAGGGGAACATCTGTCAGGGACACCTGGGACCATTCTACCTGGAAAATTCCTAAACCTTAAGGAGATAATGGTTGTTCACACCCTCCTGTCTAAGGCATTTGTCCAGAATGACACAAGTTAAATTATGGATATAACATCAAATTCTTAACTTCTAATCGAAATAGAATTCCTAGACATAAACTATATAATCATTCCCAGCAAATTACTATCTTTCTATTGATACCAAACATGACATGGTTCCTATGGATTATAGCGTTTATGAGATATCCATAGAAAATAATATCATAAATGCTTCCCTAAATCCAGACAGCATCACACACAGGGCTCTGCCCTGCCAGGGTCCCTGTACCCCTTTGCCCCTTTGTATACAGGGGGTGCCCCCTGCCACCGTGGAGCTGCCCAAGGTCCCTCTAGCCCCACAAAGTCGACCTAGAGCATCCAGTGTGGACGCTCTAGGTCGACTTTGTAAGTTCCCCTTTAAGTTGACTTTAATTTTAAGTGTAGACACACTAAGTTGACTTAGTTAAAGTCTACTTAAAAGTGCAAGTGTAGACATAGCCAAGGAAAATAATTCTGCAGTGATTGGGCCTAGAACATATCTGTTTTACAAAGCCTATAAAAGCCACATCCCACCCATCTGCACACATCACCTTGTTCTCAACAGGCCACGGCAATTAGTGATGCTGTATGCCTGTATATTATGGAACATCAAGGAGCCAGAAGGTGTCTTGGGACTGTGCATAGGATGCTACTGTGATGATGCAATGCTGATGGAAGAGCTCAATAGAACATTGTCACATACTTCTCTTTCAAGACATGCCAGTGGGTTTCAGTCCCCTGAAAATAACAATGTACTAACCAAAAACAGACAACTGGGAGGCAAGGGGGTAGTTCTAGTTAGCATCTGTGCAGCTTTGGTTTGTGTCCTGAGGAGAGTTTTATTGCACTTTAAGGACATTTAACAATGCTTTTGTTGTATGTTAATCACTCTGTTTTGGATATCTTTACTGGCTAAGGTTTCATTATCATAAAAAGCAACTGCTATCAGGCCTGACAAACTCATTACATCTAATACATGGCTGTCATAACATACATCTAAAATAATGTTTGGTGGGGCGGGGTATGAAATGAAGGCTTATATCATACTAGTCATTATAAGCACTGTGAGATGCATGTTCAAGTGTGATTCATGAAGTTGTAAGCATGGGCTAAAATATGTTTAAACTATGTAACCAGGCAAGGATGATAAACATATTGTTTTGTAGACAAACAAATGTTGCTTTACCTGTGTGCCTAGATCTCTATGAAAATTAAGCAGGATAAGACAAATGCACTCCCATTGTATTTGAATCTGAGGTAAACAGGAAGAACAAGATAACAGGAGGATGAACAAGCAGCATGGTGTCACCATATCAGAACACAAAGCAAAGGGGAAGAAAGATCTTGTCTGGAGGTACACTTCAAAAGGATATATTTTTAATATTTTCTGGGCTGTAATAAGAAGGAAAAAGAATCTCTTTGTTATCCATCACCGAAAAAGATTTTTTGCATCCAGGGCTCTTGGCCTTGGAAATATTGAGTGGTTGCTTTAAGTGAAAAACTAATCTCCAATAAAGGTTTTAGCCTACTAAAAATTAAGTTCAATCTCCAAGAAGTGAGTAATATTTTGATTTTATCAGTAACCGCACTACTTCTATTATTTTTATTCAGTAGTCACTTGAATCTGTGAATCGCTGTTCTTTGTTAATAAACATTTTCTATTTAGTCTTCTCACTGCTGTGACATTAAGTAGAGTGTGTTTTCTGAGTTGAATCAGTAAGCTGGTGTGTATACTGTCTCTCTGGAGGCAGAAGGCATGTTAATTAGTGAGAGTGTGCAGTGACAAATGCTAGAGTCTATAGGGAATTGCTTCTGGGAAGTTTGAGAATTGGGGTATACCAAATTATAACCTTCATGGCAAAGTAAGGGTTGGAAGAGGCCTTACAAATTTGTCTGGGGAAACTAACAGAATGAGGAACCGGGTGCTATCATGGGCTATGTCTACACTGGCAAGTTAGTTCGAATTAAGGAGGCTTAATTCGAACTAACTAAAGCCATGGCTACACTAGGCTTTAGTTAGCTCGAAATAAGGGCTTCCTTAATTTGAACTAGTAAGTTCGAATAGGGCTTCAGACGTAAGGCTTTAATTCGAATTAACTAGTTTGAATTAGCCAATGTGGCCATATTAATTCAAACTAATTTCTTAGTTTGAACTAACCGGCCATTGAAATGAATGGGGATCGCTAATTCGAACTAAGCAAGTGCCATGAATGGCACTTCCTCAGTTCGAACTAACTTTTTCTAGTTCGAATTAAGCTAATTCGAACTAAAATTAGTTTGAATTAGTTAGTTCAAACTAACTAATTCAAACTAATTTTAGCAAGTGTAGACATAGCCCATGCAGTTTAGCACCATCAAGTCTCTCTCTCTCATTCAGGCAGGAGGGTAACATGGTAACCTATATTTCCAGGTGCCCCAAGAAAACATCTCAACAAGACCACATAAGCCTTGTCAAAGAAATTTGTAAAAAGTTCTGTAAAATTTTGGGAGGGATTTCACACATTCCTTCTCACCCTATTTTCTGTCAGCATTTATCAGGTGCTCTGCATGATTACTTCCATGGTTTCCAGGAGTGTAGTGGGGGGTCAGGGAGGAGGAGGTCATAAAAGCACTCCTCAGTTTCAGATCTTGTCAGTGTTAATTTAAACCTTGTCTATACTAACACTTATGCCAGCCAAACTTTGCTTACTCAGGGGTGTGAAAAAACACCCCTAAGCATAATAAATGTTGATGGCATATGCATGTGTGTCTACAGACCTACTGCTGCTCATTTCACTGGTTTTATTAGGGAAGAAGGGGACAAATTATAAAAGGGTCCAGGTAGAGAAACATTAGTTTCATGACACTTATGCATGTGCAGAGACCCAAACAACCCCTGTCCCGTCCCTCCATCTTTCCTTCTCCTTATGAACAGGAACTGTGCAGAAGCAGAGTGGGAGTGGCTGATGACTTGTGTGCAGGCCCACAAAAGTCTGGGAAGGAAAAGGAAGACATTTGGTTGTCCAAAACAAGCCAGAGGTCCATTCTCCCTGTGACCGTTTCAAATGTTTTGTGACATAAGTTGACCTAAATTGCTAGTGTAGACATACCCAAAGAGAGTTTCATGGTGAACACCTGGTGCAGCGCATCATAGCAGGACTGTGTCCTAGGTTCCCTCCTGTACTCATTGTTGGAGTCCTTCACCCTCCAATATGCAGCCTAGATATTTCATGTGCATCTTGCACTGGGACAAGCTCCAGTGAATGCCAGCATCCTACAGCATCCATAAAATCTTCCAGTTGATGAACGTTTCTTCCACACTGGGCAAAGGGTACTCAGACCAACCATGGACCAGCACCTGTGTATGATTCAGAGACTAGATATCTGCTCTTAGACCAAGATTCATGATCAGGTGAGCTGATCAATAGATTACTGTAGAAAAAATGTTCTGAAGTGCTTAGCACAGGTTACTGCTACCACTGGTAAGGTCATGGTGGTAGCAGAGAGAGGTTATACTTTTGGATAATGGTCAAGTAGCAAGGGAGTCAATGCTCTGTGGGAATGGCCCTACAAGACTATTGATACCCATGCCTCAGTTCTCCATCCACACCTCACTGTAGATGGGGCGGTCTTAATGATTTGGGGCCATAGGCAAAAATTCTTGACTTTTGCCCCCTGACCTCATCCCCATACCAGCTCCCCCCTCAGTCCTCACTGCCACTACCACACATCCCCCTGGGCCTCACCACCTGCCCCACCACCGCCTTGCCCCCTGCCCTACACACCTCCCCAAGCCCTTACTTCCTCCCGCCCCCCTTCCCCTTCCACCTCAACTAGTTGGCTGGAGCTTCTCCCTGGTGCGGCTGCTCCCGCCAGGGCCCAAGTGTGAGTATGTGTTGGACGGGCAGCTGGGAGATTTTCAGCAGCCCCTGCCCGGCCTCCACTCCCAGAATCCTCCCTGACCCCGTGGATGAGGCAGTGCGGGGCCCTGGGCAAGTGCCCAGGCTGCCCCATAGTTAAGACTGTTTATGACTGTAGAGTGGGTACCAGGACATGCTACAGCAGACACATGTACATATTCATATTACTCATGTCTCTTAGCTTTCATATGCAAAGCTGGCCCTCAAGAATGTGCTTCAACATTTCAGATGTGGACAATCTGGGGGAGAGGGAGGAGTTACAGCACAACACCATAAATGAAACCTTGTATGGTCACAAGTGTAGCTGGCCCCTGAATAATAAGGAAGTTTTCGCAGCAAAATTCAAAATACTCGTGCAGATAGCTAGCTGGATTCACACAAGCATATTACTGTAATATTGTCCCAGTTAGGGAAAATCTAGAAACTAGTGAGTGGAGGAAGAAGAAACTGCTTATCAAGGACATCAGACTTATCCCTCTAATCTTATTACGGTAAGCCCCCTGAGATCTATAATTTAACTTTGTGGACGAAAGAGCCTTGTTGCGAAGAGAGGCATCACCAAAATGCTCACATAATATAAACATATTCATTGGGTGAAATCCTGGGCCCATTGAAGCCAATGACATAATTTGATTTATATGCAGTCAGGATTTCACCCCATAGATGGACCATGATAGGAAAAAAGCTTGGGAAGGGTTTCAGTATTCTAATGTAGTACAGAAGGCTTAGTGCTGGCTGTTTGCATGTAAGCTTTTAGGACATGCTCATAACTCCTCCGAGTTTCATAGCGAAACCGAACTCTGAGATCTGACCAGAGACCAAAAGATTTGGCCATGCCTTTTGAGTGTAAAGAGACCTTTCCTTCTCACTTTGCCAGCCAGAATTTATTAGAAGTCTTTTCCCATGGATAGTGATAGCTTACAGTCTTTTACTGAGCAATAATTTTTCTTATAATTCTTTTTTTTGAAAAAAATCACTCCAAAATGTTTTACCTTGTAGAAAAAATACATTCTACTGGAGCAAAGAAAATAAAATAAGACTCTCCTTTGAGATAGCAGAAAGAATCATATGACTTGTTAAAAAAAATGGTGCTTGAGTGCAAGGCTTTCAATCTTGATTGTTATGAATGAAAGTTCACCATGAGAGACAAGACAGTATTCATTCAATAAGAACCAATGATTAGATGAAAGTCACAAAGAAACAAGGAAACTGTGGAGGACTGGGGAGCAGGAAGGTTGAACATGGATAAGGACTAATCCTATGTTCTGGCTCTGATCTGACAATGTACTTACACATATGTTTGACTTAAAGGCACATAAGTAGTCTCACAGATGAGATCAATCTTATCAAGAAGGGATTTTATCCCCCATCTCAGGAAAGTAGTAAAAGCCCTGTTGTATGAGTTCTAAGGGAAACAGTGAAAATTCAATGATCAGGTAATTTAAAACTTGATTTAAGAAAGCATTGGGGAACAATCTGGAGTTAGGCCTTGTACACACGATCACTTTATCGCGCATTAGCAATCATTACCACGCGATACCAACAACAGTGTACACGTGTGCAATAGGGCTGTTGCATGTTAACTGCCTTGTTGTAGCGCAATACAAAAACCAACTCGACGAGGGTGGTAGCAGTTAATGCGGAACAGCTGTTGCGCCTTTCGACTCATGTGTACGCTTACCGCGCAATGATTGGCCTCCGGAAGTGTCCCAGCATTCCAAAGTTGTCCTCTCTGGTCTTCCCCCCACCCGCTCTGTGGCCATGACGAAACAGTCCCCGCCCTGATCAGATTCCCAGGATTTTCGAATTTCTCATCTGTTTCACTTCCTGTTCTCTTCCTCGTGGAGTGCAGCTCCGATCATCAGTATCAATGGCGGCCTGTCGTGGAAGACGTGCACCCCTTTGGAGCACGGCAGAGGTGCTGGACCTGATCAGCATCTGGGGAGAGTCCGCTGTGCAGGTGCAGCTATGCGGCAGCAGGTGAAATTATGATACATTTGGCATAATTTCTCGGGCCATGTCAGAGAGAGGTTATGATAGAGACACTGTGCAGTGCAGATCAAAGGTGAAGTAGCTAAGAATAACCTATCACCGAGCGAAGGAGACTGTAGTGAGGGAGTATGGCCCCCCTCGGAGATGGACAGCCCGGGCCC
>ML685785.1:13863589-13877195 GCA_007922175.1 Pelusios castaneus | reverse complement strand
TTTGTTTGCCTGCCTGCCCCGCCCGAGGGGCCGGAGACAGTTTGTTTACCTGCCTGCCCCGCCCGAGGGGCCAGAGACAGTTTGTTTACCTGCCTGCCCCGCCCGAGGGGCCAGAGACAGTTTGTTTGCCTGCCTGCCCCGCCCGAGGGGCCAGAGACAGTTTATTCACCTGCCTGCCCGGCCTGAGGGCCAGAGACAGTTTGGTTTTCCTTCCAGGGACGGAGGGACGAGTCAGGCCCAGCCAAGGAGGGCTGGCCACCTGACTACAGAGACAAACCGCCGTTCTGGATCAGTGCCTGCTACATGCAGGTACTATTAGGAGATAGAAGCCATCCTCAGTGGGGACCCCATAACCACTGCAAAGAGTCCCGTGGACACATTGGCCCCCCCTCATCCAGTGAATGCCAGAGCTGAGCAGGATGAGGACGTGATCGATGAGGAGGAGGAGCTGGAAGATGACCTGGAGGAAATCGCAACAGCGTGTACCCAGGAGCTCTTCTGCACCCCCGCTGAGACGTCACCCAAGACATGAATTGCAGCGTGTCCTCTGAGGCAGCAGAGGGGGGTTCCTGTAAGTTTCTCTTTCATGCAGCTATGGCTCCTGCTAAAATATCATTGTCCGGGGCGGGGGTGCTTGCTGTCTCGGTCCCCACTGTGCACGCTCTTTACTCTGCATTCATTAGAAGTGCATCAACACAAGCAGAGATTGTCAAAAAATCATCGGTATTTAGGTCACTAAAGGTTTCCTCGATGTACCTCCAGAGCCTACTACTCAGGTTAGATGGGAGAGCGTTTGTGTCTATGCTCCCAAAGACGGATACTCTGCCTCGCCCGCTGCAAAGCACAGCCCTGGGAACCATGGCAGCACACAGTGCAGCAGCATAAGATCCTGGTTTGCAACCGGTGGCATGTAGGATATGTATTCTAGCTGGCAGGGGCACCCTGAGAAGAGAGATATCGGGTTCCATCTGTGTGCCCTGTGCAGAATGTTAGCCCCCAGTAAGGTTTCTATTAGGACGTACCTTGTCCGCTTCAGCAAACCATAGGATATTGACTGCCCTGTACCTTTCAGTGGAATGTGCTACTGGAAGGTTACATTGGTTATCTAGGCTATGTGTTAACAATAGCTTTATTTTAATTTTTTTAATAGATTCGACCTTCACAAGGCCGGTGTCTACCCCAGCTGATCTCATGAGAAACATTCGGCGGCATACTCGAAGAAATAGGGAGGATATGTTTCAGGACCTGCTGAAAACAGCACAGGAATCCGCGAGGGAGAATTGAGCCTGGAGAGAGGAATCCCAACAGAGGAGGCAGAAACACAGGGACAAACTGATAAGCGTCATGAAGGAGCAAACAGAACTGCTCAAGAGCATGATTGCTTTGCAGACCCAGGCAATTAATGTATGGGCTCCACTCCATACAGTTCAGCCTTGTCTGCCTCTCACACCCCGTAGTCCTTCAAAGAATTTCTGTGAAGGCCACCCGGCCCCTGGTACACTACAACATCCAGTCCCCCCCAGAGCTACTTTTTAGAGATCCGCAGCTACACCCACCTGTAACCCCCCCCCCACACACACTTTTAGGTTTTAATAAAAACAGTGACAAATAATTTGAAGAGTGGCTTTATTTGTACACATTGAAAATCTCATAAGGTGCACCTGATGCGTCCTGGAAGTTAACTAGGGGAGGGCATCATTGAAATGGTCCCTGAGTGCCTCCCTTATGCGAGCAGCTTCTCCTTGGGCCACCCTAATACTCCTAGTGGCTGGCTGTTCGTATGCTTCCTCGAGGCGCTGTGCCTCCATAGCCCACCCCGGGGAAAACTTTTCTCCCCTACTTTCACAAATGTTATGAAGGACACAGCACGACGCAATCTCAGCAGGGATGTTGTCCTCCGCCAAGTCCAGCCTCCCATACAAACAGCGCCAGCGCCCTTTTAAACGGCTGAAGGCACGCTCCACAGTCATTCTGCAGCGGCTCAATCTGTAATTGAACCACTCCTTGCTGCGATCTAGGTTCCCGGTGTATGGCTTCATGAGTCATGGCATCAGTGGGTATGCTGTGTCTCCGAGGATGACTATGGGCATCTGCACATCCCCCACTGTAATTTTTTGATCAGGGAAGAAGGTACCCCCTTGCAGCTTCCAGTACAGACCAGTGTTCCTGAAAATGTGGGCATCATGCACCTTTCCTGACCACCCAGCATTGATGTCCGTAAAACACCCCTTGTGATCCACGAGTGCTTGCAGCACCATGGAGAAGTAGCCCTTCCTGCTGATGTACTTGGTCGCGAGATGGTCTGGAGCCAAAATAGGGATGTGTGTGCTGTCTATGGCTCCCCCGCAGTTAGGGAATCCCATGGCAGCAAAGCCGTCCACAATCTCACGAACATTGCCCAACGTCAACGTCCTCCATAGCAGAACACGATTGATGGCTCGGCAGACTTGTGAGAGGGCTAATCCGACAGTGGACCTCCCGACTCCAAACTGGTTTCCAACTGACCGGTAGCAGTCAGGAGTCGCCATCTTCCAGACAGCAATTGCAACACGCTTCTCCACGGTTAGGGCTGACCTCATGTTGGTGTCTTTACGTCGCAGGGCAGGGGCCAACTCTGAACACAGTTCCAGAAAGGTTGCTTTCCACATTTGAAAGTTCTGTACCCACTGCTCATCATCCCACAGCTGCATAACAATGCGATCCCACCACTCAGTGCTTGTCTCTCGCGACAGAAACGGCATTGCACCGTGTGCAGATGATTGGTGAAGGAGCTGAGCAACCGGTGCTGTTGCTCTGCATGGCATCGATCAGCCCCTGCTCCTCAGCGTCCTCGTCTGACTCGGAGTTCATTGCGTACTGAGCAACCAGCCGAGATGTATTTAGAATGCTGAAGGTGACAGTGGAGATCAGAGCAGGATCCATGTTGTCGCTGTTGTGATTGCTCGCAAGAGGTGCGGTGCTTCACTGCACTGTTGAAAATAGGCGCGAGTTGCTATTTGTAACGAGGAAGACGCAAGTGGAACACAGTGCACCATGGGAAACTGAGAGTTTACCCATGGCGCTTTGCGTTCCTTTCCTTCATCCCATGATTCCAAGAGCTGATTGAGGGAAAATTGAACTGTGGGAGAGGTGCCCAGAATTCATTGCGCTACACCGCGATATTGCAAAGAATTCTGTTGCGTTGCAAGGAGCGACGTGTGTATGCACTAACCTGCAATAAAGGTCATGTGTTTTTTATAGTGCGATTGCCATGTTGCACTTTAATCTGATCATGTATACATAGCCTTAGAAGAGGGACAGATTGCCTGAGTTAATGTCTTCCATGTATCTAACAGCTATTATATTTTTGTCTTTTCTTAAAAATGAGATTTCAGATCAGATGTCAGTGCAACTCTTAAGCTTCACTCAAAACTTCCTTGCTTCACTTGAAGTTTACAGCAGCTCTGTGCTTTACAAAGATACTTGTTAATTATTGCTTCATTTGTCTTGTTTCCTCTTCATTTATATATAGGTATCTGAAGTTCTTGGCTATGTCTACACGGGCAAGTTAGTTCGAATTAAGGAAGCTTAATTCGAACTAACTAAAGCAATGGCTACACTAGGCTTTAATTAGTTCGAATTAAGGAAGCCCTTAATAAAGGGCTTCCTTAAATCGAACTAATAAATTTGAACATGCTATTCGAACTAAGGGTTAATTCGAACTAGTTAGTTCGCATTAACCAATGTGGCCATGTTAGTTCGAACTAATTGCTTAGTTCGAACTAACCAGCCCATTGAACTCAATGCAATTCGCTAATTCGAACTAAGGAATGGCACTTGCTTAGTTCGAACTAAATTTTTCTAGTTTGAATTAAGTTAATTCGAACTAACTTAAATTAGTTTGTTTGAATTAACTAATTCGAACTAACTTTAGTAAGTGTAGACATAGCTCTCGTTATTTCACACCTGGGGAGTTAGGCACTCTCTAGCTCAGGCTGTCTCTCACTGTAGTGCACTTACATGTGGGCTAACCTGCTTCTTTATTAGAAGGAACTGGTTGTTAATCTTTTAGAGGCATGTACATTGCAAGGTATGAGCATTAGCTCTTTTCTTGTTACAGCATGAAATATAATGTCTTCATATTACTTCAGAAAAAAAGTATTTGGATGTAATTTTTTTTTGGTTTTGGTGACTATCTTATTTTGTGGATTGTGATAACCTCCATTTTTAGCACACCTCACAAGACATAACAATGGCAATGTTACTGAATAATTACTGTCAGAACTTCGGAGATGAGTAAAATGGAATATGTAAAACAGATGTTTCCAGACAAATGAAAATTAAGGCCAGATAGATAATTAAGATGTGAAATTAAGATTTAATCAAGAATTTCCTCTGCAGTGATATCACCATAGTTAGGATAAAATAACCGGAGATCAATCTTCATAGTTCAGAGCAAAAATGATCATCGGCTTGAATCAGAAAAATAATTCCCAGCCTGGACACAATATTGCATACTTGACTATCAGGGGTGGTGGTGGTCCAGGAGTATCAGGGCAGAAGGCCACAGGTTGTGTTTGGACACAAATCTCCCTTCTAGCCCCTCAGCTGCCCCAATCCTTCCTCTGGCATCAGGACCATATGGTGTGGAGGGGGCTGGAGGGTTCTGGGTGGTAGGATCTGGACTATGCCAGACACCCTCCCTGAACTCTGGTTCTAATCCCAGTCCTTAGGAATTCAGTGGCTCACACCTGTTCAGCAGGGAGCTCCAGCTGCCATAGAATCAAAGAAGCTGGAAGGGTTCTCAACATGTCATCAAGTCCAGTTCCCTGCACTCGTGGCAGGTCCAAGTACTTCCATTAAACCATCCCTGACAGGTGACTGTCCAACCTGCTCTTAAAAACCTCCACTGTAGGAGATTCCACAACCTGCCAAGACAACTTATTCCAGTGTTTAGTTACCCTTACATTAGGAATTTTTTTCCTAATGTCTAGGCTGAATCTTCCTTGCTGTAATTTAAGCCTGTTGCTTCTAGTCCTACCATCTGTGATAAAGGAGAACAATGTTTCTCCTTCTTCCTCATAACAACCTGTTAGGTAATTGAAAACTGTTTTTATATCCCCACTCAGTCTCCTTTTTTCTAGACTAAACAAACCCAGCTCTTCAATCTTCCTTCATAGGTCAAATGTTCCAGACCTCTAATCATTTTTGTTGCCCTTCTCTGGACTTTCTCCAGTTTCTCCACATCCTTTTTGAAATGAGGCACCCAAAACTGGACACAGTACTCAAGTTGAGGCCTAATCAGTGCAGAGTAGAGTGGAAGAATCTCTTCTCATGTCTTACTCACAATACTCCTGTTAATACACCCCAGAATGGTGTTTGCTTTTTTTGCAACAGTATTACACTGCTGACTCATATTCAGCTTGTGGTCCACTATGACACCCAGATCCTCTGCAGTACTCCTTCCTAGGTAGTCATTGCTCGTTTTGTACATGTGCAGTGGGTTGTTCAACCCTAAGTGGAATACTTGGCACTTATCTTTATTGAATTTCATTTTATTTATCTCAGACCATTTCACCAGTTTGTCCAAATCATTTTGAATTGTGATCCTATCCTTCAAAGCACTCGCAACCCCTCCCAGGTTGGTATCATCTGCAAACTTTATAAGTTTGCTCTCAATGCCATCATCTAAATCATTCAACCCAGTGCCATGGTGGTGCTCAAAATCTGCCTGTGCCTGCATTGCTTTGTAGTGTCCCCCTGCCAAGATTCTGCCAGGACTCCAGTCTGGGACTTCCCCTACACATCCCTTGGGAGTCTGCTGCTGGAGCTCAGGGTGCCCAGTTTTCTAGCCTCCTCATACTCCAGCCTTAGTCTAGCTGGGCTCCCTCCATGTTATCTGCTGCCTGGCAGTCTGTGGTCAGAGGGAGCCTGGCTGGGTACTGCAGCCATACACACACCATCATTGAGGGAGGCACAAATTAATGCAGATAAGAGGAGGGGAGGCACTTTAGACAGAGTGGCCCCAGCCCCCCAGGTGAGCAGCATGAGTTGAAAACACTGTGTGCTAACACCCAGTCTAAGCCATGACCCTTAAACTACTTTTTGGTGTGTGTTACAGTGGGGGGAAGCAGAGCTTGAGAGTTGGTTCTCTGCTCCTCTCCCTGAGACTGTTAGAGGCTCTACTAGAGGCCCCAGATCCCAGTGCATGGGGTCA
Source organism: Pelusios castaneus (assembly GCA_007922175.1). Taxonomy (NCBI): domain Eukaryota; kingdom Metazoa; phylum Chordata; order Testudines; family Pelomedusidae; genus Pelusios; species Pelusios castaneus. The sequence continues at coordinate 13,870,999 of ML685785.1, read as the reverse complement.
GAATGACTCAGCTCTGCCCTGCTGGAGCAAAGAGGTGTCACCTAGGAAATCAACTCTTCACAACTGATTGATATAACCTGTTTAAAGCAAACAGCTAATCAGTGGCCAGGCAGGTAAGGCAAGACAAATTGCAGCCACAGTCCATGGGTGAAATAGCTGATCAGCAGACTCTGCTAACAGCTTATCACCTCAACAATCCCAGTGGCTGCTGAATATCCACTATGTTTTTCCTGTGGGTGTTGAGGCTCCCTGGGAATCTTGAAAGTTGGTGCCTATGCTATTAACTATTATAATTCTGAATATTCATGTAATACATTTAAACACCATGTAAAACCTTTGTTGAATCTTATAAATTGATGATATTCCGTGGCTCCGAGTCTCGTAGTTTAATATTGTAGTCAGTAGCTAGACTGATGTATAGTTGCTCTAAATGGAAAATCAGGCCCCTTTTCGATCAGTTTCAAAATGGAGAGTGGTGAAAAATGGATTTCCCCATGGATCTGTACAGGAACGTATGCTCTTCAAAATATTACTTAATGATCCAGAAAAGGGGGTGAAAAGTGAAGTGGTAAATTTTGCAGATGATACAAAATTATTCAAGGTGAATAGTTCTCAGAAAACTTCCGCTCAATATGCATCATCATCAAAAACGCTAATGGTAAGTTAGGGCTATTATAAAAGGGATAGAAAATATTATGCCACTGTATAAAATCCTGATATACCCACATATTGAATACTGTGTTCAATGCTGATTGCCCTATCTCAAAAAGAATATAACAGAACTGAAAAAGGTTCAGAGAAAGGTAACAAAGATGATCAAGTGTATGGAATGTCTTACATATGTGAAGATACTAAAAAAAAATAGTGCTGTTCATCTTAGCAAAGAGACTATAAAGGGGAACATGACAGAGGTCTATAGGTCTATAAAGTCATGAGTGGTATGAAAAAAGTGAAGGTTTTATTTATGCCTTCACACATTAGAAAAAACAAGGGTCACCTTATAAAATTAGAGGCAGCAAGTTTAATACAAATTAGAAGAAGTACTTTTTCACTCAATGCACATTAACCTCTGGAACCCCTTGCCATGGGATTTTGTGACCAAAAATATATCTGATTTCAAAAAAGAACTGGATAAGTTCATGGAGGGTTGATATATCAGTGGAAGACAAAATGGTCAGAGATACAACTCCATATTTAGAGGAACCTTAAAATGCTGATTTCCAGAAGCCCAAGTGGAAGATAGGCATGCAGCACACCATAATTATCCTGCTCTATACATTCCCCCTGAAGCTCTGATGGCTCACTTCTGAAGACAAACAACAGAGTCCTGTGGCACTTTTAAAGACCAATAGATTTTTTTAATAAATATAATAATAATATAAATAATAAATACATGATCTAAAAGTGCCACAGGACTCTGTTGTTTTTCAGCAATAGACTAACACGGCTACCCCTTTGGAACTTGACTGTTGAAGACAGGATATTGGGTCTGCCCCAGTATAGCAGTTCTTATGTTTTTACGTCCCTTTGGGACCTAAGAGTTTGATCCATCTGTACTCAAAGCTCCTGTTGAAGTTAGTGAGGGACATCTAACGTGGTACCCCATCTTTGAGGGTCTGGGCCAAGATTTTTTTAAAGCTTTTATATGCTTAAGGATGACAACTGAGACCTAGTAGAGTTTTGAAATCTACCACTAGACACCTATCTTCGTTTTAAAGTGCCTAAATACTTTTAAAAACATGGCCAAAAGCCATTCATAGAATCTTAGGGTTGGAAGGGACTCATGAGGTCATCTAGTCCAATCCCCTCTAAAAGCAGGACCACTCCTCCTGACTAAATCATCTTAGCCAGGGTTTTGTCTAACCAGGCCTTAAATGTTTCCAAAGATGGAGATCCCACCGCCTCCCTAGGTAACCCATTCCAATGCCTCACCACCCTCCTAGTGAGAAAGTTTTTCCTAATATCCAACCTCCACCTCCCCCGCTGCAATCTGAAATCATTGCTCCTTGTTCTGTCCTCTGTTATTACTGAGAACAGCCTAGATCCCTCCTCTTTGAAGCATCCCTTCAAGCAGTTGAAGGTTGCTATCAAATCCCACCTCAATCTTCTCTTCTGCAGACTAAATAAGCCTAGTTCCTTCAATCTCTCCTCATAAGTCATGTGCCCCAGCCCCCAATCATTTTCACTGCCCTCCGCTGGACTTTTTCTAATTTGTCAACATCCTTTCTATAGTGGAGAGCCCAAAACTGGACACAGTATTCCAGATGCGACCTCACCAGTGCCGAATAGAAGGGAATAATCACATCACTCAATCTGCTGCCAACACTCCTACTGATGCAGCCCAATATGCCATTGGCCTTTTTGGCACAAGAGCACACTGTTGACTCATATCCAGCTTCCCGTCCACCATAACCCCCAGGTCCTTTCATACAGTGCTGCTACTTAGATGATAGGTCCCCAGCCTGTCGCAGTACATGGGATTTTTCCATCCTAAGTACAGGCCTTTCCACTTCTCCCTATTGAACCTCAAGAGATTTCTTTTGGCCCAATGCTCCAATTTGTCTAGGTCTCCCTGAATCCTATCCCTGCCCTCCATAGTGTCTACCATTTCCCCCAGCTTGGTGTCATCCATGAATTTACTGAGTGTGCAATCTATCCCATCATCCAGATCATTAATGGAAATGTTGAACAGAACTGGCCCCAGGACTGACCCCCTGGGTCACTTCACTCTTTACCGGTTGCCAACTAGACATTGAGCCATTGATTCCTACCCACTGAGCCTGATGATCTAGCCAGTTTTCTATCCACCTTACGGTCCATTCATCCTACCCATATTTCCTTAACTTGCCAAAAAGAATGTTGTGGGAAACCATATCAAAATCTTCGCTAAAGTCGACATATATCACGTCGACAGCTATTCCCGCATCCACAAATCCAGTCATCTCATCATAGAAAGCAATCAGTTTAGTCAGGCATGATTTGCCTTTGGTGAATCCATGCTCACTGTTCCTGATCACTCTATTTTCCGCCAAGTGTTTCAGGATGGATTCTTTGAGGACCTGCTCCATGATTTTTCCAGGGATTGAAGTAAGGCTGATTGGTCTATAGTTCCCTGTATCCTCCTGTTTCCCTTTCTTGAAGATAGGTACTTTATTTGCCTTTTTCCAATTATCTGGGACCTTCCCCGTTTGCCACGAGTTTTCAAAGATAATGGCCAGCGGCTCTGCAATCACATCAGTCAACCCCCTCAGGCTATGTACACACGACAAACTTATCCCGCAATAAGCTGTTGCAGGACAAGAAAAGTGCTATAAATATAGTGCTTTTGTGTGTGCATACATGCTTCTTGTATCACAAAGGAGCATTCACCCGTGTGACCGCTCCTTTGCATACAAGGAGCAGTGCATGGTGGGCACCTGCCCCACCATGCACTGCCCACAGTCAGCCTTTTGGCTGGCACTGGGCTGCCCCAGTGGTTCACTGGGCTAGGGGGCTGGCTGCAACCCTCGCTGACTCCCGAAGCCCCGGGGCTGAGCGAAGGGGTGGCGCATAGCCCCTGCCACCACCCAAACCCCTGCAGCTGGAGTAGGGGGCTGGCCCGAACCGGCGAGGGCAGCTGGTTCAGGCCAGCCCCCTAGCTCAGCCCCGGGGCTTCCAGTGGCAGCTCCAATAATAGTCAATTTCACTGTTCTGTTAGAGCAGTGGTGTCAATTTCCCTGCTCAGCTAGAGCAGTGAAATTGACATATTTGACAGCTCCAATGTCACGGAGTGGCCTGAATTGGCACTCTGGGACATTTCCGGAGGCTGTCTAATGCAGAAAATCCATCCACAGAGCACTACCGCAGAACAGCTGTTCCACGGCAAGCCTAACCACTCTCGACCTGAGTGGTTTAACTGTTGCGGGGCAAGAGGGTGTTGCCCCGCAACAAGGAAAATGCTCGTGTGGATGCTCCAAGCTTTATTGCGCAGTAAGGAGCCTTATCACGCAATAAAGTGATCGTGTGTACATGGCCTCAGATGCAGTTCATCTGGCCCCATAGACTTGGGCACATCCAGGTTCTCTAAGTAGTCCCTAACCTGACCTTCCATCATCGAGGGCCCCTCTCCTTCTCTCCATTCTGCATTACCCAGTGTAGTAGCCTGGGAGCTGATCCTCCCTGTGAAGACTGAGGTAAAAATAGCATTGAGGACGTCCGCCTTTTCTGCATCATCCACCCCCATTCAATAAGGGACCTACACCATCCTTGATCCTCTTCTTAGTGACAGACTTGTAGAACCCCGTCCTGTTATCCTTCACATCCCTTGCTCACTGGAACTCCAATTGTCCTTTGGCCTTTCTGATTTTATCCCTGCAGGCTTGAACAATATCTTTATATGCCTCCCTAGTTATCTGTCTAAGCTTCCACTTCTTGTAACTTCCCTTTTATGTTTCAGCTCATCGCAGAGTTCTCTGCTAAGCCACCGTGGGCGCCTTCTACATTTGCTGTTCTTTCTGCATATCGGAATGGTATCTTCCTGTGCCCTTAGTAAGCTTTCTTTAAAATACAGCCAGCTCTCCTGGATGCCTTTCTCCTTCAGATTAGCCTCCCAAGGGACCCTGCCCATCAGTTCCCTGAGGAAGCCAAAATCCATTGATGGACTCACTCATAAATGACATGCAGATTTAATTTATGATTTCCAGGACACTAGTTCATGCCAAGAGTTTCAGTTTTCATACATTACTAATGCAAGTCATTAAATTATTATTGCCTCTAAACAATGGATACATCATGTCTAGTGATGCCTTCAAGTCACTTCACTGTAATTAACAGGTGTAAATTGTTGTTTGTTGGTATAACCCACCCACTGTTTAGTGTTTTGCTGGGTACCGACTGCTTCCCTGCTGTATTATGGCTTCCAATTAGTCAGTCTCACCTTAATGCAGTATCTTAAATACATTAATTTTGCACATGTGTTTATTTTACAACTAGTAAGGAAAATAACAGTGAATGTCTCCAACCATTATGTATTTCTTATGTATTTCTAAGAACCTTGTAATACTTACTGAGCACATTTCTTTTTTCTGCGGGGTCTGTGTGAGTTAATGGGATCCACTATATTAACTTAAATGAGCTTAAATAAACAATCCAACTACTTAACCGTAAGATCAAAGGATGTTCTGAGATTTTGATAATCATAAATCTGCCCTTACTAGGTTCTTTACCTGGAATTCTAACAAGAAACTATACAGAGACCAAGAAACATCTATAGATTTCTGTATAGATTCAGTCCTGATTTTTTTAAGCAATTGATTTTAAAATGCCCATAAATCTTTATGATATTTCCAGTTAGGATTTGAAAAGACAAAATAGAAGCTTAAGAGCTTTAGGAATTCAAATATACATGCATATTGGAGCACAGCTGGGAAAGTAATAGTTCTGTATCCTTTGGCTGGATGAGGTTTTCAGGTTTTGGGTTTTGTTTTGTTTTGTCCTATTCTAATTTTAGAAATAATTTTTCATCCAAGTATCTTGGGCACATTATAAAGATTCATTAACTAAGCCTCACAGCACCATTGTGAACTAAAAGTATGATTATATTGTTTCTACAATCTAAAGGTAGATGAATTGATAACATTGAAGTTTCATTACTTTCCTCAGGCCATAGCAAATCAGGGCAGAGCTAAGAATAGAATCCAAGAGTCCTTATACCTACTCCCCCAGCTTTAACTACTATACCATACTTCTTCATAATTGCTAATCCAAAGAAATAGTCTAAAAAAAGGCAGAGAGAAGGGAAGGGGTTGGTGGGGATCTCAGGGTATTTTTGTTTCCTGGGTTTTTTTTTTTTTTTTTTTAAATTTAAAAACATCATGAACTTGTTGAAAACAAAACAACAACAACAACAAAAGAATTTTACTAATTCACACAACCAGTACTAACAAGCTAAATGCATCACATACTGACAGTAAACATAATCTCCCTATGTAAGGTATTTAGATGGCCTCCATTACCCTAGTATCTGAGCACATCACAATCTTTAACATATTTTGTAGAAGTAAAGCTAGAGCAACATAAGAATACCTAGTCTGATATCCTATATAGCACAGGCCTTAGCATTTCATCCAGATATTTCCCAAGTTCTCTTAACTTTAAGAAAAATTTAGATGTAAATAATAAGGCAGCTGGCCAAATAATCATCCTAACATTTTCAATCTGTCACTGGATGCTGGTAAGTATTCTTGCTGCTTATAAAATATGGTATGAAAAGAACACATACAATTAAATGTTGTTCTTTTTTCCTTCATGATGATCTAAGACACTGGTAATTTAGTGAGGCTGACAGTTGATGATTTCGCCAGTGTAGATGCAGACAAGAGAGTAGCTGCTTCTCACTGAATCTGTGACACAAAACGTGGCATTATCTATTGTTTTCTGGAGTTAAGAAACAGGCCAATATTGAATTCTGCTAATCCAGTGGGATGTATATGTTTCTTTTTCCTTTGAGCACACAGGAGAAAGTCTGGGCCAGAATACAGAGGTTAAATTATTCAGTCATTCTCCAAGAAATTAAATATTTAAGCACATTAAGCGCATCATCCTAGCTCATATATTAAGTATTTTGTTTCAGATGCTATTGTTTACAAGACAGAGAAGATAGAGCAAACCTCTTTACAACAACAGAAGAAAGAACAGCTCTAAGTTAGTACTATCTCTAGGTTCCTCTTTCTAGAGAGAAAAGGGGTATTTATGGCACACTATCTCCTTTCTCCTAATGCAGTACCAATTATCGTAGACATTGTGCAGTTTAGTTATAAATTAGCCAGAAGACCATAACCCAGATGAAGCACTTAAAGCTTCTTAACAAGGCAGAGTTAAAATGTTGATTTGAATGAGGCCAAAGATATTCAATCAGGGAGCTGAAATCCTCTTAAGAGAATATTCTGCCTGCCCACAAAGAGGCTTTTTTTTCTTTGCTTTGTTTAGTCAGATTAAAGTGTAAATGTACTATTGGATTGTTTAAACATTTAAGTGTATAGAATTTTGTTAAGAAATGCGCATGATAGTCCTTTCTTTTTTATAATGCTACAATTCAGGGTCAATGGTCAGTTTTACTCATTAGTTTGTTCCTTGCAATCTTCAATAGAAGTCCACAGTATTATGTGTCCTAGTTTTGCTGGTAATTATTTCACCTTTCTCAGTTTAATAGTTATTGGTTCAAAAGTTACAAAAGATATTGGCTCAACAATTCCACTCCAGCATATACATAGTTGCATGAAGAAGGTCAATGTGTTATTTGCTAATACACCCACATGAGCTCAGTAGCAACAAATTGTTTTGATATTCTTTCTTGCATGCATTTAGTAAATCTGGTATTTTCTTTCTTTCTTTCTTTCTTTCTTTCTTTCTTTCTTTCTTTCTTTCTTTCTT